>JAWLRI010000157.1:5273238-5286472 GCA_034781795.1 Crypturellus tataupa
TGGCAGAACAATGAAATAGGAAGAAAACCTCCTTTCTAATATTCTAATGAAGGCACTGTTTTCTGTTTCACAACTTCTTATACTCAGGTTTGCTTTCTGAACTTTCTGTAACAGTGTAATTGGAAAAATGTAGCTTCACATGAGAAGATTTTCATTTTCATGGCAGATTTACATGAGATTGCCTTTATCTGGGAGATTCTTGATCACCAGTCAAAGCAACAGCTGGTGTACTCGCTTCAGCTGTGTTTGGACATTGGGGAATGTCATGTTATCAAAATGTTTTAAGTGCACCCATCAAAGCTGACATGCCAGGCAGACTGCAGGCTTATTGCATGTCTTCACATCCCCCTGTAGGAAGAAAAATGTGCACAGAGAGTGAAGCATAGAGATTATTCTAATGCTAAACTTACTTTACTTTCAACTTTTCCAGACCATGTAACTCAGTTTAGGTCCCAGCAATACTGCCTTCTCATGTTGCTGCTGGAGTTGCAAATGTTTACTGTTCAACATTCTGTGAATATCTTTCTGAGATCAACTTTAAAAAAATATGAAACTCTAAACCACTTGTTCTATAATATTTCTTACACACTCATGAACCTGGGTAAACAAAATATGCTTTAGGAGTGCAAGGGTTCTGCTAGCATTAAATGGCGCATTTTACTGAATTTGCCTCAGAATACTTTCATTTGTGACTTGCATTGAAACTCACATAAAAATCTTTATGTCATGTTAGGTCAGAAAACATTCACATAGAGCTGCAGTCAAATCATAGCAGTGATCTTTGGTACTAACACTTTTTTTTCTCAGAAAGTCTTAATTACACACACACTATTCTAGTTACATGTAGTATATCAGCACCTTTAATACCTTGCAATTGCTTTAGCCAATGTTGGGTTCATAATATCCAATTGACACCATTATTTTTATGATGTTATTATGTTCTAGAAGAATAAACAATGCACGTTATCTAATGGCCTCCAGTGTACAGGATATGAACATGCTAACTGTTCTTTTGAAAGTGGCTTTCCAGCCCTCTTTACATCCTATTTTGGCACAATTCTGCCCATAAATTGACTGAATGCAGCTTTCTCAGGCTGAGCTGGAGTTCTGCAGCCTGAATTTCTAGATGTCAATCAGAAAAGCAGAGGAGAATCTAAGCGCAAACAGCTCAGGTGTGGAGGAATAGATTATAAGCATCAGGTAGAATGTGATGAATTCAGAGGAATTTGATCTTGCAATAATGAGGATGTTGCTGTGCAGCTGCCAAGTTATTCCCTTAGAGAGGAAGACATAGCTGAGCACTTCAGTAGCTCAATACTCTTGAGCAGATATCTTTTCATAAATGTCCATGCATTGCTCAGAGTATGTCCCTCTTTATTCCTTGCTCCTAGAGCTGAGACAGCATGCACACGAGAAGTCCAAAACCTATCAGCCCACAGGAGAAGTAAGCTTGAGTTTAAGGCTCTCACTCGTGAAAGCCAATGCTCAGCTTTGTAGAGGTGAAAGAGCTACAGCCTCAGGGATAAGCGGAAAAGGCAGGATTTGACACCGAGTCTCTTCCACCCTTTCCAAATCCCAGAATAGCCATCACTACAACACATCACTACATCACAACATTTAGTCATTGCTAAAACCAAAATTTACTGAAACTCGCATGGATTCAGCACAAGTTTGGAATCTTACCCTAGTTGATGGCATGCTCACCCAGAGTTACCCAATTGAAACACGGTGCCCTGTGTGCGCATGTGATGTACATAGCTGCAGACTATGGCTTGTGATGTGCATCCCAACAATCCTGTTGTTTCTCCTCAGGTCAGACCTAAACTTCCTGTTTCAAGAAAAAGAAAGGAAGAAAGGAAGAGAAAGGAAGAGAGGAAGAAAAAAGGAAAGAGAGAGAAAGAAAGCATTGTAAAAACCAGTACTCTCTGTTAAGATGTCTCTGATAATTACGTCCTGGTAGTTTTTAAAAGTAAAAATTTTTACACTTTTACACTCTTGACTCATAGGACTCCAGCAATACTTGGCTTATTTTGCAGTTGCCTCCAGGTCTATGTGTACCACAACAACTCAGAGTTTCTGCTTTTTTTTTAACCTGCATTCCCTTCATAACTGATTTCTTCAACATATATTTAGAAAAAGAATCTATACTACAAGTGAATCTCAGCCTACATTTATGTCTCTGCAACCTTATTCAAGCTCACTGTAGACAGCTAAATAAAGGGCGTTTTGATAAGTCCATTTGTATATTTCAAGAAGAAACCATGCTGTCTGCTATTAAATGCTGAATTTGAGTAACTCCTTTAAAGAAAGAGAGCCAAAGCACCTATTTCCCAGAAATTACAGTCTTGATATTATCCTTTGTATCAAATGTAAATTACTGGCACATCTTCCTAGATAGTTATCTCACTTGTATAAATCTAGCATCTTCTTTTCTTGATATTGTGATAATTTGGACATCTTCAAAAATATTTGACCATTTTTACTATTTGACCACTGTTATTATTAAGAATATTTATTAACATTTTCCTTAATCATGTTCTGTTTTCTTTATTCATTGAAGCTACTACACAGTACCTATTACAATATTCTAAGAGTAACTTGTGAATTAATGTGATCTGGCATTTCAACACAACTGACCTATTCTTTTGAATTCTCCCCTACTCGTCTTTTGGATCTAAGACAGTGCACCAAGAATCTATGAAGAAAAAAATCATGCCATTAATTAAACAGAATTTTCTGAGAGGCTTTGGTGGGGAGAAATACTTGTTTTACTCAATCCAATATACGTGGAATATTCACTTACAGTGTAAAATAATAACTGCCTACTCTCCTGAGATTAACTCAAGAGAGTAGAAACACACTGTTAAATAATGGCCAAATTTCAATGTTAGCACCAGAATTGTATTCATTGAGAGGACATCTATGGGCATATCTCAAAGCTCCTTGTGCTCAGAGCTATCCCATTTGTTTGTCCTCTCTGGGAACATGGTGGGTGGGATCTGTGGGATGAAGAGGAGAAACAAAAAGCATGTGTTGTTACCCTGTGCACATGCTGAAACATGATAAGCTTTCCCATTTCTGCTGAATTTCTCATTAATTAGCCAGCTGGAGACAGAAGCTCTGCTGTATTCAGGTAAAAATCCTTCTGCATGCGATGGGGCAGCACTTCCATAAAAATATACCATCAAAGCAAGCCTCTGCCATCACAGAAATAATCATCATCATGGAACATCGCTACTTTTTAAGGCACTTTGTGTACCTAGGCTCCTGCTTTCAATGCATTGTCCATTATTCAGAGTTTCACTTCATCTCTTACAAACATTTACGTTGTCTCTGCTAAGTCTAGTGTTAGTCGGAACTGCAGAAGCCACCCAACTCGAAGGCAGAAGGGTGGTAGTTAGCACGGCACTTTGTAAGTACATTTATTGCCTTACTACGGGTGGCTGAATGAGCAGAAGAGACAGACAGGCAGCCTTGCAGGTGGCCTGTTAGCCCAAGGAGGGCTCCTTCCTCCGGAGCCAGTTGTACCTCTGCTTTTACCTGCGCTCAGACTGCTTCACAAATCCGACCAGACAGGTCAGGATGAAAGCCAAGCCCAGGGGCTGACCCCAGCAAGACTGAACATCTGGGCTTCCCTGCAAGGTGGCTCTTGTGAAGAAGAAAAGGGAAAGCCTTACCGAAGTCTGACTTCTTAAAACAACCCTTAAAACGTGAATGAGCCTTCACCTCTAAGAATGTAAAGGGAGTACAAAATGCAGTATTCATGAAGGGAAGGGCCTTGGAGTACAGAAGACCAGAAATAACATGAAATGTCAAGAGAGAAACAAAGGCAACTATTAGTGCCACGGAATTTTCTGCCATGCATATGTTTTAAACAGAGCTCCATTACACTGTAATCTCAGAGATATCCCCCTGTCACCACAGAGCTATGCTATTTAATGTTATTGTTCTTCTCGAGTAAAACCTAGATTTTTCATATTTAGAATAAAAGAAGAATCGTTATTAAAATCTATGCAGTCTATTACAGCATCTGTGATTAGTGCAGCCGCGTAACAATAGAAGACGAAACCCTTTTCTTCTTCCTGTCCTTCTGTGTCATTGAATTTTAGATCATTTACCTCAACTAGCACAGAAACCAGCCTTCACTTACATATTTTCTGCTACAGACTGAAAGAATAAACTCACTTTGTTGTTTCCACCTGACAAGCCTAAGACCATCAGGAAATTGCTTCCAAGGCTACCAAATGCTCCGGAAAGAGTCATGAGAGTCCCAGCAAAAATCTCATGATAGAGGAGCAGTAAGCAACCAATCAATCACTGATACTGCACTGCCACATGAGACACTTGGTTACAGAAATACAGAAAAGGACTTACTCTTACTGTATAGTAGTAGGTTCAAGGATACAAAAGTAAACATTTGGGGATAGCACTGTAAAATTTCTTGAATCCTACATTTTATTTATCCCTTACTGACATTCCCTACATACATCTTAAATTCCAGACCAACATATTTCTGTACCATAAACCAAAAAATATCTAGACAAAAAATTATCTTTTTTTTTTTTTTTTTGACTAGATGATCTCTAGAGGTCCCTTCCAACAACACAGCATCACCATTCTGTGATTCTGTGAAAAATAAATCTTTAAGAACGTGAAGAAATGGGAAGCACCTGAAGCCAAGTGAGTGATTCAATTGCACTGCTATGTCAATTTGTCTTGTTTGCATTTTGGGGATGGTAGGAAGAAACTGAGGAACCTCAAACCATCAGGTTTTGCTTTCCAAGCAACTGCAAAAGCAATTGGCCCTCCATTTTGGTCTGCTGCATACTGCCTGTTTAGCTCTCTCGGTACTGTATTTACAGGGCAGATAATGTTTGCACAATTCAGACTTTTCAGAAAGAATTAACGTTGTAAGAGTATGATCATGATATGAAACTCATAATCTCATATTCATTATGAGCATCTAGGGTGCTTAAATGACAGTCACAATTATGCTATATGGCTGTTTGAAAGTGCACTGGAGAAAGAACTGAGGTTGTTAGTGAACTCAGATGAAATGGGATGAATCTGTAATCCAC
The DNA here is from genome assembly GCA_034781795.1 of Crypturellus tataupa. NCBI lineage: Eukaryota > Metazoa > Chordata > Aves > Tinamiformes > Tinamidae > Crypturellus > Crypturellus tataupa. Next base: position 5,278,317 of record JAWLRI010000157.1, read on the forward strand.
ACTGGAATGGTAAAGTGACAGTGAGTTAAAAGGAAAAATATGTAGAAGACTCCAGCTTTTTCCTTACTTCTTTTTTGAATAATTATATGGCAGGGTCTCTTTACCCTAATCTGTTTACAGAAATATTGAGCATGCATTACACATCAAAATAAATAATTCCCCCATATCTTTGTACTCCAAAATTTGCAGTTAATTAAACTAATTTGTCAGTTTTTGTAAGTTGGAAACTCTTCCTGTCATCGTATCCAATCACTACTTATTTAAATTTCATCCTTGGCCAGTTTCATGATAATGTTTATCTGCTCTAGAGGATTGGAAATGAGAGTAATACACTGCCATACCATTTAATTTCTTTCTTAAAGCTGGAAAAAGCAAAGCATCAACTGGCCAGTTAGATAACACAATTTCCCATGTAGGTTATTTGCTTAAGATGGCTGGGGGCTAATTTAATTCCTGAGTTGCTTATTTACTGGTTCTGAGAAGGATTCCCTACAGTTAAGAATGAACTGTGCACAAAGTTCCTGCAAAAACTGCATGAAAATTTTCTCACACCAGAGTAGTTTTTATATATATTAATGCAGTAGAAGTTCAGCATCTTTTATAACTGAACTAAAGAATTTTTCTCTACTAGTTGTATACATTTTTATAGTGTTTATCTTGCAGACTGAAAAATAAAAAAAAGAATGTTTAATGTAAAATGTATGCTTCAAAAGCATACAGTTTCTTTACGGATGGCTTACTCTTGCCTTAAGTCTGATTTCTTTTTTAACTGCTCCTGAAAAGTCTAGCAAGGAATGAAGACAGGTTAACTTAAGTCATATGAATAAAGTGTTATGTTTACCTTTCATGCTCACAGTGATTTATGTTTATTATTAACCATTTAGCTAATTCCAGAACCATTTTCTTTTCAGTTCGGGGCATCAGTAATTGTAATTTTGACACCCCAGGAATATTGCCTCTTATATAATAAATGGCATTTTAAGGATTTTAAGCCAACTACTTACATGCGGGCCCCAAACCCTACAGACTAGAGAAAATTCTGGGTACTGCCTGAGCCTCAGCACATCAAGGATGTTTGCACATACCCTACCTCTGCCTTGGACGCTATGCTTCTTGGCAAAAGAACTGTGCCAGCTTGGCTGCTACGTGAATTCAGCTCATTCACCAGAATTTTATCAGCTTGTTATCAGGTGGTTTTCTTAAAAGTCCTTCCTATTGGTACCATGCATAATGTGTTCAATATAGATGAAAGAAATCAAGATGTTCTTCTGTCATGCTGGAGAGAAAGCTCACTGGCTTTGTTCTCAACAGCAGAGAATAATGCCTTTCCACCTTTTTACATGTGTATAGATGTGTATCAGTGCATTTTGCCTTGTCTCTGTGGCCAGTTTGTCAAAGAGGGCAAAGCTCCAGTGAACAGGACAGTAAGAAAATGTGTATTATACATTGCGTCCTACACCTTATATTATACATACAGTATAAACTTCTATTCATGGTAGGGCAGGATGCAGAAGAGGCAACGAAATGTGAGGGACTTCATATACCCAATAGCAGCAGATGAGGCACCGAGAAGTTGTGAGGCAGCAATGGTCACCCTGCAGCTGGACAGGAAAAGCCAGGCCTCCCAGTCTCCCACAACAGGGGCACGTCCTGGACCTGTCATGGAAGTTCCTCAGGTCACTGCGGTCCTTCTGCCTGTGAGGGTGTTAGATTTACTGGATTTTTCCTCTCTCCTCTCTTTCTTGTGTTCTTTGAAGTGAGGCCAGGATGTGGAAGGACCCCAAATGATCAGTCAGAACAGAATTCAAGTAGAGTTAAGCTGCCTTCTCTCTGGGCACTCAGCTGAGTCTTTCAGCCCTGCTCTTGTCTTCCTGTCTCAGAAAGGTTTTGTGGTAATAAGTGGCACCTGGTACTATTCTTAGCTGAGAATATCTCACCTTACTGTCACAGCAGGCAGTTTTTTCCTTAGATCTCAGCCAACAGAGTCCTGTGGACACTCTGGTAACCAACCTCTTCTAGAAGTCACGCTACAGAATGCACGTTTCATATCTGTGTTTTTGTAATTGTGTTCCACACTCTTTTGAGTCATCTGTCTCGGTGTTACCTCCCTGTTTGGATGGTGGTGGGCTGCCAGAAGTTCTCCTTATTCACATTGAGCAGCAGAAAACTCAAAACTCTCCTTACAGAATTGTGATCCAAACTAAATAACTAACTAACTTATAATTTCCAGAATGATGTCAATCAAGCTGGGGACAATACAGATGGCTATTACACAGAGTGCATTCCCTGCTGAACCCCAGGTCATGTTACTCTTTGGCCCTATTTTGTAGGAAAATGGAGATTTTTGTTAATCTGCTCCTTAAGATATTTCTTCATCACTGGTCTATGCCATATCCCTAACGGACAATTCAGAGGTGATGATCAACAAAAAGTACAGTTTACTGCTAACATGAGACAGTAGCTTTGAGTGCAAAGACACCTGTCATGACCTAGGAACTCAATAAAATAGGTAACCATTGAAACAGTACTGGGAAAAAACAAGGAGCTTTCTTAGCTTCATCCTTAAAGTCTCATAATTCGTAAACTCTCCGTTAGGCAACTTGTAGTGGATTCTAAGAAAAGTCAGGATGCATAACTGAGCAGTAAGAAATTAGAGACAGCTGCCAAGAATATGGAATGAATAATTTACCCCCTCATAGAGCCATGATTATATGGCCACATGAATAACCATCACAAAAAATACGTAGTGGCAATATGAACAACCATGAAATCAGCATATTTGTTCGTGAAGACTTCCTTGTGCCTATTAGATGATCCTGAAGAGTCTGGTCCATTTAAAGAGGGACTGTTGTGAGAGGATTTTTCTTTTTACTGACGTGCTTTGTATTTCTGTATTACACTAAGATTTCTAATGTGTTCATCCTGACCTAAAAAATACAAATTATACACAGCTTCATGGCCACGTATTTTAAAGAAGAAATCCCATTGTACCAGGAAGTCATCTAAATAATAGCACAGGATTTGTTTCTTCCTATGCAGCGTAAATAGAGAAGGGACTTAAAAGCTGTAAATTTGCATTAGCAGTTAACAACAGCAGTACAATACTTTTTTTTCTTCTTTACACACCACCAGCTCAAAACCTCTCTATTTTCTGGACTGCTATAGAGAAAACTTATGCATCTGTAATTTGAGTAAACTATCATCTAATTAAACAATTTAGATTGAATATGCTAATGTAAAGGATCATAAAAAAAGAATAATTACAAAGGGACTTCAAGAGGATAATTACAAATGGGGAATGTTGAATCTGAATAAAATTCTTACTTACTTTAATTACTGAAAACTCATCTAAACTAGGGATTTAGAATATCTTTATTTAAGCATTGTGCACAATGAAAACCACTTCAGACCTTTGAAAAATATTAATTTGATCATGTATTTGCTAGATATCACCTAACAACTTTTAAAACCTATGAGCTTTAGGGGAAAAAAAAGAAAGAAAAGTAAAGAAAAGAAAATATCCAGTAACGCTCCTTTTCTAGAGTGCTGATGTCAGATTGCCAACACTGCTTCTCACTGCAGCAGTGGGGCAGCTCATTCCCTCACGAGCACCACGTTCCTGAAGCTGTCGGAGAGGGAGTCCAGCTTACTCAAATACAGTCATGTCAGGCTTCTTAAGAAGAAGGAATACAATTAAAATCATTTAGTTTGCATACCATTTAGTTACATGCACACCTCACAATGTGTGGGTATATACAGAGGCTTTGATCACAGGGTTCGCAGTAGGTTCTTCCCCACTTCCTACAACTTTTGGGCCTTTGGCATTTTGTCCCAGAAGTCTACTTCCTCATGCAGTAAACTGTCTGCCAAGACAAGACTGGTCGTTATTTTTCTTTTATTCTTCCCATAGGATAACTGCAGCTTTAAAAATATTTTTAAAATATTTTCACAATCCCACCTTCCAATGCTACAATTATATCAGCATATCAATACCAGCAGCAGGCCTAACGAATATTGTAACTCAGCCTCTGATCAAAGGGCTCGATGATTCATAGGACCCTGTGGTTTAATCATGCTACTAAGCAAGACCATTTGGCAGAAGACATTGCACTCTCAGTAATAGATATGCACCTCTATGGTAGGCTAGGATCTCACCTGTAATTTTGACTTAAAACACTAAAACATGTATCAGGCACAACTGGGAGAAGTAATGTATAAACAGATTGTCTCCTTGATTTGCATTTGTTTTTGTTAAAATGACTCAAACATTTAACAAATATTTTAGGAGGATTCAGTTCCATTCTAAAAGGTTGAGAAAACTGTTGCTTCATTTCTACATAGAGATATGCAAGAAATATGGGGAAAAATATTTGATACATTATTCTTCCAAAAGGAAAATCAGAAAAGATTGTTTACTTTAAGTTTAGATTCTTGGTTCTTTCATGGTTGAGAAGAAAAAGAGAGACATAAAACCTTCCCTTTTTATTCACCCTAAAGCACTGCTGAACTAGAGCAATTCTGAGCAATTTCAGCATGAAAGAAACACAATGATCTGAGAAAGAAAATCTGAAAAATGCCTGTTCATCAGACCATTAGAATCTGCAGCCAAATATACAGATGTTACAAAGCATCCAGGTTGGGGCTCACAGGAACTGAAAGAATTTGGTCACAGATGAGCTCAGACTGTAAAAGAAACAGAAAAAAAAATTAATCGGTATAACAGGCCATTTGTACCCCAGGATGATTTCAGGATATTAACAATTAATCCTTCCCTGAGAGTCAGAGACTAAAATAAGAGAACTGTATATGTCAGTAGGGGAAATTTAAGGCATTTGCACAAGATCCATATTTCCAAGGGAAAATATCATGATTTACAGTTTTTAGAAGAGTTTTAATTTCCTTTCTGTGTGTGTCATTATATCTGCATGCTAGTTCCATCTACGGTGTTTCAAGCTCAAGGTACAGAGTTGTGTATTCGGGAATTTACTGAAGACAACCGCTGAAAGCTGATGGGGGACCCGTAACCATAAGCGAAACGATCACAGAAACAACTGCATTGAGCTGAGTAGTGAGCAGAGTACTCAACCTGCTGAACCTGGGATATGTGGGTTAAGCAGGTTTGTTTGCTGCTGGAACCATTCAGTATGGCGCTGAATAGAAAACTTCTCTGTGATCCCTGAAATGAGAAGATATTCTGTATGAACGCAATAAACATCTAAACTGCCTGGGTTTGGACCAGGAGGTGCAGTGCATTTTGCTTTCAGCAAATGAAGCAGAAGCACCCATGGAAAGTTAAAGGATGCATCAGGATAACAAGGCAGACTTCAGTAGGTGTGTGCAGAACCACACAACCCTCTGGATGCCCAAAGGCTGCATTCCCAAAGAGGAGATGCGAACTTAGAGAAAATAACAGTGAACTTCAGGAACAGGACAGAGAGAGCTTGATGTTAGAAATCGACCCAGTTGTAACTTCACTGCATAAAAACATGGTACCCAGGAAGCTGCATTTACAGTTATTCTACAGCTATTGTAATTTGCAAGACCTGAGACCACAGAGAGAGACAGTTCACCTACTGCGACAGAAGAGGTGTCTAAACTAAGTAGAAAATAAGCAATCTCACTCAGCCACATTAAAATTCTCTGGTTTCGTTTTACCTTATTTACCTCTGTTTCATAGCTGTGAGATACAGCATTTTTCCAGACAGAGGTTCTTTCCTCTCCTCATGAATGCAGGAATTGAAAACTGAGCCAGTTGTAAAAGCATTTGTGTTGCAACCCAGTCCTGTGTGAGCTGCTGAACAAAAAAGCTCAGGATGACTCAGATGCGCCTACATTTGATGGCACCACACTGTTTTCACCTGCCGGATTATCCAGCACTCAAGGGGAAGGCACTGGAGCTCCCTAATTGGCAGAATTTATGGCAACTTTTTCCCTTTGAGGAAAGTTGTCCTCTGAGGCACGGACTTAAACAGACTCTTCAGAAGATACAGCAGCACAACCCAATATAGCAATCTCTCATCCTAGTTTTCCAAGCATTGGTACAATATATGTTCTTAATAGATTAGACAAGAATTCTTTCTGTGAGTTTCAATAACTTCTTAAAAAAAATACATCCACTGGATGGTCTGTAACTTCAGCTATGGGCCTGTTTTCTATTCCTAGCACACAGCTGCTTCATAAGCCGAGCTTGCCCTAGCTGCTAACGCTGAACCTAAAACTTGTGTTAATGTGAGCTAATGAAAACTTCTGTTCTGTGAACTAAGATTTGATGCTACCATTTTCATGAAAGAGCAGGAAAAATATGAATAGGGTTTTTTTATAAAACTGAGAAATATTTAGTCTGAGGCTCTGATTCACTTGGATACAGACTCAGAGGCTTGGATATAGCAATCTGCAAGCCCTGTGAACACAAGGTCCTTCACAAATGTCCATCCCAAGAAGTGACAGATATTAGACAAAGACCCTATGATTGTGAGGTGGTGAAGAACATCTGAGACACAAATCCACAAAGCACAGCTAGATAAAGAGCCAGAAGTCATAAATATAGAAGTTCAATTGTCTTAATCAGGTAAAATTTTGTAACCCAATCCAAATAGCTTCACACAAGGCGATTTTTAAATAGGCTTTTTTTTCAGTCTAAAATGAAGAAAACAAAATCCAAGGAGAGCAGACTCCTGCAGTCTAGTTGGAGTGCACATTTCCTGTACTTCAGAAAAGATCCTGACCTTTAAAAGCACCAACAAAATCTTCCTAAAGTACAGGGTGTTTGAATCTCAAGGAAATGTAGATATATAAGTGCCCTAGGAATGAAGAACCTTCAGAGATCTTGGCTCTGTTTATACCATTTATATATCACCTAATTCACCATTAGATCACTATTTTTACACAGTCAATCCTCAGCTGAAACCATACAGCTGTTAACATGAATGCCAAAATAATAAAAGCAGCGTTAGACTAGGGTTCTTCTGATCAGACAGACACACACAGGCCTGACTCTGATATATTTACTCCAGCATATACATAGAATAACACTCTAAGTACAAGTTTCTGAATGGCAGACTCTATGCTCTGCCTCCATTCACCACTCACAACCTTACCCAAGGCAGAAAAAACATAAGTGAAGTAAGTGGATTGCAGTACATTCTGCTGCTCTGAGAGAAAATTCCCATTGCATTTTAATATAGTGAGTGATCTAATTTTGATCTTAAGTAGGAATGGATTTAGAGGAAGAGATGGGACAGTTTGTTATAAAAGAAATATGGCAAATTGACATGATTAACTTCTTTACTGAATAATAATTTGGAAATCTCTTCAGGAACCTATGGGAATCTTAAATTCTTTAATTTACCCTGACACTGCTTTCCACATTACATTTGTTGCTGTTACCTTTTCATAGAATCTCCTTGTACATTTACAGTGGGAAATTCAGAGTTTTATTGTCTTTTGTTTTGTTCTGATCTCTAGATTTGCTGCAACTCCAATATAATAGCACCAGATAAAAAGGTATAAGCTTATAGCATACCAAGATCACAGTTTTTTTTTTTATCAAAAGGTGTTACATTATTAGTGTCTGAAGTCAAATTACCATGTTTTCTAGTATATATAACTAAAACAACTGCAAGTTGTTGCACCAAAATAAATAATTTTGCAGTTCTACTCCCTAATGCATGCAGAATGTAATGAATGCAAACAGAATGAATGTAGTGATGGAAAGGGTACAGCTGCAATACAAGATAGAAATATGAATGCCACATGCATGGACACAATTAAGCTTGCCAACAGCAGAATGGCCAAATGAGAAAGACCTCAGCACTAATTTTTTACACTTATCCATGTAGATGTAAAAATCATTGCTACCACTATCCAGATGTTTTAACTAAAATATGCCTAAAGGTGCTGTAATCTTGTTGTTTGGTAGGCACATCCTGAAACTAGGCTTGAATCCGAGAAAAAGCCTTGCTCCTTATTCCTTTTGCCATACACATACTCTTAGCATTTCTCCTCAGATGCACAAGCAAATTATAGGTTGACTGTCAAACAGAAATGGCAAACAGAAATGGATATGCTTTTCTTTTGTGCGTAAGAGCAGAATACCCATTTACCTGCTGCTCAAGGAGACAACAAAATTTCTTGTACCAGCCTCGTGGTGTTCGTAA
>JAWLRI010000157.1:5286482-5341521 GCA_034781795.1 Crypturellus tataupa
GTAAGAAGCAATTCAGCATCTAAAGATCTCTGCCCCTTTTCCAAGGCCCAGCACTCCCCAAGTGACATCCAAGTTTTTCTTCTTTGTATTAGCTCTTACTCATGTGTCAAAGTCTGTTGGATTGCACTCTGTCTTCCTGGATCTCAAAGTAACATCAGCTAGTGACAAAATTGAAGAGTTTCACTTCCTCGGGAGCATTTTGTTGTTGCTGCTAGGAAAATTATGGAAAAATTACCAATTGTAGCCAAAATGGTGTTCCAGCAAAAAAACCTTCCAGGTTACTGCTGATGACAACTAGCACAAATAGGCACTTTCCCTATCCAGATTGGATTCAATTGACCTTTACTCAGGCTTCCAGCTGGAATGAGGACAGGTCCTTTACAGCTTTTCCAAAGAGGATCCTGCCAGCATTGATCACCGGATACATCTCAGCTCTGCACAGTCTGCCCTGAGAAATACATCTTTTGGACAGGGAACGCTGTTAATACAAAGAGTAGGACATAAATCATGTAATCAATGAAACCAGCCCTTGAAACCCTGCAGTGTTGTAGCAGGGAGGGCTGTGAAGGAGCTGAGGCGACCCGGGCTGGCTCCCGGCGGAACGGGCGCTGCGGTGGAGCCAGCACCTCCATCCCATTGCTGCCTGCCCCGACGCACGTCGGCTGCTCCTCTCCCCTTTCTCTGGTCCACCTGCTGTCTACACCGATTCAGTAGTCAGCAAAGCCCTTGGAGGAAAGGTGGGACTCACATGCTGCTCTCGCTTGGAGTGGGAGAGGATCTACGAGTACTGTTGCTAAGGTTAGGCTGTACGTGCACTATCCTCTCCCAGACATTAAGCACCCTAAGTACAGAACTTTTATAAGCTAAGTTTAATGCACAGACAAGTAGTTATAAAATATGATCCTCAAAGGAGGGTTCTGTAAGTCTCCCGTCCTTCTCCATATTCCACAAGCTTAATGGCAAGTTTAATGGCGAAATCTCTCACCTCATGCTATTCTTCTACGTTCTTAGTAATGCGTGGATGCTTGGTAATGACACTGGAGCAAATCTTGCTCCCAGATTAGCACTGCAGGAGCACCTATCTGCAATGCAGATCCCTGCTGCTGTTCAGTACATGATATCCACAAATGTCTGAGAACAGAGAGAGAAAAAAAAAGAAAGAAAGAAGAAAGAAAGAAAACAGCTCTACCAGTTACTTTTTATCCATGGGTTTTAACCATTTAAGAAATACTAAGCATCTAATCATATTTAGTACATATAAACTCAAAATGAGCAGATTATTTCTGCACCACAATTAGCAGGAACGAATTGCTCATAGCACTTCAGCACTGTAGCGCAGCTGATGGATGGTTATTTGCTAAAGAGTGGTGACTCCTACACTCTGGGCACCTGCCCATGCCCTGGCAGTGCAGACTGAATTCCGCTCCTGGTTCTCCCACAGACACTGGTGCTGGACCTGAGGCAAGGTGCTTCATCTCTCTGGTTCCATTATCACTAGCCCCAGCCCCCGAGGCTTTACCTGTCATATTCTTTTCAGATTGATAATAGTTCAAGATAAGCGCGGGTCTAGAACTATAGGTCTTCTTTCTTTTCAATGACAACACAACAGGTCTAAATCTGTTTGCAATATTTGCTATACAAAGGAATTTTTATTTCTGTTTTTGTAAAATGAAAGACAGAAAGATTAAGAGAGAGTAAATCTGAGGTAGTCCTAGAAATGAAACTGATAATTCCTGACTTACTTCCTGTATGCTGTCCACTCAGTAATGTACCCTGAAGCTTTAGTGGTTATCACCCCTGCAGAAGAATTTTCATATATTTGAGAGTAGACTTGTTCATGATAAAGGAAAAAGTGTCAAAATGGTTATTTATGATTTTTTTTTATTATTTTTTTTTAGAATTTAACACCATGATAAAACATAGAAATAGAAATACTAAATCCCTACTGTTTTTAACCTCTCCTCTCTGCCTGGCAAATTATGCACCCTTCCTGGAGACAAATCATGAAAGGCAATGAGATATTTATGCTCCTTAGCTATTAGACCTTTCCTGGTATCACAATAACACTGCAACAGCACAACAACAACAACAACACCATTAATAACAGCAGGAAGAAGAAGTGTTAAAAAGCTCCTGTCCTCTCTTGCTGCCTTATTCCATGAAGCAAAACAAAAAGTGTATGTGCATTTACAGGTGTCACAAAGGTTTTTCTGCAGTTTCACAGAATATGGCCAGAAGGGAACACTGTGACCTCCTTTACAACAGAGGCAACAGAATTAATTGCTGTATGAGCTAGATCATGTCTGTCAAAAATAAAACAAGTTCTGCTGAAAAATGGCTACAGTTAGAGATTCACCCCCACTGTTTGTAAGCCACCTAAATGGCTAATTATCTTTGCTTAATACTGCCTTTAATTGATAAAAATATTGCCTTTAGCTAATAAAGTGCTAAATTTAGAAAGAAAAAAGACTGCTGTTTACCTGATTAACACGCTGTCAGAGCAGGTCAGTTCTGAAACCAAAATTCCGGAAGGTATTTACTTGCTTAAGCTCGGGCTTAGGAAAAAATGTCCTTATATTGGAAATACCTGCTTTTTATGGGAAACCACAGTGCTGTAAGGCAAGAAATCTTCTTGGTAATGACAACAGCACTAACTTTTTTTGCCACATTTTCATGGCCATACTCAAAGCCTCTTTCCAGTGTGTGAAGACCACGAAGATGCAATGCATGAGATTTCCTAGGACAGTGGGCAAAATATTGTCTGTCAGTTGTCTCATCAGTTGTGATCACTTAATGTAACAAGGGCATGGATGGCAGAGCCTTGCAGAGACCTTTGACATGGAAATATAGTAAAATTACAAGTTAGGCGATATCAAGGACAATAATGGTTTGAGAGATGTTCAACAAAGTAAAAAGGAAGATTTTCTTATTTATATTCAAGAGAGTGGTCAATCCATGAAAAGCATAGTCAGTTATGTTGGGAGAAGGTACAAGGCAGAAGCATTTTGATGCTACAACACTGTTCCTCCATTTGAATCTTGCATGGATCAGATAGAAAGAAAGTATCATGAAACTGCTATTGAACCTTTCGCTTAAGGGGAGAACATGGTGAAGCTACAGCTGAGGTTTTTGTCATTCCTTTCTCTAAACCCTACTCATCAGGCCATACAATCTCACTGCAGAGCCAGGACTGACACTGGCACTGCCGTCTTCCCCAGCCTCCCATTCCCTTCAAAGGCCCCCAGAACTCCAGCGCCAGCAGCGGCACACACAGAGTCTGGAAGAGGGCACGATCGACAGCGGGAGAGAAGGGAGCACAAGGGTTTCTCATCGACACTTTGGCAGACTTGTCACCTAATTATTTTTTGTCATTTGCTCTGGCATGCATTTGATTTGCAATAGTAAATGGTAGGATACTCACTGTGATTGTAGATAGATATGAAATCTATTATAAAGAAATCACTCTGTGCAAAAATCAGGAATTTAATGTTCTTGGCCTTGACTGATATGTGTAAACATAAAACAAAGTGTTGAAATATCCCACAAGAAGAAATAGATATCGTTCCTGTTTCCAATTGCATTAAATATGAAATCAAGTTCTTTTAGATTGCAGTGATAAAAGCATGGGGTATATAAAGCTGCAATATCTATAACCCAAGCAGGCCATTCAATTATCAAACAGCAAAGGACTGGGGCAGGTTTTGCAGCACTCGGTACATGTATTCATATTGCAAAAAGTCTGCTACTGTCAAAGGTAGAAGATGAGAAAAAACATAAGTTTTCCACCTTGAGCATACAGAAGCAGCAGCATCTTGACCTCCTGGTCAGGATGGGACTGTGGAGAGAATCAAAAACAGGAAGGCAATGGAAACTGGGAAATGAAAGAGATTTTAGAGATTTGTACCAGACAGGCCATGATAACGGAACACATAAATCCTCCAGTTTTCAGAAACAACTCCTTCTTTCTTAGTGCAATTGCTCTTTTGAGTAAACACGTTGGAGGGAGAGAACCACACAGGGAAACTCCAAGCAGGGTTTTGTAGATGGTGGCTGAACCTGTCTGAAGATAACACATAGTGACTATAATTCAATCAGTTTTTATAGTGTGCCACGAATAAAATTCCCCGTGCTGGGCAACACAGCTGAGTCACCCAAGAGCTGCCACCTCCTGCCGTCGGAGTGTCCCCGTCTGTCCCGGGCTCTGTGCTGGGAGGGACAGGGCTGCCCTACAACACCCTCGCCTGCCTCGTCACGGCTACACCTGGTATTGTCACACCAGCTGCAGAACAGCATCCCGGGGCAAAATCCTGCCCCACCGCAAGAACAGACTGTCACAAGACCTGTCATAGGAGCAATGTTTGTCCTTGACTATTTTTAAGTTGATTTCATCTTATCGCTTTTAAGTGCCCTTTGCAAAAATGACTTGAACACTCTCCCTAGCTTTTCCTTTTTTATTTTTTTAGAATTTTTATAACTGTCCTTTTCCTGATTTTTGCTAATCAGCATTACCTGATCAAAGGGTGTCAGCACGGTTCCAGATGGGTGCATGAAAAGTGGAAATGTACTCTCCTTCAGCACAAGGTTGCTGACTACAAGATGGTGACTCAAGCTTGGCCGTGGACCAACGTTGGAGCCAGAAGATGGCAAACTGATGCAAAGGCAATATATGCACAAAGATAAATAGATCAGTTAGTCCTAGCAGAATGCAAAGCACTGTGGGATGGCAACTGGGAGTTGGTCAATTTAATGTGAGGTAGAGATGTGTCCAAGTGTATGCTAGGCCCCATTAACTTAATATGCTGTCAAGTTAACACCCTTTGCAGTAGAATATAGGAAACACATTATCTGGCCAGTTAATTCACCTAAAGAGCTGCAGCAAGCAGAGGCAAGAATTTGTAAAACAAATATATGCAGTTTAGTATGAATTAACCCTTAAATCGCGCCTGGGATATTCTTTACACATACCTATTTTCCAAAACTGCTGAGTTAATTTCCGCTATGTGGGAAAATAGGTTAGCAATCCATTTGTTCAGATTATTACATTTTCTAATTCTACTAAACACAATAATTAGATTGCAAATTGGCATCAGTTGAAAAACATAGTGCAGCTGACTTTTTCTGATGTCTTTCCCGGAGATTTTTTCCTTTCTTCTTTACAATCAGTTTCCAAGATAATTGTGCTTTCCTTCACTGAAAATGATGACTGTACTTACGTATTGCCCTGTAGAAAGTGGAACTGCAGGCCTCAGTGAATTCTATCATCATTTCACCCCCTAATGAGAGAGATTGTTTGCAGGCAGATGAAATTAAATTGTAAGCTCTATTGACTTCAACAACAGGTGCCATTTGTGCAAACCCAAAGGGAACCATTCAATTGTCAAAAAGATTTAACTCTTCCTGACACAGTGGCATCAGATAACATCCTCTTAGTACCTGCATCTCGCAAAGTCTTAGCATCCACAGTACATAATCTCATCTATAACATCACCAGCATCGTGGCTAAAAAGAGCTGAATTAGCTGCTAATGAAATAGCTACACTTTCTGATTGCTGGGCTGTAGCAGGTCTGCATAGAGCAAAATGAGAGAGGAAGAAAGAAATTAAGCTGGAACAAAAACAGAATCTGGAAAATGGCAAACATTTCTGAAGCTTTCCGTCTGATTTATAAAAATCCTCCGTGGTAGAAAAAAAGCCTTCAAAACCACACTTGGTAAATTTTAGTAGGAAGAATTTCATTTACAAGTGTTGAACGCATCCCCCATAGCCTGGGGTTATGAATGGTGGATAATTACCCGATCTGCATTTGCAATTAAATTGAGATGATCACTGATAAGCTCTGCAAAGGAAATCTATGCAGAATCAAGCCTTTACTGTTCCTGAAACAGTAGGGCACGGTTGTGATCTTGCAGATTAAATTACTGCTGGCTCAATGGCTAATTTTGGGGGCAAGTGGAAAACATCGACTCCAGACAGAAAGGCTGCCCGAGTCCTGGTGCTGAGCAAAACAGGAGCCGATGTTTTTTGAGTTATTTTCTTCCTTAATGCTGTGTCTTTTTCCCTGACACCAGAATTCTGTTTTTGTCAGAGTCAATCACTGCTATCTAGCAAGAGAATCCTCTCTGTTTCTGGATATAATTTGATATTTCAGTGATGAGAAGAACAATTAAATACTTAAGCATTACATAACTTCAAAAGTCTCTTTTGAGATGAAAAATATGCAAATGATAATGTCTATTATGGTTATGGTAGAATTCTTTAATTTTTACTTGAAAGCAGGGAGATTTCAAGACAGCATGATATATTTGATCCAATGAAATAATCAAACCAACTTTGTATCACTTTGGTGGCAATTTATCTTCTCCGCCTGAAGCGGAAAGATATTCCTGCTGCAATAATGGGTTTATGTAGTTTCTCCCATATCTGTTTCTTTTGGTTTAAGTATTCAGAAATGTGGAGTCCTTTAGCGGGTAGCGGCCCCGGGCGCGCGGCAGATAGGGGCCTTGCAGGAGATGGAGCCGAGACCGTTTCCTCACAAACGTGGCTGGCTGCAGGGCTCCAGGACACGCTCCCCTCTCCCGCTCGGCGCTCAGATTCACCCTGCCGCGACGCTGCTGCAAAAAGAGAAGGAAACAGAGAAGGGTGGTGCAGGGTCCTGCGGTGCAGGGTTAATGTCCAGACCACAGGGCACCCCACGCAGCAGCCCCATTCCAGGGTTTTCCTGGGAATCCGCAGGGAGCGCGGCTTGGGCGCCGCGGCACCTGTAGGGATAAAGCCTGTTCGTGTCGGGCGGGAAGGGAAATGTGCTAATAACATCTCTGACATTTAATGATGCTGCTTTCATTTTTGAACACATCATTGCACAGATATTGAATCCATTCATTTTGGTAATAGACTTGGAGCTGCAGAGTTTCTACTTTAATAAATAAATAAACTTGAACAACGAATGCCTTTTTTTTTTTTTTTTTAAGGGGAGGAACAGACACAGCCCCCCTCTGCTCTTATATTGGAAGCGTTTGCATTTCATGAGTTTTGCTCTTCTGTGTGTGTTTCCATATGTCTCTTTGAAAATCTAATTTCATTTTCCTATTCTTGTCTGCAGCTTTTTCAATTTTCAGATCAAGCTGCATATTACTCTTTGTCAGACTGGTTATTCCGAAACGAATGCTCAATCTTAAATATATTACCCATGTTTTCCAATTTGCCTGGGAAAGCTTTGGTTTACATTTTCTTTTTCAAAGTTGTAACATTTTTTTCTTATCAAACCAATTATATTTTGTAATTATATTTCTGTAGCTTGTAAGTAAAAAAAAAAAGGCAGATTGAAATTATATCAAATTATTTGTAAAAGCTGCATGAAAATTTTCAGGTTTTTCCAACCCTTTCTTGTGACTTGCAGAGCCCGTTACCACCTTTATTTCCCCAAATTAAATTCTTTCTGCTTTTATGCAATGTAAAACAACTAAAAATATTTGGACAAAATTTAGTCTGACACATTTTGATCAGAGGGCCACAAAAAAGCCAAGGCATACACCAAATTTCAGGTCTGGATCTTCCTCTTCATGCAGGTGTGGTGTTTTGGCCAATGCATCCCCCACCGGCTCCTGTGGAGATGCCCGTGGAGCTGAGCCAGGTCACGGTACCCAGGTCGTGTAGGACCACATGCAAACCGCACACCGGTGTTATCAAAGGAAAACACGTTGTCTCGGTTACAGACAGCACGCCGAGTTCTGCTTACAGCTCCTGCCAACTCTAAAGACCCACCAGCATTTTTTTCAGTCATATTCTGCTAAGTATCTTTCAAGTCTCAGATAAAGCAGGTGTTTTGCGGCTTGTTTCATTGCTCCAGACAGCTCAGAGTTAGCAGAGAAATAGGAATCAGAGGCAATAGGATACGCAGTACATCATATCTGCTCCATAAACCCTAAGAATACACAGACCGCACAGGAGGGTTGACATTTTAGATATTTTTAAATTGGACACAGCAGTCACTCCACATATCTTCCTGTGGAAACGTGGCTCCGTGCGAAAGGAGGAGCGGTGGCTCCAGCTCCGCTGCGGCTGTGGCCATGGGCAGCACGTCCCGATCTTTATCCGTGTAGTTACCAGCTCCCTCCCTGGTTCCTATTGACACCTGACTTCTTGCCTGTCGCAGCACATTTTCCTGTGCTGAACTCTCTGCCCCAGTGGAGGAAACTGCATACTATCCTGACAGCAAGATGTACTAAAACTGAAAAGAGGGCATCACCTCACTGAACTATTGCCAAATTCTGCCACTTTTACTTACGTTTTTTGAGCAACAGTTTCTTCACTGGTCATAAGGTAACTGATAAACAGTAAGATGTTTCATCCGGAAAGTAATAGGGTATTAATGAAGATACTGGAAGAAAACACACTCATAAAATGACTAAAAAGGAGCTTACTGATGAATATAACTTACGAGACGGGTTAAGAAATGGTTCAACCATGTAATGCCACCACATTTACTATCCCATGTTGATTAAAAGTATTTCATGCCTCAGTCTAACCCCTTGTGTTAAGACGAAGGACTGCACTGCTGTGATCTGCCAGGGCAATCCCACCAAGTCCACGGTCTACAGGCACCTCTGCCTCTGCTCCCGGGTTTGCACGACCAGATCTTCGGGGCAGTGAGTGATAAGGGAGGTCGGGTGGCCTTCTACAACAAGGAAGTTAGGAGTTTCCTGATTTGCCCTCTTTTCAGGAGCTCGACCTACTCTCTGCTGAGATTCTACCAGTTGACCCTATGAGTTTCTGTAATCTTCTTTTCCTCTGAGGAAACTCCATCACACAATGGTGCAGGCAGTAACCAAAGATAAAGTCATCAGCTGTGCACCATCGCGGATGTTTATATGCAAGTCTTGCTCGCTAAATCTCAGAAGAGGAACTTTCCTGGTGCTTTTAGAGTTAGGTACCCACATGCTTTAAGGAACTTCAGGACTAAGCAGCAGCTACAGATTTCCCTTTTGGATCTAGATCCCTAAAGTGGCAGAAACTAAGTCCCTTTGGATCTGTCTTGCTTTATGTCTCTCCTTCAGTTTCCTATATACACAGAGGAAGCTACAGCATGGCTGCTGCATGGATTTCCTGTGAAAATAGGTAGGTTAGAGATTAAAAACCACTCAGATAATCCATCAGCACACGAGTGTCATTGATAGATGTCAGAAACAATTGCAAATATCTTCTGAGCAAGCAATTTATATCCCTGATCACATAGGACCTAATATTCACAGGGCTTATGAATCAGCTTGTACCAAACAATAAAAATGAGTATCTTGTTTCATTTTTCTCTCGTTGAAGGCAGTTTTTTGTCTCCTTTCACTTGATATCAATGAGCAGGTCTCCAGCACAGCTGAAACAACACTAGATTTGAAAGATGCGCAAACACCGGTATCATCAAACATATTAGCAGCTATGAAATACAAACCGAGTCTTTGCCAGCAGCTGCAGTTAGTTTCTCCAGTTCGGTGGAAAGGCCAAGAATAATAAAGCAGCTCAACCTAAATCCTGAATGTGGCAGGAGGCAGACGAGGAGACAAGATCTCCGTGTAACACAAATTACCAGCCTTTACAGTAGTTCCCATATAAAAAATAGCTAGAACCCGACTGCCAGCAGTTTTACCTGTGCTTTTAGAGCTCGAACCAAAAGCTGCAGAGCCTCACAAGAACTCCCAAAATAAAACCCTATTTTTAGCAAATTTTAGGCAGGAGCTCATCTCAAAAAAAAAAAAGAAAAACTTGATTTATATTCTTTGTAATAGGACACAAATTGAATTCTTCATGGTATTACTATCTGTGTCCATAGGAAACTGTTCTCAGCTGTCAACTTTGGCATGGTGCTCATGGAGATCTTTCGACATGAATGAAGTAAAAACTCCCTCCTGACTGCTTTAGATGAGCATAAGCAGCAGTGAAATTAATTTTCTTTTCATCCTGAAAATAAAATTTACTCTCTCAAGAAGAAAAAGAAGTAAAGAATTGATTATTACAGAGTGGTTACCTTCCCAGTAAAAAGAGAATGACAATCACACAAAACTGCCACTGTTCAGCAATTGTCTTGGAGTTTCTTTTGTTTTACTAGAGACATAATTTCACTTGTTGCTAAACTCATATATGCTTACAAAATGTTCATTAAATTAACAAAAAAAAGTCGAGACTATCAACTCTCAAAGGAAAGTCAATATTTAAATGTATATCCCCAAATTCTGAAAGCTGTTTATTAGCCAGGATATCAAAGTGGTATAAACTTAGCAATGTCACATTGCTATGACTATTCTGCTATTAAAAATGTGTTTTCTTATGTACAGGAGAAATCCATACCGTTATCAAAATGGGTAAATAAGGTGCACAAGCAGGATCTTCAGACCATCTGCAGAATAGCTGCCATTCCTCTTCTGATATTTCCTCTAAATACTTTTTTCAGCTTTAAGTAACTTTCTACAGCTAGTCAAGCAGCCTTGACAAATATGAAAATGCCTGCATGCCAAAACTAATGCCCAAATCCCCAAGCTATAACATCAGCATGACTTTAAAGGAACGGTGAAATTTGTTTCATGTAATAAACCGAAAAGATACCCCCTGCCTCGCCTACCATGATGTGAACCAATAATGCACTAAGAGCATTTATAGACCAACTACAGAGAAAATTTCTCTTGAGAATAAATGCCTGGTTATTCAAAAAAATGCCCTAGTACGTGGACTTCCATTTCTCTACTTATTTTAAACTGCATGTGCCCTAAAGTACATCCTTATTTATGAAGTGATGGAGAACGATTATTCTGGCATTTTGGGACAACGCAGCTTTACGGGCTGGGCAGCTCATGCCTTACCACGGTGAGGTGGGGGCAGTGCTACTCTGAGGCTCGGGCCAGTGCTGGGTCCCATCGGATGGCCGTCCCTGGAGAGGAGTTGGTTGTGCCCTGTCGATACACCCAAAGCACCAGCGGGCCTGGAGCAACCGTGACACCCCAGGCAGGCCACGGGCTGAGCACAGACGACCAGGATTTTGCAAGGAGGCCAAAGGAGCAGTTCACGGTCCCGCTCAGTGTTGTTCATCACACTGGTTTGTCAAACACCAGGCTGTTCATCAAAAACCAAAAAACCCCAGGCAGCCCACGGTGCTGCATGACCCTAGCTGAGCTAGCAGGACTCAGATATTTCAAATCTTGCTTCTCTAAACTCCAGTGTCCTGCAAAGGGCAAGATTATTGCCTGCTGACTAAATAAATGTGCTCACAGACATTAGGATTTTTCTAGACCTAAAAGAAGTACATTTGAATCCACTTCATGCAGTCTCACCTAGGTGGTTGCACTCACTTCTTAACCTTGTTCTTCAGCCTCCTCTAAAGGACTGGGCAGGATTTTAAAGCATTAGCGCTCGTGCTTGCTGGAAAACTGGTCTCCATTCTCACAGAAGCTGCACTGCCACAGCCTCCGCTTCACAGCGAGGCCCCCCACACGTCCCCACGCGCTCTCCCCATCCCACTTACACGGCCGGACCCCCAGCTGCAAAGAGCTCATGCAGATGTGGTGCCCAGAAAACTAAATGTTGGCTTCAGGCAGTGCAGCCCTGAAGATGAAAACCCCTTGAGCCTTGACTGGCCTGGCAAAAAGCTGGGGACGGTGTTGAATTCGGTAGGCCCAGGAGCTCACCCACTTTCTCATTTTCTGTTTGCGGCATCAGTGTGGTGCTTCCAACGCACTGCTCTTTCAGACTGATTGTGTTGGTATCCCCTTTCCTAGGAGAAAAATCATTGCCATCAGCTCAGTGATGGCAGGAGATACCTTATATGTTGTACCTAGATGAGTAACTTCATACAGTTCACTACAGTTTGAACTTCTAGGTAGTAATGTGTTGTGTGGACAGTGTATGTGGTTTATAGACACAGGTACTTTTTGTGAAGCCTCTACAGTGCCCTAAATGTAACTTGGCACTGCTCTTTTCTTCTACTTTTATTGTTTTTCTTGATATAAAGCAAGAGGCATTGAGTATAAAAAGAACACATTTGATATATTTATCTATGGAAAATATTTAAACTACCAACTAATAATAACCTCAGTAATGCTCAGTATTTTAATTTATATTTGCTCAAAAGAAATATCCTTAGTTTCAAGGCTCTACAGAAATCTCCTCAATTATGAGTTCCAAATTTGAGAAAAAGTCAGTTTTTCTTTTGACATATTGATGTAACTCTGTGCGTGCTGCACTTCTGAGTTTTTTTTTTTAATACCCCACATACTTCCATGATTAGATGCAAATATTTCTTAAGGAAAAAGCTCATTTTGGAAGTCAATAAGAATCAGGCACCCAGGAGCAGCGCCTTTTAAGCACTTCCCATTTATCTCTTTATCTGCCTCCTGTCTTTTTTAAATGCATCTTTTATACTTCTATCTTTCCTACCACTCCCATCTTTTCTAAAGTCTAATTTAACAATATTTTACATTTTACATGATGAAATACTCTTAGACAGTTTTATTATACATACCTTTAAATGTGCTTAGCTATTTCATTTGTTTTGTTTGTCAAACAGTTATACCTTTCCTGAATTTTCAGTGACATTAAAGTGTTATTAGTCTCAGAGACTAACCTGATTCAAAATGTTCCATTATTTGTTCACTAGCACCCTTGACGGTAGTTTGTTACCATTAAAGCAGTACTGGGAATAGATTTCTTTAGTTAATTGTATTTCCTTTCCCATCGCGGCTGCCATACGGTGAAAATATTATAGGCTCCATAAAATCAGTGGTTGTATCAGTTTTCTCGTTTTGGGGAAATAGAGGTGGTGGGGAGGGGGGTGAGCATATAAACAATAGTAAATCTGATGTCCTGGGCCAAAGGTTTAAAAAACCTTTAAAAACGAGATTTTTTTCCAGTGAAGGACAGTTCAACATACATAGCAGAAAACGTTAGGCAAATTGCAGAACTAAATGTAGCATCCAAGATGAATTGTCTTGTCCCATTTCATGCATATAGCACTTTTTGACAGTAATGAATGTTATAATATGCATATAGAAAAGAGAATAAGAAAGAAGTACTTATAAATCAGTGTACGGTAATTGCTTAAAAAGAGACAAGAAAAAAAAAGAGTATGTAAAGATATGCTGAGCAGGCACTGCTAAGTCCCAGTTAAGCAGAGTCACAAGATGATCTGATATTATAAAATCAAATATTGATAGTACAAATGCAAGCATGGGAATATGATAATGCTAAACCGAAGACAATCCATCAAAAGAACAGAAGTCACAAAGCACCTGATAGGAAAGAAAAAAAGGGGCTGTGACCGTGCAAGCAGCAAGCTCCATGGGAATAGGGGCACCTCAGCCTCAGCACTTCCCACGAGCCGGAACAAGCCCTGAAATTGCAGGATTTGGCAGAAATCTAAACTGCAGCTGGTTTTACTGTTCTTCCCAGCACCTGAGGTCAACAATCTGGGACAATCTGTGTCGTTGGCACATACTTTTGTAATAAGCCCCATGAGAATCTGATTTGGAGCTCGTGAATGACGTCCATAGTTGAAGTCTTTTTCAGCGCTCTCACAGCAAGTCTCCACTGACTACCATTACTAGCCACCAAGAGCCTAATGCTATGAACACGGGCAACACGTGGACACCATTTTTATCTGTCCTTACACAACTCCACCTGAGACTGAAGTTGCCACGTCTGCGGTCAGAAGCACAGATAAAGCTCCAAAATGAAAGGACTACGGATACCCTGAAGAAAGAGCAAGATAGGCTTGAATGCAATGAAACGACTCCTGTCATAGTAACTGGGAAACACCTTTCTAGGCGTCTAGAAGAAATCAAGTGTTTTGTCTTATATTTCATACACCATCTCTAGTTCAAAGAAAACAGTCTTTTTGTAGGGGGATAAAAAAGGCAAAATATCTCGTAAATGTGACTAATACCAGCAATGCAGGGAAATTTCTGGCTAAAATTCAATCTGACACAAATAATAAAGATTGCTTTTCTTCTCATTCATTACATGAAAGACTTAGCACAATAACAATGAACTTCATTCCTAAACTGAACCATTTTCTCAGCATGCTATCCTTAAATATTCCCAGGTAGCTTCTTTAAAAAAATGAACATGCTATTCATGGATTTTCTCTGAGACTGGGTGAATAAGCTAGACTTTCTTTAAATAAGCCACAAGACCCTGTGGTTCTTTTCTTAGCGGATTTAACCTACCTAACTCATTATACACAGACAGATACACTCCTTCCCATTGCATTATACTGAGTCATACACTGCAGCACTACATGAACTTTAATGATGTGGTTTTATCAAAGCCACAAAACATTCAGAATTCAGACTTTCTGGAATATCTCCTAACTTCATGTCCGTGTACAAAAGGATAACAGTGCACATTTTTTTCCCCAAACTTTGCTATGACACAGGGCCACCATAATGAAACAAACGCCTCCAGGTTCCATGAAATCTCCTTTCTGATAAATCCTCTTTTGGGTGAATCTTTCACTTTTTCCTGACCTGCATGTCAGAGAGAGGTAGACAAGTTAAGAGACTCATAGCCACAGAGGAAAATGGCAAAGTTAAATCTTTCCATCAGGAATTTTACTTGCCTCAGATTCAAGTATTGCTATTTCTCCAAACAGAGATGTAGCATACCAAACCTGGGAAAAGTGTTTGAACCTCTCCAATTCCAGAAGAAATCAAACTTTACACTAATGCCTGGCTTATGCCAAATCCCAGTGAGATCTATGTAGAGCCCACAGAAATCAAGGGACAGATTTCAATGTGCTTTTGATCCCTCCCATTAAAAGAATTCCTCTGTGAATTACCCCATCAGAGCACCTCAATCCAAACTACTTCAGAGGATCTGCTGAACTTCCAGAGCCAAAATGTTGGAAATTCACAGAAAATAAAGCAAAATTCCCACATGTGCTCCAGGATTCTTTCAAGGCATCCCTTTTGGAATAAAAACAAAAAACAAAAAACATATGCAGGGTGCTACTGCAGGAATTAGTTGCCTTGCTCCTCCTTCTAAGTAGCACTGCTTCCCCACAGCCACGGCACTTCTTTGGTAAGGATTGCTTGTTTGCCTGTTGGTTCATTTCCTCAAGATCCACGCTGGCTGCCAGGATGATAGCTCAGATGAAAACCAGATCAGGCCCAGGGGGAGAAGGCCAGCTAAAACCTTCAGTGCTCACTAACATTTTGGCAGTTTACCCTGATATATCTATGACAAATTCCAGCTGAATCTCCCTCTTCTTCAATTTTGATCCTCTTTTCATTCTTGCACCACATAGCAATGCTCTACAGCAGTAAATCAACCACAGTGACAAAGAGAGCCTAAAAATGAGCAGACCTCAAGTCAAACAGGAGCATCTTCTCCCTGGTGGCGCTTCATATCCTCCCCGAAGGCTGAGTGTGGATCACAGAGACAAGAGACACTCGTCCAGGTGCCAGGACACTAAGAATTTTTGCTCTGCCAGTTCCTGGTTTGGTATATATGTAATGGCTATCTTCTCTACTTCTTCCAGAGGAGGCGCTCCTCTCCACACTGTGCTTCCAGATCCAATCTGCCTAAGAATAATTCAGTAATTCATCTGTTTCCACAGATATTCCATTTCTGCATACCTACCCTTTGCAGTTTTTAACTTTTTGCCCCTGTGCAGATCATGTTGCTGACTCTTTCCGCTGCGCCCTGTGCCAGGTCTCCTGTCTCTGAGCTCCAGGAATAAGCTAGGGGAGACCTAGACCTGTCCTTGACCACGATATTTGCTCCTTTTGTTTAGCCGCTCCATAGGACTTCCATCCTATGGCGTGGTTGCACCAGCTGCCCTGCTGCAGGGCAAGCACCAGCACCAGCCCAGGGCCAGGGGAGGTCCCACAGGCCCAGGAATGAGCTGCTTGAGACAACAGAAGGTGTGCAAAGACCTGCCAGGGATAGAGGGAAATCCTTGCTCCTGTGTGGAAGGGAATACTTTTGTATTTGTGTAAAACCTGTGTGCTTGCTTGTGTCTGGCTAGCCCTGTCTTCCAGTCTTTTGCAAAATCCAGCCCTGTTTGTTACACAGGGAATTAACTACCTTGCTGTGATACTGTATGTACAAACAGCGGTCCAATAATTCAGTGTCAATAAAATTTATTTTACAGGAAAAAGAGCAGCAGCTGCATTAAAAAAGAGCAACAGCACAGCAAAGAGAATGAGCAAAGCCCCTCTGACGCAGCAGTGTTGTCCATCCTATAGCTAGCAAGTTGCATCTCAGCAAAAAGACTTACTTACCTCCATCTAAAATAAAAGGTCAGCACAGTGTGAAGTCATATGGACCCCAAAAATGCAGCTGCAAAAGACGAGGAACTTGCAAGCTAAGGACCTACCTTTCAAATATGAACAGCAAATATGACGACTACTTAATCACAAAGTTATTGCTTTTCTTTGGGCATTTCAGTGGTGTTGGACACCAGCAAGGCGCAGAGCTCTAGTCTGTCCTCCCTGCCCGGCTGGGGCAGTCAGTAGGAGCTCAGCGCTTCCTCACCAAATCCCGTCACTGCTCCGTTGTATCTGGGTTTCTCCCCTGAAGCAATCTTGTCCAGATTCACTTGTAAAGCTTCCTGGCTGCTCACACAAGGCAGCAGACCCGGAGCACCGCGGGGTGGATGAGGGAGCAGGGCTACCACGGGGCTCGCGCTGCATGTGGGGACAGAGCGGCGCTCGCTGCCGCCAGCGAAGCGCAGAGCAGCCCGAGACAGGACACGCGGGCGCCTTGCACAGCGCTTACTGCAGCGTGGTCTGATAAATAAGGAGAGAGGCACAGAGGGTGCGAGATGGGCACAAGCAGGAATAAAGAGACAGAAAGAAGAGCAGGCCTGCAGAAGAGTTAAAAACTACTTTTCCTTCTACTTTCTTCTCCAGATGATAGCTCTCCTGTGTGGTTCTCTGATATGCAGGCTTGGAGCAAGAGAAAGCTGAGGGGAAGGTGAGTTGTTCCTTCCCGAGAAAGCTGCAATTATTAATAAGAAAGCAGTATTTGAAAACTTATCAAAGCACATCCCCATTTCTTTATTTCAAAAATACAGTCATATTTCAAGCCCCCCATCTTGATAAAACAGGGTCAGCCTAGCTGCACCTGGAATAGGAATAAAGATAGAGAACTGGAAAAAAATGCTGGTATTAGACGGGGAGTGAAGGCTGGAAAATCTACATGATCAGAAAAGGCTCAGCATGGAGATTTTAGGGACGTCTGCCTGGGATCCTACTTCTACTTCACAACCAGCGTTTTGAAGATTCGTTCCTCGGTGTATCATCTGCACCAGCTTTCCCTCACCTTTATGATGTAAATTCAGCCCTGTACAGCTGCAGCAGCGACTCTTCTCCCCAGTAACAGGCCTGTTTCCTCAGCCCTCCCTTTCTCTCACTTTGCGGGCGGTCGGCCCGGCAGTGCAGGTGCTCCCGCGGCAGGAGCGCGTCGCGGCGGCTCCGGCGCACCGGGTCTCCGCGGTCTTTGACACGGGGGAGGCAGGAGGCGGTCGTCAGCGGACGCCAGGGCTGCAAAAAGATCAAGTCAACCACAGCTACAGCTACTCATTTGCTGAACCATTCGCATGAGATCCTAATTATGCAAGGGCAACTAATTTTGTTCATTAGAGTTCAATTAACTTCCTCTGAAATACAGGAAAGTAGCACTGTTGTAGCACAACCATATTAAAGGAGAAACAACGTTATCGTCTCCTGTTTCCCTTAGAGAAAATAAAGTTTTTTTCATGAGGATTTAAGATACAGCCATCTTCTTTAGCAAGACAAGGATGGCTGAGGAACAGCAGAATGATTATTTTAAATTAGCGTCATCATAAACAGACTTCTGATTTGCTGACAAAGTGGATTGATCACAGAACCCTTGTGTTTTGGGGAAGAATTGTTCAGTAAGTGTCATCTTAATGCTATTACAACCAACCGGAGAACATTGCTTTTAGAGCACCTACCCAGCAATCAGGCACTTGCGCTCTGCTCACCTTGGCTCATTTACTTTAAGCTCTTTGAAGAACTCATTCTTTTTATACCACAAAATCACAGAAAATTGAGACAGAAGGAAGCACGTCTCCTCTCAGAGCTGCTTCTGACAGATGTTGGTCTAAGCCGTTCTTAAAGACCTTGAATAACAGAGATTTACAAATCTTTTGCAGCACTTCTCTACCCATAACAGAGTTGCCATATGATGGGAAGAGAAAAACAAGGGACTAAAATTATGCACTTCTGCAGACTCATTAATTACTGACTTGTCTTGGCAAAATGCACTGATTTCACCTAAAATTATCTCAATCCGTTTTGCTGCCTTTAATTGGTACCTTACAGTGTGTTTTCAAATCTTTGCATTTTTGCTGTTGGTAGCACATAGGTAGTCACAGCTATTCATATCCAGCTGACTGAATAACTGGAAAATGATGTTCAGTCGTGTTGCCAACACTACCCATGGTCAATGGCATGGGCTTTCTCTTCATCTAGGAAACCGGGCACTTCTTCATGGTATCTAAACTTGAAAGAAGCCTTTGGACTCCTGTTCTCAAGTAAACGCATCTTCCACTTTCACCCATATCTCTGTAATATCTGGTTACTCTGTGCGAAGAGCAATGCATTTTTGAGTAAGACAACTCGATTACTTGATGATTTTGGTTTATTGCCAAAATGGCAACACATACCTCCTTACCAAGTGCAGAAAATATGTTGTCCCTAAAAGGCTGAGGGGGAAAACCCAATTACTTCCTCAGTGACTATTTAAGTCTGCTTAAGAAATAAGCTTTTGAAGACTGCTTTTTAATCATGAAAAGCTTTCCTATACAGCTTGATTCTTTGTACTCAATTGAAGAAAATGTCAAATCTTATTAAGCTCCGGCGAGGCTCGGGGTTATCATGTTCGTGTCAGCAGGCGGCCAGCAGTCAGACCATAAGGAAGGACAGCAAAGGGGCAAGTGGGCGCTGGGAGGAAGGCACCTCCTTCCTCCTCAACCCAGCACCAACCACCACACCAAAATCTGCAGGCTCTTGGCCAAGGCAGCAGGCCTAAGCTTTCTCTTGTAATGATTTAACTGATATTTGCACTCCATGTTAATTAAAGATATTATCAACCCCTTCATCTGGCAATAAATTGTTTAAAAGTCATGTGCTCCTGGTGATAAATTGTCTTGAAAAAGAAAACAGCAGTGGGCTTTCACTCAGAAATAAGGGTCTGGATGTGCATTGATTTGTCTGGCACAAGACACCTAAGCAAGTAGTTTAGATATATTCTTTGGTTTTGTAAGGTCTAATTGAGATTACTCTCATTTACTAATTTATAAATTTTTTAGACTATACTTGTGTGACTAAAAAGATAAGAGACTAACTCACATCTGTCAGGTAGTCTAAAACAAAATAGACATTAAAGATTGCCTTGTCTTATCCTTTATTTTCTAGATTGTGCATTTTTACTAATTTAGGACAAAATTACTTTACATTTATGCACTTGAAATGCCCATTCTGCCCCATAAAAGCATAATTAAAACAGACCAAAAAGTGCCTTACTCCCTTATTCTACTTAGCTTCAAAAGCAGATAATCAGGAGTCATTTTACTGCAGCGCAGGGAGGTTTTTATGTTTTATAATTTCTATGTAAAATGCAACAAACTTTTTTTCATTCTGAAAACTTTGGTTCCTTCTTCTGATCATTTTTATTTCCTCAAGATCAGTCAGACATTTTAAGGTCTCCTGGCCTACTTATTAGCTCTCCTCTTGTGTTCCTATTTCAACTGCTTTTAGAGATTTGCAACTAAAGGAAATGTCCTGTTTTGGAGATTTCTTCATTTCCTAATTGTTTCATTAATTTCTGTAGATGCCATCACCCCCAACTTTAACCCCTGCCCCCCACCCTTAAAAAAAAATGAAGAAGAAGCAAAACAAAATTCTGGTACTTGGATATCTGATTTGCAGCTTTAAAGTGTAAGAAAAAATTATGCACCCTCTGATGGAGATGTGTGTTACTTTGCAGAATATGCCTGATTAAAAATTCAGCTACAGTCACAGATAAAGCATCTTAATTTACCGCATTTCACACTTAAAGCAAAAATTAAAATTATGGTTATATTACTGCGCTACTTTCTGCAAAAGTGACCGTTTGTGGCTAAGCATAATTTCTTATCTCTAACAGAAATGCTAACGACGCAATGACTGTCACATGGGATACCTTCCTCCACAGTTCTCATTAGCTTTCTGAGGAAACTGCTAAAAGACTCCTTGTTCAAAGATTCTGCCGATGAAATAGATCTATATAAGGTCAGAACATACACAGAAATGTATTTTTATTTCCCAGGACAGTTGATCTAAAACATATACAAATACTGAACTTACTTAGACTTCCTTCTAAAGCTTCCTCACCAAAATTGTTTTCTAAAATGATGACCTCAATTAACATGCTGTAAGATTTGCTTTGTGTTGTACAGAGATACGTTGCATATAAGGGGGAAGCACCTGGGGTTTTCAAGGATATTTTCATAACCTGTGGGAGAAAGCCATGCAGGAAAAAAAAAAAAAAGACTTTTTAATTGCACGTGCTATTTACAGAATCTTTCTGAAATATGTTTTTAACATAAAAATGACCAAGCAATTAGTTTTGAATGACTTCTTCTATGTATGCTGACATGGAAAGACTAGAACTGTGTCTAGCAGGACTTATTTAGCAAGGGTTCCTGAGATGTTTTTACTCTGGCTGAACTCTAACTCTAGAATTGCACCCTAATGAATTGTAAAAGATTCAAAAGCAACAAATATAGCATTAAAAGCGCATTAAAGATCTCAACCCACTCTGAAATAAGACAGAAGAAAACCTAGCTCTCATAATAGTAACTCAACATTAGCTTGTTACTGATATATCACACTATTCTGCACCGAACTGTACGGTGAATAAGCATGTGTTTAGACACCCTCTCTACTCAGACATAGGACCATATGTTAACCACAACTGGGGAAATGGGCCGCCAGAGACAGAGCTCCTAGTACAGAAATTATACCGGCTAAGGGCTCTATGCAAAGCATAAAACATAAATTCCTGATAAGAAGAAAAGTAGCAAAATGCAAAGCAGTGTTTCTGCCATAGGGAATACCACATAATTCACTAGAGAAAATGGATTACATGGCCTGACAACAGCAAGGGGCTGCCAGAGACTGTTCTTATAGCAGAACTAACTATAATTGCTGCTTTGTTATAATTTCCATTGGACCAAAACTTGGTGGTGGCAAAACAGAGATCTTGGTGCTATGCTGCATTGTAGCAAGGGATTTATTTGGGCTTCCATTTTGCATTTGAAAAAAAAAAAAAAGATCCTGTTCTACATAGGAAAAAGGAGATTCCTGTGCCTCATCAGCTGAGCAGACAGGTCGGAGCGTTGGCAGTGATGATGCTCATGCTCACTGTCCGGCAGCAGCTGGAGAACCTCGAACCGTGGCTGTGGTTCCCCCTTGGGTGCTGATGTCCTGGCGTTGGGCAAGGGAGGGCAGGAGACAAGCCGAGACGTTGTGGAACAGGCAAAACCCCCGCTGCAAACCCCAGCACATCCAGTGAGGGCTGCAAACCCCTCACGACTTGCTTTCTCCACAGCAATCAGCCTGACTGCTCTGGTAGTAACCCAGAGGTAACGTTTCCTTTTCAACTGGAGAAAAAGAAGTCGTTTGTGGCTAAGATCAGTTGCTATTAATCACCCAGATAACGCTTGGACTTACATACCAGTGGTATTCTCCTCTGGGGCCTTTCTTAGTGGCTACTGTCATTTCCTTTAAGAGGCATCATGAAATTAATAACTCTGATGGCTAGTAATTACCCTCCTGGGGATTCTCAATTGGTTTATGTGTCTTTTTAAAATATTAATAATTGACATCAATTTCCTTGCTACTGCCTCACTCATTAATGTGATGGACATTTCACAGTGAAAGTGTCTACAATTATGTTTTCTGATGTTTTTTCTCACAAAATCCCTACTGTTACACAGTTTTGAGGGAGCAACATAAATCGAAGTGCTGAAACTCGAGGACGATGCGGACAGATCATACATTTGCGGGCAGGGTCTGCACTCAAACGCGGGCAGAGCCAGGAGGCAGGTGACTTCTCTGAGCACAGACACCTCTTGGCTGAAGGGACTGAAGAAGCTGCTGCGTCTCACACTTCCATGCTCTCCCAGGGACACAGGCCTCAGGGACTTCACCACTTCCTTTAATTCACCATTCCTTTCGAGTGTTTCGAGGCACTGAGAAGGAACTTCTCCACATGAGAGCATGTCTTCATCTTGCTCGTTTTCTAAGCACACGGCGATATTTATATCACGGTACAAGTGGTAACCTATAACTCAAAGTTCCTGCTGCAAAGATTCACCTCCAGCCGCAGCAGCTGTCACAGGCAGGTTCTTCTTGATTTTCCTATGGCAGAAAGGATATATTGAAGAGCTTTATTTATGTAGCTGCTTGTGTAATGTGACAACATGCCATCGATCACGTTTCCCATTTCTTAAATATAAACACTTATTCATTCAACCCACATAATATCAGATGTCCTCTAATTCCTCTAAGCAGAGGAAAGCCAGGAGGTCTGGTGGGACCGTGGCGGCACCAGAGATGAGGACAGCTCCGGATAGCGGCGGGACGCGCTGCGCTTGGAGCCGTCGGCTCTCTGGATCATCCCACAGCCATCCTGAGTCCTGCTGTGGTGCAGCTTCATGCACAGAGAAGGACCCTGAAGGTTCCCGGGAAACTGTGCTCCCAAAGGAAGCCGAGAGCCGACTGCTGGGATCCCCCCACTCGTACCTCACCTGGGAGAGCTCCTGCCCAGCTCTGCATAAGCACCATGCATAAATACTCAAGCTTTATGTCCAGCAGCTCGCTAGTGTTCAGAGGCTGAACCCCTTCCCTTTGTGCACGTGTGTTCTTGGGCAAAACAGCAGGCTATCAAAAACCTCCGATCACCAGGGAGATCATAGTGGGAAAGCGGCACTGCAGTGATTCCGTGCGATATGCGGTAGTTCAAGGACGGAGGGGGTGCTGCCTTCTGTAGAACAAGCAGCACTTTGCTTACAGGGACCAGGGTGTCTGCACTGTAAAAAAACCACAGTATGAATCTCTGTAGCTCTGGTAGGACTCTGTGTATAGCTTGGAGCCCCGTAATAATCTCCCTGGAAATCCTACCCTTTTCCCTCTGCCTTTCTCAAGTCAACTCTGTTTAACTTCTCCTTATGGAAGCAAAGAAATTTTGTACGTATGTGATATCTTAACGATGACTAGACTACAAGTTATCTACAAGAAATCCACAAGGTTTTTCCCCTACACTTCTTCACCAAGCCAGCAAAGACAGATATGCTGGTGCCTAATGCATACTGGACATTTATTCATTTCTGATGGGCATTATTTTGTATTCGGGAATACAGTGTCATTAAAAGTGAAATCAGTCATGCTTCCGCTTTTTTTTTTTTTTTTTTCTTGGTGCAAACCTTGCCCTGAAATCCACAGTCAAGGGGGAATTTACTATTGGCTTCAGTAGAACCGAGACTTCATTCCTTGTGTTACTGACCTGGATGTTTCCGTCATGCACAGAATCTGAAATATGGGGCATGTGAATAATTAAGGACTTGGCTGCTGGCAATCCCCAAGTGCTCAGCAAAAGCGCTGCAACGCGTGGACACTATTTGAGCAAGAGAAACACACTAAACCAACATCTATTAGGCAACCTCCTTCAGGGGGAAGGACTGCCCAAGCCGTGGAACTGGAGCTCCCTCATCAGAGACCTCTCTTTTCTGCAGCTTAGCTCCACACCATTGCCAAATGAAGACAGAAATTTCCTCTTTTCCTGCTTGAAAGAAAAAAAGTCAGATCTCCTTCCTTCACCTTTTGGGAAAGGAGGAATTGTGAACTGGGGGAGTTTAATCTGCCAAAGCAGATACATAGGCAGAGAACAGAAGGGCTCCAACCTTTGCTTTGAGAGTATTTTTTACAGAATTGACAAAGCAGCAGCAGCATTCAGCCCAAAAGTCTATCTACTTCTCCTTCCTCATCATGGTCAACTGGAGAAGGAAACGGAGAGCATCTTGTCTTCTGCTCTTCCTTCGGCCCAGCTAAAGAAACGTGTCTCTTGTCTCTGGCTCCCATCCCTTAGCAGGGAAACATGCGGGACATCCTTGATGGTCACCTCAGGACTGCAATGAGGTGACAAAGTCCTCGTTTATTACTCATGAGCACGGAACACGCACGCTAAGAGATGAGAGAGATTTGGGTTGCTGCAGCCTGCTTTTAGACTCAGTGGCTTCTCAGAGATAACGTTTGTTCCTTTAATCTTCTCTTCTCAGCAATGCAGCATCAACTGTCATTATTTGTATCAAGAAACGCCCTTCAGGTACGGAGTGCCTTTTCATCATTCCTTCTGGAGCCACGGTACACCCCAAAGAGTCATTATAATGACTATGTATGTTCCACAATTTGTGCAGTCACTAGATCTGTAAACAACATATCAGGAAACTTTAAGCAAGGTAGTTCTTCTCCAGGGAAAATTCTGACCTGTGCTTTTGCCCTCCACCTCATTTTGCGACCCAGACTCCAACCTAACAGAGAAATTTAGATGCACAGAGACCTGAAGACTAGTTTGAAGTCTATTCCTGAAGACTAGTGTAGAGAGAGAAAAAAAAAGAGAGCGTCCAAGAGGCTCTCTTGGACGCCACATCTCGCCGTGGGGCCATGAAGCAGGACCAGATCCTTGGGAGGGCAAAGGAGAGCGGCTGCTCCTCAGGTTTGTGCAGTAACTGGCATAGGGAATACCCGTCCTTAAGGGGAACCAGCCTGTGATTTGCTGGTACATTTCTCATCTATTTCTCATACCGGAAGGAATTTGAGCCTCGGGCATGCCGGGATCTGCAGAGCACTGTGACCAGGTACCTTGTTGAGTTCCTGGTGCCCCCGTGGCCTCCCCGTGCGGCTCCACACTCCTCCCTGCCCGCCGCTGCCCTCCGCGCCAGGTTCCCTGTTCCTGCACAAAGCCAGCCCCTCGCTCTGCAGGCCAGGAATGCCGGGAATGCCAGGAGACTGTCCTGGCACAGGGACGGGACACGGAGAGCAGGAGCCCAAGGCCCTTCCATGAACCATCACCAAGGCTTCAACCCCAGCAAGGCCTCAGTGCATAGAGCAAACACGGAGGCTCCCGGACAAATGGGACAGGGAAATCTCTCCAAGACAGATAAAATTAAAAGATTTCCCTCCACTTAATTCCCATCTTCCATATGACCAAACTGCTTAAAGGAGAATCCCCTCGCTTTATCTCAGCACACAGCTGACACGCACAAAAAAAAAAAGAAAAAATAAAAAAGCAGCAGTTGTAAGAGATCTGAATCGCCGAAGTTGTTACTAGTGACTGCAAACAGGTTCCTTGCAGAGAGTGTTGTTGGCAGCTGCAGCTCTGCCTACACTCCTGGAGGCAGCAGGAATGCATGAAGTGGAGCCGGGGTTGGAGCATCCCGGCTCGGGAGAGCCCTGCCTGCCCCGGCAGGGTCACGGCACGGCCACAGCCAGGCAGACGGCACACGGGCAGGACGCACAGCAGTTCAGGTAGCTCCAGTGACACCTCTGTGCCCTGCCCTACCGTCACGCGTTCTGTTTTTGCTACAGGGCCAGAGAAAATCCCGCTCTGAGGGACTCGGAATTCCAGACCAGACGTCTCAGTGACGGCTGCTGCAGTTCAAAGGCGTGTGATAAAATCTAGCGGGTAGTTCGTGATATTTTAATAAGATGCCACCTTTGTAGTGTGTGTAGGAAAGACCATTCTGGTGCACCATAGTAAAGGTTCCTTCATATTGGATAATGTCATGAAATGCTTTAGTTTTTAATATAACAGGAAAACACCATTACAAAATGTAGAGCCTGGAAAAAAAAAAAGACAAAAAAGGAAGATTCCATGATGCCTACTGAACATTTTGCCTTCATCTCTCATCAAAGGTAACAGTTGTGATTGTGCCACTAAGCAGGGGTGACCAACTCGAGCAGAGCGGGTAGCAAATGCACCTATTCATTATTTATCCAGAATATCGTTCAAGCAGCATTTGGCTTATCAATAACTTCCTTTTCATTTACGTTCTCTAGCCTGGAGAACCTCACAGTACCGAAAGGGTCTATCTGTGCAAATTGGGGCCGCTTTTGTGCTGCTGTACTTTGTTTATGAGCATCAAGGTATCATTGATTTTTCTGTTACACAAAATTTGCTGTTAACTTAGATCACAGCTAGAAATTATAAACAAGCTTCAAAGCACAAAAAAAAAGTAGGAATTTATCTATTTCTTCTTTTAATTGAAAAATTTTTAAGCACCGTAGCACAACACAATATATTGTATCATTGCTATTAAGCACCAACAAAATTGCTTTGCTATACAAGAGTAAATAGGATTCAAGGAAAGTAATCTAATTTTTATCTAATTCTAGTAATTTGATTTTATCAAACCTTAGCAATGGCTGTGGAAATCGCAACCATAGTGCGAAAACGTCTTGCTTTGCAAACTGCCATAAAATCGGCTGCTTCACACACTTTGTTATTCTTGACAGAAATGTGAATACTGTGGGAAAAAAATATGCTTTAATGTGCCACGGCCTATCAAAACTGGGTAACTTTGTGGGGTTGCACACACACACACAGAGGTAGCTTGAGGATTCCTGAGTGTGTGGAACGACGACTCTGCATCTCACATAAGAGTATAGAGAGAGCCGGTTCCTCGTGCGCCTCATGCACACAGCTCCCTCTGCCAGAGGCACTATGAGTTTTAGTTTTCTCCTTGGAAAATGGCGCTTGCTACGGACATGTCTATGTATTTGGTGCTCGTGCGGGCAACTTCTCCCTAATTCTCATAAAGGAACTTCCCCTCACCAGGGCGCTTGGCAAGGGGTAAGAGGAGAGGTCCTGTTTGCCAGACGAAAGACATTCTGGTGGTTGTACGTTATTCTGCTTCTGAAAGTGGGACAAATGAGAGAAAACGGGGATTTCTGGCCTATTCGAATTGGCCAGCGGGCCCAAGAGCCCCCGCTGGAGCCCAGTTCTGAGGTCTCCTGGTTGGTGGGACCAGGGCACCCCCAGGGCAGGGTCCTCAGCTGCTCCCTGGTGCGGAGCGGAGAAGTCCTCAAGATTTCAGGAACACGTTGAAGCTGCACGAAATACCCTCATAGACCAGGTTAAGGCTGACACAGGCTGCAGGTGCCACAAGCTCCTGAAACAGGAGATCCAGCTTTACAGAACAGATGCAAAATTCAATAGCTTAAGTAATAAAAGTGCCATTATATTGCCTAACATTTCTCCCTACTAAAAAGAGGGTGTTATTATCCGAAAGGTGTCATGAAGGTGTCTGTTTCCTTCCAAGAGAAAATACTTGACACATCCACTTCCCACCCCCGTGTCCTAAACACTGTTGTTTTGGGTTCAAAGTTTTAGACTTTCCACTACAAAAAAGTTTAGTGCTTCATAACCACAGCAGTACTTCCTATTCCAATTAAGAAGCTATTTATTAGGAATCAAGGTAATTATTTTTACACAATGGGAAAAAGGGCAGGCAAATAGTAAATAGGAATGTGAAAAAGTTAAAAAAGTCTGAAGTTTACAGAACTTCTTAAGGCTTTTTTTGCTGACAGAGACAGAAGGAGAGATGATTTCGGGAACAAGCCAACTGATTCCTTTAAATCGGTATTTTAAAACTATCCCAATCACACTGTTTAGCAAAGAACTTGAAGAATAATGTGCGGACTCCATTTATGGAGAGTGGGGAATTTATTCACATTGTCGTAACAGGTCGCCTCAGATCCGGGCGAAGAACACACATTTGGCTCCTGGCCTCTGCGGTATCCTGCAGGCTCATATATTTAACTACTATCATACTTATATGTGTTTGACCAATGTATAGCATTATACTTATGAATATTCATGAGGGATAATTCAACAACAGTATGATAAAGCAAACAGGTTTATCACAAACAGTGATAAAACAAACTAGATACAACTCTGAAAAAGACAGGAAGAATCCCGCATTTTGCAGGATGGCAGCATTAGTTTTTATTTTTCCTTTACAAATGGCAGAAAGAGCTGCGATACGCTGAAATATGTCAGATGGCCCTCACTGCACCCTACTACCTTGAAAAAGTGTTCTCAATTAGAAATACATTACAATTGTCACAGCTAAGCAATTTCTTGGAGAATAAAGGGATTCTGTGTGATTTCATGGAACAAAAAAGACAGTATCACAGAAAACCTAACACAGAAAAATTAAATTGTCAACTGATATGTCTCATAGTAAATGAAAAGATTTCATTTCTACTCTAAAAAAAAAAAGAATAGTCATGCAAGGCCTACACAGAAACAAAGATATTTATCTCTCAACATATAAAGGACTAAGTTTATCATACAAAAAATCTTTGGTTCTATATATCCTTTTTTTGTGTGTGTGTGAAACAGCGGTGTTCAAATATAAATTGGATTTTGAGAGGCCTTTTTTTTCCTGCACAGACAGTCAGAAATCCTGCTGATGGGCCGATTTACAAGAAACAGATGATGTCATTTTGATAAAGCTCTATTTAGCTTCATATACCCAAGTGTTTTGGACAAATAGGCTGGAAACACATTCAGAATTTCTGCTTTCTGTGAAGCATTTAGAAAGGTCAAGATCAAACAAACAGAAGGGAAACAGACAAGAAATCGAAGTACAGTACCTATTAAATTACCGGTTTAATAATAACCATTGGGTGTACCCTGTGTTGTGCACATTGGTGTTACATACGGTGGAGTTGATTCTTGACTGCTAATTACATCAACAGACACACAATGTAGGAAGAAAAAGAACATTATTTATTTATTAAGCATTATTACATTGACAGATTTCAATTTTGAAAGGAAGACCATTTTATATTAATTCAAAACTATCCTGTTAAGCATATATATTTAAACTCTAGTTTTACACACACATAATGAAAGAAAACTTTATTTTACAAACAGCTATTTTAATAGGCTTTATGAAAAACATGTTTAAAAATAACTGCCAAAATATCCATCTCTAAATATACAAAATCCCCTTGCTGTGCTGAAGATTTCTTTCTCAAAAGCCAAAAAAATATTTAATTCAACAGTTGATTCCACATCGATCCCCACTGAAAGCAGTAGTGATATAAAAATGCAAAAGCACTGTACAAAGTAAATAAGTACAGTTGTTGTAGGTCTTAATAATTCACATACTCGTACTTGTTTTAAAAATGTTTTATAAAAACTGCTTTTATTAAACTTAACAACCTTTCCTGTCCGCAGAAAAAAAAAAAGTAGCCACTGAAATTATCCCCGGCTACTAAAATTTCTCCTTTTCTTTGGGAAAAATAATACAATGGATTTTACATTTGTTACTGGATCCCCTAGACCTTGCATCTTCTCTTATACCAGTCATTGGGAATTTTACCACTGACTTCAGTGGAAGCAGGACTGAAAGTTATCTTCAGCATTTAACTGTGCAACCCCTTCAACCTGGCGTGATCTCCCCGTTTCACATTGCAGAACTGACACAAAACTCATAATACATTAACTGATGAAATCATAAATATATGAGTACTTGAACTTAGTAGGCTGACATATGGACTAATCTGCTGTAAAATCAAGCGTCCAAAAAAATAAAAAACAGTTTAATAGACTTGAAGAGATGCAGCCTTCAAACGGTGTATCATGCCGAATGCTTTTTAACCAGCTGCAGCCTGCTGGGGTCTTTGCATCACATCTGCCTGTGCATGTGCTCATACGTGTCTGCGTGCGGCGTCACTGCATCCTCTATAGCCCCTTCTGGCACTTCTTCTGGAACGAGCTTTTCAAGAACATGCGGTATCCCGGGTCATCCACATACTCGTTCTTAAAACGGGAACTCAGCACTCTCTGCCTCTTCTTTTCTCCCTGAATTATATCTGCTCCATAAAATGTATCTTCAAATCTCATGTTAGAGGCTGTAGACTAAAACGGGACATTAATTACACATTCAGTTTCATGCAGGTCGTCGCACTCTGATGTATTCTAGGAAAGCTACATGGAAATACATCTATATTTCATTACATTGCTATCAAGTTAGTTACAATTTTGCTTATACAGATATATTAATGTTTTCAGGAAAATGACTCCATGTTAAATACACTTTAGTGTATAAAATTTTCTTTATTTTTTAGTTTTTACGCGTGCATTATTTAATTCTCTAGATATGCACTTTTCCTTGGAGCCAGGTGACTGGAGACAGGTGACTTGGAGCCATTCCTCCATCCAGAGACTAGAGACCACTCTCAGTGGGAGATGAGAAGAGCCACACTGAGCAGATGCAACTGCTTGCCCGGCTCATTCCCTGCAGCACCAGCTCTTACCGACCACCTTGTTTTATTCAGTAGGCTGTAAGTGTGAGGCACTATGAAATGGACTCTGCCCACTGCCTAACCTGCAAACAGGAGTTACTGGTTCATCTGCCTGTCAGCAGGGGCAAAGCACCTGGGCATCAGCTGAAACAAAACAGTAACAGCAAACAGCAAGCCGACTTGGGGAAAGAAAAAAAGGAGAAAGCAAATATTCTGGGGAAAGTTCCCATTATTGGAACCAACGGTAAAACTCTCAGATTTAGAAAATGCGTGATTTAAAAAGAGTTAGTGTCACATATTTCAAGAAAGGAAATGAATATTATAAAATGTCTTTAAACTTCACCATCTTCAGCACAAAGGTGAAGGAGATGTTACGAATACTTTGAGGGCTAAGCAGAGAATGAAAAATATCTGAAGGATTACTAGGAAATCATGCAGAGGCCTGAGCACAGGCTGGGGTTTGTTTTATTTAGTTGACTAAATTTAATGTTTTTAAACTACACTTAACTCCCATAAAAAGTTAATGGTGTCGCACACAAAAATAAAATATCGATCTATAAAAATGCCATTTTAAAAAGAATAGCATAAACCTAGCTACATCTGTAGTTATTCTTAGTGAAATGCAACAGTAAAATAGATTTACAGAACATCTAGTTAATTATAAATGCCTTCTACAAATAGTCTGTAAAAACAATAAATGGTAATGGAACCTTTTCTGAACATAATGAAAAATCCCATAATGAAAGAGCCAGGTGTCTCATTTAATATTTTTCAAGCCATCTATCTCAACCCTAGGTGGCTAGGACACTGTAAGATGAGTGCGCTTATCCCAAAGAAACTGACAAACAAAAAGTATCATCGTAGTGAAGAACACTTGATCTCGACACCGCTCCTTGGCAAGAGCTCTCCTAACGCTGCTCAGACTGGGAGAACAGAGCTTCCCGCTGGGTGAACACCACCGCAGCAAGCTGGCAGCCTCCTGTTTCGCCATCTCCCGTGCCCTGCTGTCGTTGCCCCTTTTCCCTGGCCACGAGCACCTGACGTATCCCGTGTCTGCCCAGGGGATACCTGGTGGGACCTGAGTGCACGAAGACATTGCTGATGACGCAAGAAAAGGGACAGGAAGCACCGAAAGGGAAGGTCAACCTAAAATCTGCTTCAGCTACCTCTGCCCATGGCATTCACCCAAGCAGACATACCCCAGGAAACATTGTACCGAATCACAGAATCACAGACTGGCTGAGGTTGGCAGGGACCTCTAGAGATCATCTAGTCCAACCCCTGCTCCAGCAGAGCACGCGGCACAAGGTGGCATCCAGGCGGGTTTGGAAGATCTTGAGAGAAGGAGACTCCACAGCCTCTGTGGGCAGCCTGTGCCAGGGCTCTGTCACCCATGAATCATCAACATTACCCATCAACATCAATGACAAGGACAGGTAATAGCCAATTCCTGACTCTTCTGTCAGCAGAATATCAGAACTCACTTCTTTTTCAACTATCATCTTGTGTGTGTTTTTTGAAACTGCGGGAAACTGAGAAAACATAGGGAAGATTTGGCTTTAAGCCAAACACTGCTGAGGGGATGGTGAGTCGAGCCATTGATTTGATGAGTTCTGATCAGGTACTTAGTTTCCTAGGAAAAGTTAATTGCATTTTTATTAAATTTGGTGCTTTCGAGATCACAAAGTTCTGAGAACCAGTATCATACATATTTCATGAGCATACATTAAAAAAAAATAGTATATCTATCAATTCAAAACAGTTTCCTAACTTGATCCTTCATGATATGAAAGATGTTCTACCAAGACGCTCCCTTCAGGAAACAAGAGAGCATATATCTAGCATATAATAACGATTGTTACTATATCAATATTATATCTGGTAATAGCATTTATTTGCCCTAGAAGAACAACTGTTTGCACAGTCACCTGTACATATGTGTTAACTGTTGTGCTAATTTAGCAAGCCATATTACTACAAAATAATTATCACGAGGATCACTAAAATAATATGAATCTTCGTCTATTTTAAAGGGAGGATGCAGAAGGGCAGCAAGTCTTACTGCCATTTTAAATATATAAATACTAACAAGGCATCATCTGCAAATACTCACAAAACGTGCTTTCACTCTCTTAGGCAGCTCTTCATCTAGTGTGTATATCTCTTCTCTCTTCATTGCTATTTGGGAACCATCTTCAAACTCAACCTAATTGAAAAAAGTGGGAACTTAAAAATACAGGAAGTTTCTGAGAATATCTCTGAACAAACACAAACTTGCAAAAGTGTGATAAACAGAAGATTTATATGCAAATATTCTGTCATCTGTTTTAGAAAGGTACAGTTAGGATAAAACAGAAAAAAACTAATTTCTGATAAATTACAATCCAGCATAACCACTACTCAATCTAAAGAGCAAAAATACTTGAAAACCAACAGTAATATTCAACAAATTAAAAGTTTATTAGATTAAAAAATCCAAACAGTAATAGCAGACAACACTATTTTGTAGGAGTGGCACATTAAAATAGCTACTAAATAGTTTCATGTCTTTTTTAATTTCCCTCTTTTTTCACTCATTTCTAACAAGTAAAAAAATAATTTTAACATCCTATGCTTCAAGGTTGAGGAAGACCATGTCAAAAGAAAGAAAGTATGAGTGACAACTAAGGAAATACCAGTTAACAGAATTTTATTGAATCTGATGGAATTTCTTTAAAATGCTCTGTTCAGAAGATGAAAAGCTTTATCATGCTTAGGTTTAGATTTAATCCAACATGAACCCCGTTAGCAGAAAATGAAAAAGGAAATGTAACTAGGTGTGGGGAATGTTAAAATGCTGAAGCTTTGAAGCATTTATACCTTTTCAGTAGCTGCTGACTTTTTTTAATACTTCATCTAACAATAGTGAATTTCATCTATTATCCATGACTGTAGTTTCAATTCCTACCGAAACTGCAGTTTAAGAAAAAAGAGTTTAGCAAAAAGTTAAAAGAAGTCCCATCC
This sequence comes from Crypturellus tataupa, assembly GCA_034781795.1. Taxonomy (NCBI): domain Eukaryota; kingdom Metazoa; phylum Chordata; class Aves; order Tinamiformes; family Tinamidae; genus Crypturellus; species Crypturellus tataupa. The sequence goes on from JAWLRI010000157.1 coordinate 5,319,850, forward strand.
CACAGCCATAGGCATCTTTAATGAGACCACTTGAATGACAACAGACTTTGACTGGAAGGATAAGAATAAACATTAACTTATCAAAAGTATTATGACAGACAAATGTGAAAAATCATGTACTTGAACTTGTAAATTTACTGTGTTTTGCAGGTTCAAAATAAAAGCTTGCCATGAAGTTTTAAACTACTGCTTTTAAATACAATTAGTACGCTGGATTAATCGTGAACAGCTGGAAAAAAATACGATATATTTATTACCAACAGCAGGGCAGACATCTATAAGCTATTAACGTATTTCAAAGCAGGGTTTTTAACAGCAATTTAACAAAGATGCACAAACCTGGAATGCATTTAAAATCCACCAAGCACAGAAGTGCAGAGGAATCTTTGCTCCTCCCTGCTCCCCAATGGACCCTAAACCCGCAGACCTGGTCTGTCCGTACTGAGTTACAGAACTTCACAGTCACTTCAGCTTAAGCTTGCTTAAGCAAACGACGACAACGTAGCTATATTTCACCAGGGTATAGGAAGCCCCTTATGTTACTCGTGTTCCTTACTACATAAAACATTTGGCAATATATTCTTTGCATCACTGCCAGAAGAAGTTGGCAGGAAATAATCTCTGATGACTCCATGAGATCAGAAAATCACTTCCTGAGCGGGCAATCTTTTTGCTTTCACGAGTACTGCAGCAGGAGGCAACTGCTTCAAATCAGAGAATCTGGCATGTGAGATATATCGAACATTTACAGTGAAGAGTAAATGGATTTTCTTAAGCTATATTTCAGCATGCCACACTGGAAATAAATTTGCAGTACTGTTAGAGGCAAACTTGAAATTTCCCCTAAGACTTTCAGCAGTAACATGATTCATGCAAAATGTTAACCCACCATCTCTAATAGCTCCAATGTAATACAGACTACAGATATTATGCTTCAAAACAGTAATTTTATCTAGTATGTTTTTTTTTTTCATTTTTGTTATTGTATTGTATTTTGTGCAGCATGTTATCTTCATGAGATTTTTTCATATCAGGACATTATAAATTAAAGGCTCAGCTGAAATTGCTAGAAAGCAATTAATAGGGTGAATGAATGATTTAGTCATCTCCTAGAACTCTCAAGAACATTGAAAACAATCATGTCCATACTGAAAATGATCACAATACCAAAGAAGGATGCCAGATACTAACAATTTCTCTTAAAGTAAACACATGCTATATTTTGCATGTATAAATCTACTTTGGGGTTGTGAGGCAAAAAGGTTTTGCAGACCTCCAACTGGATGAATGCTGCATCACTGTCCTAGCTCCTGCATGCATAACTGCCCTCACGTTCTTTGCAAACAGGTCACAAGCGTGACGAAAATGCACAGATTTACCTGACTGAAATAGCTCTGTTGATGTTTTAGTAGATTATGATAGCTTCTTTCAGAATCTCCTTTTCAGTTGTATCCTTTCTGTCAAGTTAGAGTTGAAAAAATGGAGTATTTGCAGTATATATGCTGGGCTCTATCAGCCCATGCGTGTAGGAAAGAGCAGAGGGAGCAAAACTAACACGTCCTGAGCTCAGCCTTGCACCCTCCGTGTCACAGGCCCTTCTGTGAGCAGAGGCCACGACGTTACGGTGGCTTCCCACCCTGTCCAATAGATTGAAATACTTGTTCCAGTGCTGCCTGGGCTCCCCCTAATAACTGCATTTTCCCTAGGGGAGGGGTTGTTACAAGGCAGTTTACTGCAGTCTCCATCACTGTTTTGCTGAAGAACTCAGAACCTTTCTGAATCTCCTTATGCTAATCCATTTTCCTTAAATTAATCCGATTTCCTTACACTGTGTTAGAGGTTGAAAATAAGACTAAGGAGTTCCGTTTTGCTACACCAGTTTTTTCACATAGGAGAGATAACAACAACATTCATCTAATCTACCTTATTCCTCGGAAGACAAAATGTTTAAAAGATTAAATGCTTTGAAGATTAACATTACTATAGAACAACAATCTTTATATTTTATAAAGAACTTTTCACCTTCACGACATAATACAGCCATTAAACATAAGGGAAGAGGTAAGATTTAGAGACTAGCTCAAGAGATCAGGCACTTAAGGACTTGAGTTCGATTGCAAGTCATTGGCAAAGTGAGAAGGTCACCGCAGCAAGTCATTTAGCCTCTCTGTGCCTTAATTTATCTACAGATACAACAGTAAATTTGCCATTTTTCTAGAGTAATGTGAGGCCCTCAGATGAAAAGAGTTACATAAGTGAAAATGATTATATATATACATGAATGAAATGTACCTAGGTTCTCGTTCTTTCTGAAGTGATATTATTACTGTGATTGTTTTATTGCAGTTTCAACCATTTAGTCGGGTGCTCAAAGCTGCTGACTGATATTTCTCAAAGGCAAGCATATAAAAAACAATGATTATGTCTCTGAAATCAAAAATCAGCTTTTTGCCCTTGCTGACAGTGCTCTGTTCCCTAGTTTGTTTGCTAAGGGTAAAGCAGTCCTCAGATTTTGTGTTAATTAATATGAAAGTGCCATCAGATGAATAAAAATGGGGTTATTTGCACTCTGGTTTCACTTTCATCCTATCCTTTTTATGAAAGGCCTGAGGGCTGAATACAGTCACGTGTCACTAATTACATTCATGTCATTAATTAAATAATTACCTGGCATTAAATAAAAGTAAATAACCTAGCGAAAATAACAAATGTCATCTTGCCACCTTTATGTACCACCTGTTCCACCCTGTAAAATGAAGACTATTGATTAATACTGAGCTCTTACTAAACAAGCCATTTTCTTCCTTTCATAAGAACAAATGAGACCTCAAATCCCAAAGAGTGCCCCATGCTTATTAATGTTTTAGACAGCTGTTGGTGTGGGCACATCAGTATTTATCAGCTACAACAGCACCCACCCGCCTGCCTTGTGCAGCTCTCAAGCTGTGGCTCATCGCTCCAGCCCCGGAGCAGGACAAGGAACCCACGGTAAAGACGTCTGGAAACAGGCACACGGCGGTGACCACAGGCACTCACCTGATACATGTGGGCTGTGTTGGTTCCCAGGTACTTGGCACCGTACAGTTTTCCATCAGGCCACTTCACCTGCACAACCTCCCCCTCGGCAGGTGGACCCAGTTTTAGGCAATCTCTGCTCTGTTTACAAACAACAACAGGTATTAAGTCAGCGAGTGAGATGATAGATGCTGCACTGGGAAACTAACAACAGCAAACTCCTTTCAGCTGGATAACTGGAGAAGAGTTATTACTACGCGCGTTTCAAGTTTTATAATTTTGCAAATGGACTAACATCCTGCTACCCTTTATAAACAGGAAAATAGTGACCATAGAAACCCTCCCTTAACAGCTTGACGCTGTACTGGTAGGACAACAAACGCATAAATAAGGCAGCTATCAGCAGCAGCTGTGCTGCATTTCCCCAAATTCATTTCTATCGCACTTTGAAAATGAAGATCACTAAAGTGCAATTGCAAATTTGCCATACTCTTTCTACTACATATTTAGGTAATTTGTGTTTTGTTAACAGCAGTGCATTTTTGCTAGATGCTAGCTTTACTGCCTGAAACGTAGCCATGACTGATCAAACAAATGCTGATAACGGCAATGAATGCTTTGCTCAGTTGATGGAGAACATGGAGTCTAAGTGTTTATGGCAAGGAACTATTTTTTCTTTTTTGAGAAGGTATCAGGCAGTTTTTTCCTGTTTTTAAGTTGGATGCTGGCAGAGAAACAAGCTGTCTTTTTGACTATGTAAGGAAAATACATAAAATTGGATTATACTCTCAGTAATTCATCAGTGTTCAGCTTCAAACAGTTTCCATCCATATGTAAGCATAAGCAATAGGTTTGACACAGTACTGGGTTGTTTCTGTGCATTTGAAGCCTGTGAGGGAAAGAAAAGGCGAAGCTACTTACCGTAAGCCAGGGGCTAGGAGATACTGTGAGAAAGCACACTGGTTTGCAGGCATGGGTACGTATTTTAGAAGCACCTTTAAGAAGCAGTACGCTTGGAGGAACAAAAGAGAGGGCTATTGCAGGAGCTTTGCACGTGTAGGAGCGGCACGTTTTGTATCCTGAGCCTCATGTCCTTCTGCTTTGCGCCAAGGGGCCCATCTGCAGCGCACACCAACCTCAACCTGTGACAACAGCAGGCCCCACCAGGAGCAGAAAAACTTCTGGCCTTAGGTTTTCTGACGAGGCTGCTCAGTACACGGCACTGCTTCAGGCCGCTGCAGCGCTACGGCCATTTGTGAAGCCTCAGATTCATGCAGGGCAGTTTCCAAAAAAGTATATTACTGCTTTCATGTATTTCTGTGTTCACCAGGCACTTCAAACTGGGCCTGCCAATCATTATGGCAATGAACAGAAAAACTGAGAACAAAAACACAGGGGAAGTAACAAAAAAAGAGAGGTAATAATCCTTTTTTGAACCTTACCTTGTTACCATATCAAATTAGTCAATGCAGGCCTTATAATTTGATTTTAATCACCTTAATTTACAGATTTGATCCAAACCTTGACAAAAGTAATGAAAAGCTGGACTTCCACAGAAACGTGTGTTCTTGTGGATCAGATGTGGGCTCCGAGGTCCCTTGGGAGCTCTGCCAAGAGGACAGTTCTACACTACGTCCTGCCTGTCAAGAACGTATCCTCTCAACCTCACCATCTACCCAGTAGGCCTACCCCCTTCTAGGGCAGCAGCTGTCCTTACTGCATTACCCCTCTCTTTACCACAGATAGAACAAGGGCTACGGTCTGTTTTTCAACAGTAGCAAAATTAATGACTTCTCAGGATTGCTAAACTCTTTCACAGCCCTCACTATAAACTAAACGAGATTAAGTTTTGAATAGTCTGCCCTTTGTGATAACAGTGAAGATGCCCAATCCATGCCATTTTATTTTCCTTCTTCCACCTCCTCAGTGTTAGGCACAAGAATAAATAAATAAATAAATATACAAAGCACATCTTGACCAAGTGTTCTGAACCAAACTTTTAAAATGCATCACAGAATATAGCAAATTTCCTAAAAAACAAACAGTCTTTCAACAATGCCCTGACAAACATTAATTTTTCAAGAATACAAACCCAGCTTGAATTGCTCCCTCTGCACCGTTCGTAAGAGAAAACTCGCATTGCTTCCCTTGGTGAACTAATGGAATTGCTCATATAGAAAATTAGAGTTCTTATGCAAATAACTGAAATGAGCTGGAATTACAAGAGAAAGCCATTCTTCATGTATTCTATTGAACAGTTTTGGGGAAGTAACTACTAAACAGTTCATGCTGATTTCTGCCACAGAACACCTAACTTTTATTTTTATTGGCATACAGTATTTATTTAGAGATTTTATCTTTTTTTCCTGCAAAAATACTTTTCACCTTTTTCTTCTGGTGCAAAATTAGACCCATTTCTTAGACAGACAAACCTGCAAACATGCAACCTCACACTTCTCAGCTGTGTGTACAGTACACAATTGCAAGTAAATGTGCAATAATGTGGGAAAATCTACACTGAAATTGTGAACTATGTACAATTCCTCTACAGTTTCATATCTTCTGTCTGTATATAAAGCTCCAGTACATTTCTTCACAGGAGTGGATACAAACCATACCTAGAATAATTGAATTGTTGAAGTCAACATTATATACAACATTTAAATTGAGGTGTGTATATATACATAACTACATGGACACACACACACAGCATGCACACACATACACACATTATATATACACTGGCTAAAATAAGCCTGCAAGTTAAAGTGAGAGTTGAAGGGATAATTTAATCTTTTATGCAAAGACTGTCTTTGTCTGTGAATACGTATATCAGCCAAAGTTAATTTACTCTAGTCTTGACAGTAAGCTAGGTACTGAGGTAAAACATAGGAAAGAAATTATTGACATAGCCCAAGTGGGATTAAAAAAAAAAAACATTTCTTTTTCAGAGTGTTTTTTCCCCATCAGTGAGGAAGGGAAGCAAATAACTGAACAAGATCAAAAGGCTGTTACAAGGAAATTAATATCACTCGAAAACAAATTGTTTTTTTCAGGTTAAATGTATGAAAAGAAAAAAGTTCTCAAAAAAAAAAATCCCTGAATACTGTGAATGGACAAAATGTCCACCACTGAATATGGCAGCAGAGGTAGATTTTATTAGCCTTTATTTTCTGTAATTTTTTACTTTTCATTAATCAATTTATAATTCAAAGTTTGATCTTTTGGGGACTTAAATTGAATGTTACCCTTCCAAATCTGCTTCACTGACTTGGGTGAATAAGAAATATGATCGGTGATGGAGGGAGTAAACCAGTAGATATAAGATTGCGTACATTTAATATCATAACAACATTATTCCTTATCCTTCAAGCATTTGTTTAAAAAGAAGCAGCAAAACCTAAGATGAAAATGTAGCCTGTAAGGGATTTTGAATAAGAGATATAAACCTAACTGCAAGAACATATTCAAAATCATTGCTAGTAAATGGTCTCTTTCAACATGAAATAATGCAAATATCAGGTCGCCTAGTAAATTCACTGAATCACCTTGTTCTTGTTAATTGTTTTGTTGATAGTGTAAACAGTAATCCCATCCTGATTCAAAAGAAGATACAATAAGTGTGATGATGCAGGCCCAGAATCGATCCTTCCAGCGGACGATGCAGACTAATGTGTCTGGTGCTCAGAGCTGTATTTTGCCTCCTACTCACACTATGGCATGAGCATTGTGTGGAACCTCTCCTATCAGGGAGAAAATCAATTTCCATCTTGATTACATCAGAATACCTTTTGCAGAAGATTACTAACCCCCAGTTCTTACAGCTGTGCTTCTACACTGGGCTTAACAGCGAAGAGGAGAATGAACCACTATAAAAAAGTGGTTTGCCACAATCTGATGTGGTAAGCTACCATCTAAAGACCCTCCTACGCAGCTGATGAAGATCTTGGCTATGGGTTTGCCCTGAGAAGAGTCCTAAAACATTCAGATAGGTAGAGCTATTAAATGAAGACTGAGATTTCCTTTTCACTTAATACAAAAAGAAAGGTGGAAAAATGAAGATACTGACAAAAAGCTGCACCTGTATTTGTGAATAAAGAGGGAATACTGCCTGTGGACAGTTTGTTGAAGCTTATTCCCATCTACCAGTAGCCTATCTGAATAGTGATGAATTATCTCCTTGAGGCCGCACTGTTTCATCAATATCTGAGGTGTTTGCTCACGAGTTGGAATATTTTGTTAGACATGTCCCCTAACACGCAGAGCAGCCTCTTCCTGTTGTGTGCCATTTCATCTTTCTGCAGCTTGGAAGTCACTTCCAAACCCACCATACGAAAACACTCATCTACATCATTCCCATGAAGATATCTCTACAAAACTCACAAGATGAAGCAAACAGCTTTCATCAAGCATTAACGGAAAGAGTAAACACAATCAGGTGGCACCCATTTCCATCAGCAAGGAGTTTAAGCTACCAGCTTCTATCACATGAGTAACCTCAGCAACTATATTTTCAGCAAAGGTAAGAGGATGGCTTATCTATGTAAGTGACAGCAACAGGGCTGATCCATGTTGTTTTTCAGATCTTTGTTTGAAAATATATTCTAAATAAAAGATTTTTGTTTGTTTGGACTATCTTCTAATTGCAGCATTTCTCTCAATGTTGCTTATCTTTCCACCTCCTCAGCATTCCCAGGTTTTACTTGTTGGTTGGCTTCTGCTTGCAAAACAAAGCACAATATCGCTCACTGTTCCTTCAAACTCTTTTCAAGTACAGTATAATGGATGTGACCAAAACAGGGCTAAAGGGGTTAAGTTTTGCTCTTGCAACAGGATTTGCAAGCTAGAATATGCCTCTAACACAATGTTATCCACACGTATGTTGCTGCTCTGTAAGGCAGCAATAGGTTGAAATATATAAAAATGTCTTTAAAATTTTAGTTACTAGTAAAGGAACAGCATTGAGTTTTTTAAAATATATACAGAATCTGGCTGGTATTATTCTCCATGGAATACTATCATTTTAAATGCTAGCTCAAAATTTGGCAATGAAAATTTTAGTTGCCTATATTTTAGACATTTGAAATGGATCATTATGAGATATTAAAACCCTCTAGGAAGACATCTTCCAATCATCACACCATAGTCTTGCAGGAAGACCATGCAAAAGCCCCTGCTGCTGTTTATATCCAAGGGTTCTTGAATTCCCTTGCACTTGTCTCCAGCGACTTGGCAAGAAGGAACATCAAAAAGCAGAGGTGGGCAGCGACCAGAGCCCTAACACGCTGTGTGAGGCAGACCCAGTACATACTGTTTCCTCCGCGAGTCACAACGTTACAAATTTTCAGGGCCTATGGTACAATATTTTAATCTCCTTCATGGAAGACTGAAAGCTGATAATCTAGCCCTGGGGTTTTAAAGATCAAAGAGAAACAGATACCAAAAAGATGAATTAAAGCTAAATCATACTTTTTAATTACAATAAACCTGGCCTTCCCATCCTGCCTATCTCCTTTTTTATTTTTACTATCTCTCATCACGTGACTGTTTGTAATTCATACATACTTTTAAAATCAAATTATGACATAAAAAGTGCCCGTTTTCCATCATCTGCCACATTGCTTAAACCCATAATAACGGCTCAGACTTCAGTATCAGTCAATCTAACCACTATTTGTGTGGAGCGAGACATCATATTGACTCATCTGAACTTTTATAATTAGAAATTCCACAGTTTCCCGACAAATAACTTAAAAAAGCACATGTGGTGTCCAAAACTGATGAACCAATACCATTATCCTCTTTTTCTGGGAACACAAATTCAATATTAAGCAAATAACATCATGGAATTAATCACAGAATTCATGCAACTTTTATGGAAACAGCTATTTCAGACAACATTAAAGGAGAGGCAAAAACTGCCTCTGATTTTCACTGATAGGATTTCAAGTGGAGTCCCTAGACCCATAACCTGTATCAAACTGGTAGGCCTGATCGTTGGGTTTGGCACAGAAGTCGTGTCCTCACCAACACCAGTTCAACCGCAGACAACATCTATGAAGTTTTCTCCATCAGGCACTGAACTCAGGACGTCCTCCATGAGACAGTGTGGGGATGGGCCCCACCTGGTGCCCACGTGGAGGGAGGAGGCAGAACCTGCCCGTGGTGGAGCTGAAGCCCCAGCAAGGCCGTTGTGCCCAGGCACCTTCTCTCCCTCCTCTGTTCACACTACCCCGTCTCGCGCTAACTTTGGGCTTTGGTGCTAGTGACGAAGCTTCCATAGCCGGTGCTTACCAGGGACGGGTCTACAAGGAGTGCGATCGACATAATTACAGGAACAGCCCTGGTATAGAAAACCCCATCATAGAGACAAATAACATACTGCAACTGGAAACAGCGACCAGATTTACCAACACCATTAAAATGGGAGTGAAGTAAGGAAACTCCCTGCATTTCCAAGGATGTCAGAAGGCTGTCAACTGTGTTTTTCTTTGGGAAACATATAGTACACAGTACTTATGCAAATTGTTTTTTCTTTTTATTTTTTTTTAATAGGTTTCATGTGTTCCAAGACATTCTGAATGAAAAGTAGAGTGGTAGCTAATGTGCCACAGTTAAGAGTTTTATCTAAACAAGAACAGCTTTTTACAGAGCACATTAGCATTTGAAAGAGCAAGCCTGATTCCCAGTGGTGCAATTCTGGTTTTGAATTGGTATAAATTCACTGAAATCACCAGATTAACAGAATACTGTCTGGAATTCAGCAAATTTAGTCTTGGATCACAAGTGAAAACAGAATGCATAGTATAAAAATAATTCAAGCTTGTCCTTAAAATGGCAACGAGCCTTCTCCTATATAGTGAATATATGCTTTCATTAAAGGGAAAGTCAAGTAGATTATGCATTCACAAATGCAGTTCAAGAATTTTCTTAATTTCTGTTTAACTTAAGAAGGTGCTGTTTCTACTGCTAGGGATCTTTCAGCAAAGCCCTGATAACACAAGTCCATGCCTAATGCCTACCGATGGATGCGGAATTGCCCAAAGGATCACAGTTCTAGCCCAAAATGGAGAACGTGGTTTAGGAAGTCCAGGATGGCACTAGGCATATGAAGGAGCATTGAGGACTCTGATGAAGCCCTGATTTAGTGCACACGAGGTCTTATGGGATAAAACTTGGTGTGAGTGGCGAGAAGGTTGGGCTGGCAGAGACACCACCGTGCACTGTGCATGACAGACGTGCAAGGCCTCCTTGCTTCACTTCCCAGGTAAAACTTCCTACAGCAGACCTATAGCAGCCCCACAATCCCACCATGTATCCTGCCAATGGGTATAAAGGTCTAAAGTTCCTGGCAAGTGTATTGCAGTCAAAGGAGTGCAAGGATCAACTCACGTCCTTCTCCTGCTGTTGACCCTACCTCAGGATCTAATGCACAGAAAATGTTCCTCCTTTCTTCCTCTCCTCCCTCCGCCCCAGCTTAAAACATACGGCAAGTCTGGAAATAACCTACTCCTGAAACGCACAGTAAGTGGGGTAAAGCATCGTACCTGAACCTCCCACAACGCTCATTTCCTCAAGAAAAATACAAGGGAGGGAGAAACAATGCTGTTCCCTTGCTCCAGCCATCCTCACTCCGCCTCAGGAGTTCACGTCCAAACCCCACGTTTTCGCTGCGCTCTGGAGACTCGGGGTACGGCCGCACGCTCACCTTGCAGGCGGAAGGAGTGTTTTAATCCACGTCTATCCCTAAGCTGCTGCGCGCTGCAGCCATGCTATCTGCAGCGCGAAGGAGTGGATTAGCTCCCATTTTGTGTCTGCGGCGGAGCGGTGCGGGTATTACCTCCAGCTCCTCGGAAAACAGTATTGATAAGGTCCTGTAAAGTATTCCTCTGTGAAGTGGGAAGCACGTTATACACAGGAAACTGTGTAAAGATAATTCTTACATTGGAAGATTTAATTTGCCCCAGTGTATATGCTATATGCTTATCTACTGAATTGCCTGTCTGTCTTGTATAGCAGGAAACTAAGAAGAAAACCCAAAACCTAGAGAAAAATTAATTCTCTTCTCCATCCTAGAGTAAACAGAAAGAAAAGCTGTTGAATCATTACAGTTACTGTGCTGTACAACAAGGTTCAGATTAGAATCAGACTGTTACACCTTTCTCGGTGTAACCAAAGTTAGGTGAGGGTTTTGGGTTTCTGCAACCTCAAGACTTAAAAGATAGAAGTCTCCACTCTGAATGTGCTTACACTGTGTTTTTAAAGAAGTTTGATTTTAACTTAGTATGGTTAAAATTTCAAGCACTAGTATTCAGAGGGTATAAACAATGATTTTGGTATAGAAAGCAAAGCATTCACACATGCATTTAAATAATTTCTCAGCTCACTTGAATTTGAGTCCAGCTTTTCAAAACACAACAGATATTCAACTTTTTGGAATACTTCACAAAAAGCTTTTTGGAGTATCTCACAGAAAAAGGTGTGCAAAATACTACACAATTCTTAAAAATCTGTTCAACAGAAAGCGAAACCCAAGTTTTCTCTTCATAGACATTTTAGGCAGTTCTCAAACTTGCTTTCCAGATTTTTTCAGAATTCTTTTGTCTACTTTCAGTCACATGAATTACCAAATGGTAAATTCACTTATCAGAAGGTAATTTTATAATGCTGCAAAAGAATTCTGCCTGCCGAAGATGTGTCTTTGTTGAGACATAATAAAAAAGTTGCCAAACATATTATTATTATGCAGTTTTTTTCTTTTTCCTGCATCAAGCAAGTAGTTCTCATGAGTTTTTGACTACACTTATGCCAAAACCAACCTATCTTCCAAGTTCCTTCAGCTATACTATGCTTATTTTCCTGTTTTGCAGTTCAGAAATGACTGGTAGTGGCCAGACTGCAGAGCACCCAAGGTGTGTACAGACTGCCAAGACAGAGTGCGAGTTCAGCTATCCTAATTGGCTTAGCTATTCTCTGCAGATTTACATACTAGTATAATAAAAATGAACAATAAGCTATTATTCACTGTCAGATGTCTAAGGGATCTTTCACAGGTATAAGAAAGCAGCTAACCGCTGCTATTTCAGGTTTTGATTTGAACAGGTAGACAAGCAGAAAATAGTTGTCAGAAGAGGTAAAGGGAGAAAGGTAGACAGAACAGACTGCAGGAAAAAAAATCTCTGGAATCAGCTTAGTCATTTCACTGGCCAACGAGGTTTGAGGACAAGGTAGAGTTATATAAGCTGTTTTCTTGGGCAGATTTGGACAGAATGGAACATCCTTAAGAGAAGATTGTGATGAGAATCAAACCCTCCCTATGTTTTATACTCACTCACGCACTCATGGAATGACTTAAGCACTAGCCCAGTGCTAGCGTTTTCAGACGTTTAAGCAATATGGATATGCAGCAGCACTATTACGGCATATAGTAGCTGAGAAACTGGTGAAGCTGTCCACACAAGGTATCACCTTGAACCCTGATCTCTATACCTGAACATATTACATGTATTCCCTTTTAAAGGCCTCTCTTCCCACCAACTTTAGAAATCACAGAATCACAGAATGCCAAAGGTTGGAAGGGACCTCTAGAGGTCATCTAGTCCAACCCCCCTGCACACGCAGGGCCAGCTGAAAAAGGAAATTATTTTCTGCTCTAGTGAAAGCCAGTAGAGTCATCAGGAACTCTGATCTTTACAGAGAATTTCTTGTCAATAAAAACTGACCCTTTTTTGAAGCTGCCTCAGCCAACAGAACACCATCCTCCACATGCAAAAACTTCCACCCGTATTATGTGACTTTTGTTATAAAACTACTGTATCCTTCACCGAGTCACCCTGCTGTACTGTATAATGCTCCTTCCTTTCTGAGGCTGTGGAAGAAATAATTTCTGAAGGACTGCCAGGCTTCATCCCATTGGTGCTTTATCTCAAAGGCAGATGAGGTAAATTTGTTCTGTCTCTCAGCAGTCTACCACACAGAGAAAGGAATAATATCCTTGGGACAGTCTGAATCCAGCCTGACCCCTACACGTATACTTTGCCCCAATTAGTTCACCTCATCTTGAGTAACTACTGAGATTATAAATGCCAATGCAACTTCAAATACCTGCCAGGTATCGAGGCCAGGAAGGATCATTTAGCATCTCAAACAGCCAAGAATCAGCAAGAAAAATGGGATAATTGGCAAGCCTAGACACACACTGTGTGTATACATTAGAGTGCAGGTCAGCAGTTGTTGAAGCTTTCATTTTATAATTTTGTACAGATGTCAAGTGAGCATTTAAGGGCAAAGACAGAGGCAGAGGATTGCAAAGAAGGACCCTAGCTGTGAAAAGTCTTTTTTAAATAGCTTCTCAAATTGCCTTGCTATTATACTGGCAGGTTTTTGTTCAAATGCTAGTAACTAAAATGTGCTCGATTCTATTACAAAGGAAGCAGAGGATAATAATTCGGGGCTTTGTGAAATTTAGGTGCACGCTTTAAGCAGTTGTAGCCTTCTTGATAATTTCAGTGATGTATTTTTGCTGTCAAAGTTCTAAATAGCCCTGTTCCTCCCTTCATTGCCACGGGTGAATTTCAAGTATTGATAGACACAGAAAGATAGAGCTTAATCTTCACCATTCTTTTTATACTGAAGGCTCTCTTGGGCCCACTTCGGAAAGAAGGTATTTGCATTAGTATCAGCATAATTTTGTTAAGGGTTCCGAGTATCACTGCTGGCATTTAGAAAATCCACGTCTTGATGAGGGTTTTCTTCATGCTTAGATTTGCTCAGACAAAGCAGCTTCCATTTCAAAAAAAGGTAGAAGACCAAAAAAATATATATATGTAATATATATATATTCATGTATATATTCAGTGTATCTTAGACTGAATTAATACATGCAAAAATAATATTTTTGTTCCTCTATTGGACAGTCTCAGCTTTTGTTTGAGTTCTGTTTCAAACTGTGCTAATACACATGCTTGCAAATATTTTTTTTTAGATATTAATAGGCTCACAGAAAATTTCAGTAATAAGGTTCTGAAAAACAAACACACTGGACTTTTGAAAACAGCTGCCAAGCACTACTGCATGTGTAATTCCAAACACTCCTGACTTCCACATCTCTTAAGATGCCCTTACTTCTAAGGAACATTTACAGCACGTTTTGTAAGCTATACAATTTATGATCTGGATACCATTCCACATTAATCAGTAAAGGTTGTGGTATGTTAGCTCATATTACAGGCTGTACAGAGAGGCTGTGGAGTCTCCTTCTCTGGAGATCTTCCAAACCCGCCTGCATGCCACCCTGTGCCACGTGCTCTGGGTGTCCCTGCTGGAGCAGGGGGTTGGACTAGATGATCCCTAGAGGTCCCTGCCAACCTCAGCCATTCTGTGATTCTGGGATTCACAGATCAGGATCAGAGTGTGAAGGGAGAACTCCTGAACACTTCAGGTGTGCTCACCCCTCCCAAAACTAGACCTTCTTGCAGACTTACTCTTACGCTTAACTCCACAGCATTTTTACTTCCTTTTAGTTTATTTTTTTAACTATATTTGATGTTAAGATCCTTTTGACAGATACAATACATACAGAAAGATACATACAAATACATAGAAACTCCCCTATCTGAATAATTTTAGTCCAGTATTTTCACACTAGGTAAACTGCCAACCTGCTCCGGTAGAGATATGTCTGTCAGGTACTAAAAAAGAACAAAAACAAGCAAAAAAACCAAGCAACTTCAGGAACCCCTCCCTAACTGAGCTGCAGGGATCCTGCTCAGTGCAGCATCTGTTATCTGATCCCTGGCCCACTGGGTCCTCCAGGTGCTGAGACAGGGATTTGGTGACCTGCTCTGGAGCATTACCGGATAATCCTGCAGGAAGAGGCAAGTGGCACTCGTACCTGCTGTTGGTAGCACTTAGCGAGGATTGCAGCAAATGCACTCACTCCTCACTTCATGTTTGTACGGTTAGACCAGCTGTTGGGGCTGTTGCCCTATTTCCCTGATAGATTTGATGTGCTATCCTCATCACTGCACTCTTTCTGTGCTGCATACAGTGTTTTCCTTTTGTTTTCTGTAGTGGAAATCTGTATGTGTACATTTTTTTTTTTTTGAATCCTCTCATGCCTGTTGAAAGGCTGAGTAGTTAGTTCATCACTAAACTAAGTAATGGGTTTTAGTACTGTAGTTCAAAAGGGATTTTTGTAAAAAAATCTGACAAGGTAGAAATGAGATACAGCACCCAAAAAATAGCTTGAAATAAGAAAGAAAATAGAATATAGCTACACCTATTTGGCAAATCCCAATCTATTTAGCAAATGCTAACATAAATCAAGAAGAATGTGTATGAGAACAGTGTATACCCTGCTTTGGTAGTTATTGAATACTTACCTCCGCACAGAGTTTCATGAAGGAGACTGAAATTTCCCTGCTCCCTATTTTTCTCAAAAATAAATCACTGTGTCTGCACACTGAAATAGCGGTCTATTGTGAGATGAGCTGAAATTTTGTAGAGATTCAATGTATACTGGGAAAGCAGAAAGCTCCTGCTATCTTTGTGAGCTAGTTGAAAAGTGAAAACAGATTAGAGAAATAAGTTCTTCAATAGGCAGCAACATGGCTTTCACACCAGATTTGATGAGTAAGTCCTCCCAGCGGCACTAACACCTGATACGCACATTGCATGGATTAGCAAGTTTTAGTCCAGGCAGAAGAAAAAACAGGTTTTTTTTTCGCTTGCAATAACTGCTGCAGGTATATTATCTAATGAAAACACAACAAGATTTCTCTAAGGAATGTGAAATTCGTTTGGTGCTTCCATCAAACAATTATATGTTGTTCATCCACTATCTGAGAAGCACTGAGGCATATCCAGGCCTGATTACATTTCTTCTTAGCTCCAGATCAGAATATGCCACTAGGGTGGCAAGCAGTTTCTCATCTCTGCCATACCAGATCCTTGATGCAGGCATACACAAGAGAGGGGTTTCTAATAACAATGCAGCCACATTTGCTTAATATCTTGATGATCCTAAACAAAATGCCTTTGATCATTAATGGAGCCTTTCAGAACATTTCAAATTAAAGGATAAATTTTCAAAGGCATGGAACAGGGATTTGCTGCCTGTCTTCTGTTAACACCAGCGGGAGGCAAACAGCTAAATTCCCATGCTCTGATTTGAAATGCACCCCTTCAAATACTGTATTTTCAAAAGGCACCAGACTTCTCAGTAACAAAGAAGCTTCCAAGAACAACAGTATCACTTCCACTGATGCTATCTGATGGTTAATGCTTCTTCCACAAAAGTGTTAGGCCTGCAGAAAACAGAACAGCTCAAAGACATTTTTGCGGGGCAGGAACACTGGGCTGCGTCCCTTGGCCCACTGAGCAAACACCCTCACGACCGTCCCAGCACGGACACAGTGCAAAGGGAAAAGCCCTCCAGTAATAAATGCCACTTCTGCAAAACAGTGTCTGCCTCCTGGAGGCTGAAACTGATAGTCAGAAGGAAGAAAGAAAGAAAGAAAGAAAGAAAAAAAAAAGATCAGTTCCACACAAAGGCACCTCACCACTGCAGGAGCGTGGAGGCAAGACAGGACGAGAGTTGTACTGGGACACAGATGTCAAACGGCAGAAGGATGGCACGAAGGCTAACATCCAATCTAATCACTGTAAATACGGAAGGAAACAGGATCTTTCCCAACTGTCTGCAAATTCTGCTCACGTCTCTCTAAGTAAGTACACAGCGTGTTCCTCAGCAATCCTGGAAAACATGGCAGTTTATGCAAGTGCTAAGGGAAATCAAAATCTCAATTGCTTTTTGGAAATGCAATAAACTACACATTTCTTCTCCCTGATGGTTTTTATCATTAATAATGTAATCTTACAAACTAAACATCAGAAGGTGTAAACAAGTTGTTAGAACAGATTCTTGAGAGCTATTCTTCCCATCACAGCAGAATTTTTCAATTCAGCAAGGAATTTTTACAAGTTATCTCTTTGAGACAGATAAGGATATATGGAATTCCCACTCTCATCTCCTTTATTAAATACATATTTCTTATTTAATTAAAAGACTTTGTAAGATTAGTTTTGATTCATTTGGTCAAATGGCAGAGACTAATTAGAACAACCAAGGTTTGGAAGCCCATTAGAAAAATAATCATTCTCAGCAGTGAAAGTAGCAAACATGAACTGAATATTAAGGCATTGTCTCTTCTAAAGGTCAAAGAAATATTTCAAAAGGTTCCGTCTGTTCAACTTTCCAAAAGACAGAAATAACAGAAATACCTGAGCAAGTACTTACTACAATGTCTTCAGGAAAAGTATCCCGACTGAAAGAGCCATCATCAAACATAACTTCATAGAAAACTTGCGAGGTGACTCCTATGACTCTGCAACTGTAATACCGTGTGTTCCTGTGTTTGGTGATCACTGTCTGCCCAATCGTAATGGCCTTCTCACATGCTTTAGATCTCTTGAAAAAAAGAAGAGTTAAAAATACCAGGTTACTCAATGGAAATGTGTCACGGTCAAACAGAACTGATGAGAATTCTCCCCTTAATATAAAAACTTCAAATGCAAAATTATTCATTGTAAAAATAATCACGTGAGTTTTTATGTCACAAAAAGCCTTTGAATTTCATAAGAAACAGCACCCACAGAATAACAAATTACAATAATTTTGTAACTGACACCTTCTAACCTTTGCAGTAGGGCAAGAATACTTAAAAAAATAGCAATATTTTTGCATCTTATTTGTTGTGTTGGAAGATAAAACAAAGCAAATCTAGACAATACTATGAAAACACTTTAAAAGGTGTATTTTTAAGTACTATATTTTTGTATAATTCTTAATTATGCTAAATTGCTAAATATTTTGGTGAGGAGGATGAAATAATTAAATGCATATTAAGTTCTTGTCAGAACTGCTCATATCAGTCTATCCAAATAACTTCTTAACCAACACTGTGCAGAACATTTGTTTTCAAACTTCAGACAGCACTGATGACTTGAGCACTTATTTATGCAATACATTAGTAACAATAATTTTCATTTTTCATGTTGGCTACACCAGAGCTAGTCAGTCAGAAGTGTAGCAGAGTTGTCACACTATGAAAAAACCTACACTAATATCTGCTCGAGAGTTCCTATATGAAACAGAACTTCTAAGGATAAGGATATATCTAAGTCAACGCATGATGCAAACAAATGTACACAACCAATGGTTCCCCACGAACTTCCCACTTAAAAAGCAAGCTTTTCCACCACAAAACATAAACAAGAAGTTTCTTATCCTAATAACACAAGGAAGGGAGTTCTCTCCTACGAGTCTGACCACCTGTTCACAACGTCACACAAGCCCTTTGGCTCACATAGCAGTTGCTGTGACTGTGGCTGGACATTTGAACTTTTCCAACAGCGGAAGACAATAAGACAACAGGCAGTCAAAATGGTATGCCTTTATTAAAATATTTTTGATTAGAAATATTTGTGTAAAAGGCATGAAAATATTTCATGGCATATATTAAATAGTTAATTTTCTACCGCTGCTTCGTCAGTGTTTCAAGGCAGTTAAGTCTTCTATCAGTGTAAAAATCTAAAAAAATGTCTGTGAATATCCAGAAAGTGATAACAGAATTCTTACCATTACTATAACTATCAAAGGAAAACTAAGGGCAGCCTCAAATCTGTTAACCCCCCCCCAAATTAATAATAATTTAAATCCTTTTGAGATGAAATGACTAAAGGGGCACTCCCACTCACTTCAGGTCATCTCAGACAGTAAAACTCCATTATGTTTCTAAATCCAAGTTCACCTAGAAACAATGTTATGATCATACTAATAAGCTATTCAATCATATACCTGTATAATAAAATTATTGTTATTGTAGCTAGGTAATTAATTCTGCCATTTAGTTTGACTACAGAGATGTAAAAGCAGGAAAAAAACAGTTGACGGGACTGACTATATTGCACTTTTTATCCAATCCTGAAATATATAGAGATATCGAAGAGTTAATTTAACACTCAATTCTCAACTTCAGTCATCACTTATTTGGGAAAAAATAATTTAAAAAAATACACAAGTAAACTAGAACATATTAATTGAATTATTGTATGAGATAATAAAGTCTACGATAATAGTACAAGCAGAATTATCTGTATTTTTTAAATATTTTTCAAGCCTACAGATGATTCTCTGTATAAGTAAAATATAATATTTTAAAAAATAATGCAGGATCATTTAATGAAAAAATATTCAGTGAAGAGATGCCATAGTTCATCAGAACAAATAATAAAAATCAGAAATGCTTCCTAGTTCAAGGAAAAGGAGCTTATTTTTCAGTATGCTATCTTGGTAGGATTCTTGATTTATTTCACTGAAAAAATATTGACAAGCACACTCTGTAACTGATTGCATGTCTCAGAAAACATTTCCTGTCAGAAAATCCTAAGAATTTATTGATGTTAAGAATGTCATTTTTGATCAGAAAGGACAGTTGTTATGCAAGGGAATCTATCAGATTAAAGACGCAGCTCTGGTAGTTACCAGATTATTGAGGAAACTGTGGTTTAAAAAGCATAGTTTTCTTTAACAATACCTAAGCCAAGGATGAACTAAGATAGCAGCAGAAATGCAGAAAACAATCAGAGAGGAAAAAAAAAGTTAACCTCTTCTGTGTGCAAACTTCAGAAAGATAAAAGGCAAAATTATTTTCTCTCTCATTTTCTTTATGGCAGAACATACAAAAATGTGGTTAAATAAAATATTTAAACTATGTGTATATAAAAAAGAGATAAACACCTTGAAGAAAAATATGTAAATGTCTTGAAATATTCCCAGACTAAAATTTTTGATGGAAGATCCTCAAAAGGCTAAGACTGATTTGATATGGAAACCTCATTTCGTATTTTTAAACCTGCTTCCTAGAACTGTAATTTAGGCATGGAAATGATACACGACATTTTCAAAATACGGCAGTTCATGATTTTTGAATACATGTCCAACAGGGCATGCCTGCAAGGCCCTCCAGAAGGAGGGCTGGCAACAGTTAGTGGGTGCACATAACGCCAATACTTCACTCCTGCAGCCCTGCTCTCCTGCACCCAGGAGAAAAAGCAGCTAAGAGTTTCCACACGACAGCGTCCCTCCATTCCCTGTATGTCCGTGGAGGAAAGGACTGCCCCATAACTGCTGTTGACCATGCTGGAAATCAAAACCCAGCTGAACGCTTAAAACCTACAGCAATTCCTATCGTTACTGCCTCTTCTTAAGAAAATAAGTTTTGCTAAATGCATAGCAAGGGGGCTGCCTAGATGACCTTTGCTGATCACAGTTTTGAAATGAAACCTCACCAAAGAACTTGCGTACCTCCAGCAACTTGCTCTGATGCAGTGCTAGCTTTGCTAATCTTACTGCATTGATTCCCCTTAACTTGTATAGTTGCATAAAACTGCTCTTTTTCTCATTTATTTTTGTGTAGGAGAGAGATTTTCACTATCAAAATGAAACCCTCCTGGAGCACCTCAACTCAGCAATAGTTCCAAATGTTCTAGCAATTTGATAGCAGAAAGATCTGAGAATATTTTTCATGCCTAGGGAGTAACCTAGTGGAAGAAGAAAAATCAAAAAAAATGGACCACTATAAGATCCACAGGAAGCATAGCATTTGCATAAAAAACAGCAATTGGCATATGCTATATGTAAGAAATAAGTAAAGTCATTCTGAATAAAAATTTTCTGCAAGCAAAATTTTGGATTATTTCTGGATTATTTCTGGAGCTGTATTTGGTAAATACGAGACTTAGATTAGAGCATGGACATCAGAAGTGCCTATTTTGAAAAGTCATTTCAATATTTAAAACTAATTCATATTATTTGTATGTTGACTTCATTTGTCAGCACTATGTGGCAGAGATTATAATTTCGTTCTGCTTTTCTTTATGTTAATTTATCTTCCTAAGGTTTATTGATATATACCACAGTTGACACTACAAATGTACTTTAGAAAGAAATAATGAACCCAACTCAGAAAGAATCAGACCTTCAGTCAAAAAGATGTATGATAAAATATCTGGTAAATACTTTCAACACTATTTTCTCGAGATTACAGCTACAAATTATTTGGAAACAAACACGAGTAATAATAAGTATAGTTCATCAGTACATAGCTAGGTTTTTGGTTGAACAACCTGCTTGCTTTATATATTACAATGCTACTGCAGATATCTGTAACCATCAAGAAGCAATCATTTGATAGAGGAAGCTTGAAAAAAATAGTAATCAAAGATATTCACATAGAAAACATCAGAGAACTGAAATTTTCTTCCTTGAAACAAAAGAAAAATAGTAACACTTCATGTGTAACATTTTAAACCTCTAAACACTAGAAAATATTTGTTCATGTTGACAAGAGAATCAGTTTGATTGTTGCAAAAATTGGCAAAATCAGTATAATACTGCAATCCCCAGAATTATATTGTTCTGTTTTAAAGAAAGGAATTGAAAACAAAGGACAAACAGTAAAGTTCATTATATTCATTATTGGCAGGAAGGGATCCTGCCCCTCTACTCAGCCCTAGAGAGGCCACATCTGGAGTACTGTGTCCAGTTCTGGGCCTCCCAGTACAAGAGGGATGTGGAGCTGCTGGAGAGAGTCC
>JAWLRI010000157.1:5343487-5354217 GCA_034781795.1 Crypturellus tataupa
CTGCGTGTGCAGGGGGGTTGGACTAGATGACCTCTAGAGGTCCCTTCCAACCTTAGGCATTCTGGGATTCTGTGATTTTATATGTGAAGCATTGCTCTGCTTAATGGTGAACAGCAATGTAGATTCTGTATCAGAAGCTAGCTAAAAGCCAGGATAAACAAAAAAGCATAATGTAGTATAACAAGAAAACCAATTGTGAGTAAACTTCCAAAAGTATAAACTCAATCATATATAAACATACGACAATCTCAGGATTAAGAATTTTACAGGAAAAATGTTTCTGTAACAGCATATCTGATCCTTGCAAGTTTTGCTCCACTGAAAAAGAAAAAACTTTCTCTTCTGCAACTTTTATTTTGATTTGAGCCATATGAAATCAGTGAATAAAACAACTTTTTGAAAAGGTTAGTGCCAAGTTTCAAGAACAGTTTCAATACAGTCTCACTCTTATCTGAGCTAAGTTGTTCATGCTTCACATAACCACTTCATAAGCAATAATGCAAAATTCTTTTTCTGTATTTTTTTTCTCATTGAATATACAAAATTCAGATCAAGAAAACCACTGGGAGAAAAAAAAAAACTTCATGGGAGTTCTGTTCAACTTACTAGTGTTGTACTGCTTCAGATGAATATTGATTTTGTTTCTTTAGCATACAAAATAATATGTATTCCCACTGTGGCAACAGTGACAAACTGTAATTCCCACTGTTCCAGGGAAAATGCATACTTAGAAAGTTAAATGTTAAGTAGTAAGGTCAGCACTTCTTTAACTTAGAACGGAAGAATAAAATTTGCTATAAAAGTAACTTTGGTAATATTTAGTATACACGTGCTCTAGGTGGCCCTGCATTTGCAGGGGGGTTGGACTAGATGACCTCTAGAGGTCCCTTCCAGCCTTAGGCATTCTGTGATTCTCTGATTCTATGATTATTAATAATAACTAACATTTACTCAGAAGGGCCAGAAAAGACCTTTCTTAAGGACAAGGGTGCCACCAGAAGAGCCCATCCATAACTTCATCACATTACTTAGGATCACAGAAGAAATTATAGTGAAATGGATGTGGTTTTTTTTTTGTCACTGCACAAGGGAGACATGACAGGGACAGAAGTATGTTAATGATTGATCAAAAGATTAAGGAGCACTGACAAAACTCATAAAGTCGGTATAGAAAACATTATACCACAGAAAGTCCTATTTGATCCAAGAACATTTTCCCAGACCAGTGATGAAAATCTCACTACTTGAGGTATGGAAACTTATCTGGAAGCAATGTCAAAAAATATTTGGTCAGCACAGTCCTGTTCTTACTGGCACTTGACCCAGTAATTTAAGCTAGTGGATAATGCTTTCTAAGAAAGTCATTAGAATTATCTGAAAATTTATCTGTACAGATATTGTTTCAAATTCATTTTGAAACTGAACTTGTTCTTATAAAATGTATGAAGAGTGTAAATCCATACAAAAATGTACTGGTTTCATACAATTATTTATTTTGGAAAGCAAAAATCCTTAAAAAGCAAAACTGTTCTGGGGAAGTTTTGACAAGAACACATGATTTGTCTGCCTTGTGTTTTTCAGAACTATTAACAGATTGAACACTCAGGGTTGACTCTGGTTGCAAGGCACTACGTTTCATCATACTCAAAAAAAACTTAGCCTTTAATAGTCTTGTCTCTAAAGCCAAGAATTCACTAACGATCTCTTGAGAGAAAGACACACATTATACAGACTTTCATTAGCATGGTTACATGCATTTACTCTTTCATTTTTTCATGTACAAAGGAGATAAAAAAAATCAAATATAGAGTTCTCAACTTGAAAAGGTGAGAAACCATCCTCTAAAGTCATTCTCTTAATAATTTCCTTGTTAAGACTATAGTAAGCAGTCATTCTAGTTGTACATTGCTGAGAAACAACTAAAATACAATTTTAAAACCCCTAGAAAAACGGCAAAAATTATTTCTTAACCGTGGTAACAATTTTGTGGCATAAAAGACATTAAATCATTTTGTATATGTCTCTTGTAAAATTAAATCTTCCCCTGCAGCACAAACTAGAAAATAAGAGGACACAGTAATAAAATGAGAATTTTCATGAAATACCAGTGTTACTTTACCAGATGATAGGAAAACTATATTAGCATATTTGCAAGATACTGTTCAGAGGCAGGACAAAGGACTTTCATATAACACCATATCACCTATCTCATAGCATCTGAGGATATTTCCAGCCAAAAAAATACATTCAGCAATGACTATAATGAAAGAATGTGCTAGATATATCAGGTATCATTTCTTCTGGGTAATGGGATAATCAACAAACTTTGAGATAGAACAATTTTGCTAGGTATGGAAATATGATAGATGAAGCTATTATTATACACAATGTGAATCGCTTTTCCCACTTTCTCTAGAAGCATATTTTCCTTCTACAATTCCATTTTCCAATCAATAAGGAAACGAATTTCTTACCACATTTTGGTTGATTTTGTGCCTGAAACATGTGATGTAGACAACATATGGCCAGTCATCAGGTTCCATAAGTACTCCCGCTGCATGGGCACAGGTAACATGGAAGGAGGCTGGACAGCGTCCATATGAACACTGAATACAAGCCCCAGAAATCTTCTTAATTCTCTGTCTGCAGAAGATGCATTTCTGTAGAAGCAAAACAAAACAGAATATTTAACATACTATTACAACTCCATTGGCTTCTGTATGTATTTCAAAGGCCACAAAGTTACTTGTATTTCATACACACTGTATCTTGCAATCCACATGGGAAAAGTATAAATATTTATGAAATAAAAGATAATTTGTAATAATAACTTAGAGCTATCATTTTTGCCTTCTTGGGGAAACAAAGACTATTTTGTTGCTATAATAAGAAAATCGATACATAAATGATTACTTTGAACTTTAATTTCAAATTCCATATACTGTATTGAGAATTAACCCATTAAAATGGGTTAATTGAAAAACCTACACATGGTTCTGGAAAAAAATAAAAAGAATCAAAGAACCAAAGGGCTAGGCAGGACTTCCAGACACCATTTAATCTCACTCTGTTTCAGGCTGGGCTACATGTATACCCAGACTGGCTTTGGCAGATGGCTGTCTAAGCTTCCCTTTGGAGTCCTCCATGAAATAGTTTCTACAATATCCTTAGATTCTCTGTTACCTGAAGTTAGAAATGTCTTCTTACTATCAAGCCTTCACACACTTAGACAACTGAAGGCTGTTTCCTTTTCATTTTTTCCACTCCTTTCTTCAATGGTCGCTTAAGTGCAAATATTGTTGCTATTCTGTGTTTTCATGATTATGTTTTTTTACTCCCTCCGCCACATGGCTTTCATACGGAGATGGACCATACGAAACAACCAAGCGTTGCTGGTTGAAGCCTCTGAAACAGGCCCTACCATGCCATAAAAATAAAAATGCAAGAAGACCAGCACGGGGCCACCAGAGGAAACCAACATATTAGACTGGGCCATTGCTTCAGTATTTTGTATTGGCGATTGGACATGGGAATTATTCCTTCCGTTTGTTCTAAATTTCCTGGTCACTAATTTTGTTTAACATTCTCTTGTCTGCCTACTCTGTGAACAAAAATAAAAATAACTTCCATATATTTTCACTGTATAATTAGTAATTCAAAGTATTTCAAATTAACACATATCAAATTCCTTTTTCCGTAACGCCAGAGCATTTGTGTTATCGTTAAATTCTCAAAAGCTAGTTTCATTGACATTCTAAAAGAAATCTGCAGGAATTGCCCTACAGCACTCAGTTTCAGTAGTTTCTGGTGTCAAGTTTATGACCAAAATAATGCTTTTCAAGGGCAACTTTCATCAAGTGGATCAGAGTCATAAAGTCTGGGTCAAATTCTGCATCCATATCCAACCTGTGAAAAACCTATAGCCTGAACGACTTTGCACAAGAGGACCATTTAGAGCTGAGTTAAGCATCCTGCCATCACTCACTAACAGGATCAGAACCTTATCCAGACTCTTGTAGCTGCAGTAGGTCTACCAGGCTAGTGGCAAGCAAAAAGTGATGTAAGTATCTAAAACAAACAAACAAACAAAAAAAAGTTTGAGACTTCACTGATTGAGACTTCATACTGGGTTTATGCTCATATGCATGAAGCCATTTTCAGACTGGTCAAACAATTGTTTTCTGAGAAAGCTTATTATACATTGTCATGTATACATCTATACATATAAGTTAATAAAGATTCAGAACCAAAAAAATCAGGGTAAACCAGCAATTCTAGGAAAACACAGATGAAATATCCTATATATAATGTCCAGAGACTGAATGCAGATAAATATATCTTTTGAATGCTTATTCAGATTATTGTGATTATACACTAAATTCTCAATTCAGACTGAGAAACTCTTGAGTCTCCTTAAGTAAAAAAGGAAAGATTAAAGCACAAAACAAACCTGAGATAAACAAATCTTATCCTTTTTCTAAAAAACAGATGGTTTTTTTGACTAAAACATTCAAAGTGCAATTCAAATAAAGTGCACAAAATAGAGAATAAGGCAACCACGGTAAAGTATGGCTAAACTAGCACTAATTTAAGGCAGATATCTTAAAGATAACATGCTCTCCTTAATTATGGGCTGCAGTTGTTCCAGGAGCTAACGATGTAAGCACACATCAGAAGCGAAGAAGTAGATGTACCTCAGCTTTGTGATGAGTCTCAAACCTAGACTTGAATGTATGCATTTTCCTTTTTGAAAAAGGCACATAAGCACACATGAAAAAGCATATGTGTAAGCAATCTCCCAATTTGCATGACTATACCAAGCAGCATGTACCCATCTGGAGATATAAGAAAAAGTTCAGTCTCTGAAAATGTAAGTCAAGGTTATCCCATACTTGATTAACAAAAAAGCCTAGCAGAAAAAACTATTAAAATCTATTTTGCATAAACTTGTGAAAACTTAGCTGAGCTGTACAGTAAACTGGTAGCTATTAGTTGTTAGTAGTAAACTGCACAGTGCTATTTCTGACATAGGACGGTAATTATTTCCCTACCATCTTCTTGGTTGTAATGTATTTTTTGTAGTCACAAATGGGCTTTAATATATGCTGAAGTTGTGGGTTCTTTTTTGTCATTGTTTTATTTTTTTACTTTTCTCTACGGTATGTGAAAGCTGTTATTCTGATTTTCTCACAAATTGTACAGACAAAGCAGAACTTTTAACTATTTTAAAGAATTATATCAGAGAAAAATAATCAAAATGAACAAAGGAAAAGGATGCAAAGACTGAGGTTTCACTCTCTCTTCCTGTCTCCCCTCCCCCCCCCAAAAAAAAAATTTTTCAAGTTTGTAAAATGAAAGAATGATGAAAATGAAAATGGGACTGATCTTGAACCGACTTTGCAAAGCACAGAATCTAAACATTTCTCTGTCAAGTATAACTTTATGTTTAGGCATAAATGTGCTACTTGAGAAATTAACCAGCTGGACACATACCTTACTGAAACATTTACACTCAAGTTAATTCAATATCCAATGATAGATCTTTAGCACCCTGAAATTAAGGCTGCTCCTACCAGGTAAAGCAAATTCCAAATCCTAGAATAGCTACAAAGAATCTCATTATGATTTAATGCTTGTTAGATACTAGCAAAGAGCAGAGACAATGGGGGAAGTGCCTGAGAATCAATCTTGATCAGACATTCAGATGCAAAATGAATTGAGGAATAAATAAAATTGTTTATATAACGGGAGATTAAGAATATAGGACAGAACCATGCAATGCAATTTTCTAGATGGTGAAATGACCTCCCTTTGCCCCCAAAATGAAAAATACTCTGTCGCAAATGGATTTCATAATCATGAAATAGCTCTTTCATATTAATAGACTGCAAATATATAAACAAAAAGTGGATTTGAAAGAATGACTCTGAGAAGAGGAAACTGGATGTCAACATTTGCAGAAGTAAGTCCACTAATAGTTTTCGTAATGATTTTATATATATAAACAATTTTGATATATAAACAATTTGATATTGCTTCCCTCAAACACAGTAATATCTACAAAACATAATTCTAGTCCCTAACAGGATCATGATCTAAACACAGCAAGGAGCACTTTCGGAGGCAAAGATTTACAGAATTAAACAAATGTTGATGGTTAGGGCAAAAAGTTGGGACTGGACTTTGAGAAACAACTTATAGTGTTAATGACTCTCAAAAGTGTTGCTATAATTTATCAATAAGAACATCTTTGTGAGAAAGCTCACTCTAGTAAAATATTAAATCAAAAAAGATAATATTTTTCTCTTCTTTTCTCTAAAAACTATTAAAATTAAATTTCTGAAAGTTATTAAATGTAACCTGTAAGATCTCTTTCTCCCTGTTCCAGATAGTTATTAACCACCAGTTGGTAACTCAACAGCATATCCTTATCCTTTTTCATGTATTTGGCATTTTCTGGCCTTGTAGGGTTTGTCAGAAACAACTACTAAGACAAGACACCTTTTAGGAAATCAATGAAAAATAAAGATTAGCTCTTTCTTTCCCTGCCATCTGATCCTATAGCACCTCTGTGTCTGGTAATTCATTTGCTTTGTTCCATAATTTTTATTAACAGACATGCAATACGGTTGTCATGCATGATCACGCTCTGGATACAACATGTTGGTCCTTCTGTAAGCAGCAGTAAAATATCCATAGATTTTTACCAGGCAAAGATTTCACAGAGGGTATTCAAGAAGGCGCTTCACCATCTTAGCGGCTTTTGGAACTTGAGACACACAGTACTGAGATGCCCAGCGGTACTAATCCTTTCTCTCTCCAATCCGAAGGCATAACGTGGATTAGAAATGAGGAAAGATTAGCCTGGTCAACAGCGAGCGTTGCTAACAAGGTATACAAAGACTTTCCCAACAGTGCGGAACACTATCTGGAGTTACATACTATGGAGACATTTGACACCTTATCTACAGGCCAGTCAGCACATGTTGTCTGCACAACCATCTTGGAGAACACAAAGACAGCACTTAATATTGGCAGAGAGCGTAGTGTGTTTCTGCAGAAGCAAACTCCTATCTTTTTTTTTCCTTTTTATGATTCCTCTTATCCTGGTTAATTTAAAACATGCTGAATATTACAGCTATCAAACTGATTTTTAGAGTTTAAAAAATGTTAAAAAAAAGCGTTTTTTTAGATCATTGTATGTGCAACAATGCAGAAAAGATGCTACCTAAAGCCTCAAAAGACCATTTTGTGTCCCTTGGGTATTAAAACACAGCAAGCATCTGAGCAGATGACACGAAGCAAAACAATGACTGAGGAAAATGACTTCTTACAACTTTCTTTTACTCAGTGAAGTCTGCCTATAGCAAATGGAAGACAGCAGAATTTATCCTGTAGTAGGTTAACCATACATTCATTCTAGCAGAGAAGTAGGTATAACACTTATGCATCAGTAGCAACCAAAAAGAATTATTTGATTTTCTTATAATTCTGAATTAATGTACTTTATCACTCTGAGTGAACATAAAAGATAATTATGAATTGCTACTCAGGACTTTAAAACTACAATGTTTAACTTTGAAATATCAAAAGAACTTGACATTGCTCCAAATGTACATAAATGTTCAATATACAGTTTTTAGGGGTGATGAAATGCTTATTAGCAAGACCAATCAGTATTATGTATAAAAATAGTATGCTATTGCTATTTCAATGCAGCTTCTAAGGCACCAATATCAGTACAGACTTCATAGGAAAGGAAAGACAAATATACAGTGCAGAGTTAAACAAAACTTAACTCTTCTGAAGTACAGATGTGTATGAATGTAATGAAAAGAAGTCTTTACACTGTAGGTTAAGTGAAAATGAAAAACAAACAATGAAAATAAAACACTTGGCAAGGAAGTTCCTATTAAAAAAAAGGTTCCTGGAAAATTTTATGTTCTTGTGATGCACTATATATAACCAGTTTAACTGGAGAAAGGTGAGAGTGCTGTGAGGCAAAAAGGAAGAAAAATAATACTGTATCAAAACTCCAACTGCTGCCTGTGTAGTGCTACATACCAACACAGTACCTATGACCTTGCCAACTCTAGGGAAGTCAATTTCTGTGTATGTACTTTCAGTATTCTTGAAGCTCTCAATATTTGTAATAGATTCCCATTTAAAAAGTAGAATTACTACAATTATGGTGTATTACTAGCACATAGCCTTTGAACAGTGGAATGCTACCCTCTTCCCTCCAAACTGACAAATAAGAAGTGATACCCTGAGAATTTATTCATTCTAACTGCTCCTTTTGCCTAATTCCCATCTATTTTCCTTTTTCTGTTTTCCTGTTACTTTTACAAATGCATTTTTATTACAGAACAAAACAAATCTTTTCTGTAGATAATGCCCGTGGCTTTGAAATGTTGCATCTCTTTTGTTTGTTGTTTTGTTTTTCCTAATATTTTTCACACTTTAGTGTCCAGATTGCATTGTATAAACAAGAAAACACAACCTTAAGAAGTGATGTTTTAAAGAAGCAGCACGCAGATATTCTGTGCATCTTTCAATCATCCTGGAATGAAAGGGAAGTAGTGATTTACACTACTCATTTGAAAAGCAGATTTTATCAGGAAGTCTAATAGAGGAGGTTCAAAAGGTTCAATCTCCTTTTGATTGTCCTCCGGGGGAAATGCATATTTATCACAATTTTCCTTCTGATTTGCACAGACCAGTTGGATTAGATTTGATGTTTGCACAAGTGCTAAAATCCTGTGAAAGGCCAGTTGGACAGAGAAGGCTGTTGGGTATGAATTCACTGTCCTGCTGCTGCAGGCTCCACCAGATAGCAGCTAAGTGCTTCTGTAAAAAGAAGCCCTCTTTCCACAGAACCACTCAAGAAGTGAGCATAAGAGAGTAGTACAATTTCTAGTTTACGGTAGTGAAAGGGAGACCTGCAGGTTTCTGTAGGTGTTAGTGCTTACCTCCCCAAATACACACTGCAGAGATAAAACAACAGTTGAAAAACAATTTTCACAGAACCATACAATACCCGGGTTGGAGGAAATCTCCAGAGGAGACTCCTCCAACTCTTGCCTAAGCAGAGCTACATCTGACCGTCATCTGACCATCTGATCGTGTTGTTCAAGGCCAATAAACCCAAGAATGACTCTAGGAATGGAGATCCTACAAACTCATTGGACATCCTTTCCCATGTTTAACCACTCTCTATTTAAAAATCCCTTGCCCTACATGCTCCTTACATGCAAATTTCTCATGTTCTCACTTGCATCCTTTGCTTCTTATCCTTTTGCTGTGCAGCTGGAAAATGTCTATCTCCATGTTCTCTGTATCTATGCAAACACCAATAATGTCCCTGGATGTCAGCTGGATTGCCAGCTGCAAGATACACATAAAGCCCGTGATGCAGTTGGCTCTCTCTGCTACAAGGGCACATCGCTGGCTCATGTTCAGCTTCTTTTCAACCATGATTGCTAGGTCCTTCTTTGCAAAACTGATTCCTAGCCTTCTTTCATGCAGGAGCCTTGCTGTCAAGATAAATTGTAATGACAGCTTCCTCAGGTAATGACTGGATTACTCAGGTTTCAGAAAAGAGAGGCATCAACAAAAACAGGGATTGCATACGCAAAGAGTTAGAAAGGACATCTAGAATTTTCAAACTCTAATATGATGTGCTTAGCAGACAATGAATAAGTAACTTCTGGGGATGGCATGGCCATTTCAGGCCTCACTCCATTAGTTGCCCTTTATTGCAAAGCACTGCGCAGAAAAAGGACATCATTATTTATACTCAACAGAGAAGAGGTCACTGTTTCCACATAGTTTATAATAATTGCTTTATAATACTTCATATGAATACATACAAACATGGACACACAATTTAACATTTTAATAAGAGAGCAGTTAAAATTAGAACACTGAGATGCAGCACTGAAAGGATTATATTCTTAGCAATATCCTGAAAGCAATTTACTGAAATGAAAAGAGACAAAGAAAATCTTTATCAAAATGAAGGTACCTATGTCTCTTATCCCATAAACCCTCTATCCTTCTGAGAATGGCTAGTCTGTAAGCTATAAGCTATAAAGATATTTTTCCCCAAAATATATTAATTTAAAATTAAACATATACTCCAGAGACACTCATGCAGTATTTAAGACATGAATGTTCAAATATTTAGAAACAAGAATCAAACAGAAACCTCTGATGACAATACAAGAACACATATCAAAATTTTATCTACCTACTAGCATGACAGGAACGTGCTGTTTTGTGTCTTAAAGGATTATGAAATGGGAATGTACTTCAACACACGTCCTCTGGGCAAGAAGAGGTCACGGCCAATTATGTAGGTGAACGCACTCTGCCTCTGGGAAGGAAAACATTATGCTTGGGAAGTACACGGAATGGGGACACAGCTGCTTGTCAACTTGTTCTCTTTTGAAGGGATGCTATTGTGGACAGAATACACTGTTAGAAAAAAGGGATCAGAAAAGCAGCTCAGTGAGCTTATACAATGGTGCAGGTACCAACAACAGGTACCCAACAGGAAACTGTTGAGAATGTGCCATTTCCAGGTGCTAACAATAATATTACAGAAAGAGGTCAAACGTGGAAAAAAGGGGCTATTCCCAATATGGAGTGGATTCCTTTCCTTTCCTTTCCTTTCCTTTCCTTTCCTTTCCTTTCCTTTCCTTTCCTTTCCTTTCCTTTCCTTTCCT
>JAWLRI010000157.1:5354359-5365533 GCA_034781795.1 Crypturellus tataupa
TCCTATTCCCTGCGCTTCCAGTCACTTGCCTTCCCTGCCCTTCCCGTCCCTTCCCTCCCTTCTTTCCCTTCCTCCTTCCCTCTTTCCTTCCATCATGATTTTGTTCATGTTGAGAAGCTTAGGGAAATGTTTAGCTTAGAGAAAAAAAAAAAAAGCATTTGTGCAGCTTTCTGCCAAAAAAAATCTATTTTTTAGCAAAGCCAATAATAACACTACACCTCATCAGATAATTATGACATTTGAACAGGCAAAGATGATAAAGCAATATAGAAAGGTTATGACATTTTCTAAAGACATACTGAAATGCATTAACAGGTTTAAATAAACCCCAGAATCTGAAATGAACCAGCTTGCATTGTCTCACATACAGTCATTTCCGAACCCTTCCCTCATTGTTAACTGCAACAACTTTACTAAGTAAATATTTAGAACAATTTGATCCCACTGCAGAACAGGGTGAGGGGTGTCTTCGAGTTGTTAACCATTACAAAAATTGCCCGAATTATCGTCCAAAAAATATTTACACTCAATTTCGTATTTCAAATGTTTCTTGCAAAAATGGTGAAGCAAAAAAAAAAAAATCTTTAAAGCAAGTTGTTCTCCTACAGCTTTTATTTCCTCCTATTGCTTTCCCTCAAAAGATCAAAAATTAAAAGAATAATACCTTGGCCTGGCAGAAAAAATGACCTTCTGCTTCAAGAAATCTCATAAAGTATCATCTTTCTTGCATAAACTTGAAAGTATGTGGATGTCAGCACAGTTGTGAAGAGTTCCAAGTTTGCCATGGAAACAACATTCTTATTTCAAAATAATACAACTGCTCACTGTGGACTATTGGCATGAAAGCTCCCAATCCAAGCTCATTGACAGCTTGTGGAGTGGACAGATGAGGCATGGAAAATATTTTAAATTAGTTCATTTATCTTGCTGAGACATGGAGAGAGAGTGAGAATTTTTCACGTTTATAGAAAAAAAGACAAGAAAGAGAAAGAGAAGCAGAAGCTGGGGTGAAGAGAAAGGAACAGAAGGGAAGTAAAGGGTAAGGGGGAAAAGAGAAAAGGTGAAGAAGAGGGAATAGAGGGAAAAGAAAATGGGGAAAGGGGAAAGGGGGGGAAAGGGGAAAAAAGGTGAAAGAGGAAAAGGAGAAGAGAGAATAAAGAAGAAATGATAAAGAGAGAATGAAAAAAGGAAAGGGGGAAGTGAGAAGGAGGGAAGAAAGGGGAAAAAAGGGAAGGTAGATGTCATCTTTTATATAAATGGCTTCAGTTAAGCTAAATCTAAAAGAATACATTTTTATTCACTAAAAAAATGTACTCTTTTCTGATGAGATTTTGAAAACAAAGGAAAAAGTTAATGTTAACTGAAAAGGCATATTTTAAACTCTTTTTAACTTCTGACTATTTAGAAAACGAGCAATATTTTAGCACTCCAGTAAATGTAGGTGGTTTTAAATAATTTTCTCCAAAGGACTCAGATTGGAGGATATTTTTCAAACACCAGGCATAAGTTCCATCCTATGCCTCGCACATTATACCACACAACTCTGAGATGATGAATACAATAGATCAAGTACCTAGTTAATGCAACACAGTGTCCTATTGCCTGAGATGTTTTTGGAGGCCAAGCTACAGTAAGGATGGCTCAAAGGACAGAGAAATGTACTGCAAGTAAGAAGACCAATTCAGTCTCTGAGTTTCCACGGGGTCCCAAGAATATAAATCGGACAGATAACACTCCTCTCCTTTCAAAATAATCTTCTTTGAAATTAGGGCATCCTGTGGTTATATCTAGAACGACAGTTTAGCAGTGCATGAAACCCACTGAGGACCTTTCATACCTCTGCACGTGGGACTTCAAAGGCACGTAACTGGAATGCAAGACAGTATTCCAGAAAGCACAATAAAAAGTGGAACAATGCTCTTCAAAGAAAACCGGAATAATATGAATGTGTCTTAGTTGTTTTCAACAGAATTACCACCAGACTCATGGAACACACGGTCACTTTTTGTATAGCTGTTTACTTCCTAAATGCAGCTTATATTTTGCTTTATATTGAAACATATTTAATTTTTATATCTAATTTATTCAGTATGACTTTCTCTTCTCCTAGCTTTTCTGACACAGTAATTAGGCTTGAAGGAGGTTAGACTTTTCCTCACGTCTTTGACATTTTTCATTTTCTAATTTCCCACTCTGGGGAACGCTTCACCTCCTTGATGGACATGTAATTGATTTGTTTAGTGTTGGTGTTTAGCAAGGACTGTTACTGAAGGGCAAGATGTATGCTCTACCACCGTAATGTCCAGTTAAATAAAAGAGTATTATGAAAAGAAAGCACAGAAAATCAGATTCCCTGACCAGAGTGTGGAATGACCCTCCTTTTTCAGTCTACTTGGATGTATTTAGCATACAAACTATTCAGTTTCAACATAACCTTTCCAGCGCTGTCATCTCTGCTGCCTGCCTCCCTGCTGTTTAGTCCCAGAAGGCACCATTAAGGAAAGCCTACTTCTTTAGCTTAGGACGTAGCAAACAGAGGCTGGGTCCTTTTTTTCCATAGTATGGTTATGGAAAACTTCTTCTGTTTTTTTTGTTTGTGTGTTTTGTACTGTTGACTTTTTTTTTTACAGAGTGGGAGTCACTCAGAGAGTAAATAACTACATATTTAATTCTAAATAACTTTTTTTATCTATCAACCAATTTATCAGAAAAGTATCAACAGAAAGTCAGAGGAAAAGAAGAATGTGTAGCATGCAGTTTGACTTTTGATACCCATTTTCAAGACAACTTTATGACTAGCTAGATTTTTGGAAGATGTTCTTTCTCTCCACGCAGCGCATCCAAGTCTTGTGTTAATGGACCATTAAAAGATGCTTCATTGTGTCTTAATGGCATAATACATTACAGAAGTCAGGTGAAGGAAGGAATTACACCTCTCAATCTAAGACATGTCACATAAAAAGTCATAGCCGATATTTCCAGAAAGAAGCATAACAACAATTTGCTAATACTGCACTGCCAAATAGTCAGTGAATTTCTGACAACTTCTCTTTCCCATAAAGTCTCCTTAAAGTTGTTCAGAATAAAGTTAAGTCATTTATTAAATTATAGCCTGACTCGAAGTTTTGGAAAATGATTTCAACATGTCATTCATAGGTCTAAGCATCTTGTTAAATTACTACAATGGAACAAGAATAATACTTAAAAACATAAATTTGTTGCTTTAGTTCCCAAATGCCTTTTTTAAATGAACCAATGCACCTTTGCATGATCTCTAAAAATTTCTAAAAAAAAAACATGTAGGAATTGAATCAGCACAGAGAAGATTAGGTTTCTAATAAATCCCAGTGATTTCTTTAAACTGAGTTGTTTGTTTTCAACAACCTTTTTACGTTGTTGAACAGACCAAAGAAAAGCAGTTGGAAAAAGGCAAGAGAACAGACTTCACACTGCACTCATGGTTCAAAGTTATTTTACTGCTTTTACTTTTGTTAACTAGTTTTTAAGGTTTAAGGATTTCTCTCTTAAAAACAAATAGTAGAGTACACTAAATTCTCAAAAGCTATTTATCACTAAGCCAGAAAAAAAGGCTAAGATTATAAACAATTCAAAAGGAAAAGGAAGAATGTGTTTCCCCCTAAAGTGAACTTTTAAAAAATTCTGTTCTATTCATCTTCATTCAGTCTTTAGAACTCCAGCAGTAATCTCATTTTCCGTGCTGCAAATTCTCAGTAAAAGTGGAAGTCATTCCCTCTACATCTTTTTGCCCTAGAGGTAACTGGATCTAATACACTGTGTGATCTGGAGCTAAGAATGAATGACAACTAAGTGCTGATGAGTTTAGCTATCAGTAACCGGGCAACATCTGGTTTGAACAAAATTACTTTATGGAAAATCTTTTTTGTGTAGTCCTAGGTAGTTCACTTTGGGATCATGCTAACAACCTGGACAGAATTCTGGAGAATTAAAACACAGCATTGACACAGCTGCCACCACATTCCCTTTGCCAAAGCATGACCAGCTGAACCACTCCATGAGACCCTATGAAAATTATCTGCACTGGCCTGATTAGCTGCATTTTTACTGCACTGAAAATGGGAAAGAAGAGTGCTTCTCTTCATGCTACTTATATACGACACCAGCTCCCTAACCAGAGCTTGTCCACCACAGGCAGGTTCAATTACACCGTGTTGCTGTGAAGTAGAGATGGACTTCTTTTAGATTTGCCTGATTTTATGAACTTGTGTGATGTTCAAAACTCCAATATTCTCTTCTGAATTTCAAGCTACCCTATAAACACACGTTTTGGCAAGTTATAATACTATCTTTTCCATCTAACAACAATCCTCTCCTGTTATTTACTACCGTGCACTTCTCACTCAACTGATAGAGTTTGTAAATGAAATCCAGTGACTTATTAGATTCCTTCATTTGTTTAACATAGAACACATTGAAGGTCACAACGTTTGAAATGGTTGAAGCGATCATTTCCCAAGACATTTCTTAACAAATTTTTATCTGATATGTGCTGTTTTCATTAACTGAGTTCATCTTATCTTGAATCTTACCTTGCCCTATTTATCTACTAGCACAGACTTAAGACTTTTTTTTTTTTAAGTCAGAGAGGAACTTTGGTTTCACTGAGGACTCCTCTTTTGGCCATTACTGTTCCATTAACAAGAACAAGAGGAGGAAAATCAGTCACTACTTAAAAATATAGATGGACAGGAATGCATGCTTTGGTATTTGTTTATGCCATGTTTGGTACAATTTGTTAAGGATCATTTTCAGGTGGTCTTATTTCTGTCCGTGGTCTAAGTTGCTAAGTCTAATCAGTCTAAGTCCCAGTGGTGAGTGGGTTTTAAAGTACTATGTACCAGCAGACCAAGGACAAAAATGCAATTAATCTAATAAAGAGATTACTGTGACTTCTTAATAGTGGAAAGAAGTCTATGTGTATTTCAAAGCTTTCTCTGAAGTTGCATGAACTTACATACTGCAGAGGTATAGAATTTAAAATAAATGTGGTTCACCATATATTTGCTGAGCATCTTTTTTTTCCTTTTTGTATGTTGAAGACAAATGTCACCGAGATATAATTTCTCTTTATTTTTGCTTATTTTTCAAATCAGTGGATATGAGGAAGAATTAATGAGTAGCAAATACATCCAGAAAAGCAGTATATCATTTTTATATCAGAAATGAAGATAGAAGGCTTTCTCATTGAAAAAAAAAAAAAGAAACAAAGTAATCAAAGCTATTGATTTTAAATAAATCCAAGGTGCTTAACCTCTCATTTATCCATACTGCACAGGAAAGGAAATGAATAACACATAAGTTGTTTTTCACTGAGTATAAAGAGCCTCATCCTATTTAGGCTAGTATTCACACACATTAACTGAAGTGGAATTAGAGTGGTTAGAAGAATACGGTTTGATCAGGAAAAAACCTGCACTTCACTAAAATGCTTAGAAGATATAATCAGTGGAAGGGATATCTCTAAACACAGCTTGGGTGCTTAGATACAAATAAAGTCAAAATGGCTTAACAACTCCAAACCTCAAGCAAAGTTAAGCAGATGGTAGAGGTACCCTGCCTGGATGTCAGGACAAGGAAATCACTACAGCATAGCGGCAGCTCCCCTCAAAAGGTCTGACAAATGTTAGAGGAAACAGGTGAGCTGTGAGATGTAAGAGAAGACTCCCTGTACCTTCATTTCCTCTGGACTTTTCCAGCAAAGTTTCTCAAGATATTGACCCAACCACCCTGAAACATGACCCTTGACACTTGCCATGACTTTTGTTTAATACAAAACTATCACACAACCACCATTTATATTCCAGAATACTCTTAATCTTGCACAATGCTTGCTTTAAATTACATACCAGGATAAAAACAAACAAACAAACAAAAAAAACTCCAGAACACCACTACAATGCGAAGCGTACAGCCTCAAACAAGAGGTTTCATAATCATTATTTTCAAGATGTTGTACACAGAAAGAGCAGTAAATGATTAACATGACAATGAGAATAGCCAAGAATAATTTTTTCTGTGTTTTAAAAATTAGGACCAAGGTAAATTGTGTTTCAGGACTCAAAGCTAAGATCAAAAGTATTTGCTTAAAAATGGGTATTTATGTCAGATTACTTACAAGTTCTGTAATATCAGCAGTAGATAACACCGCCTTGGAAAAACCTCTATGGTAAAACTGCAGATTTTAGTCTCTACAGAGCAACGCATTGAACACATTGAAACAAGACGAATCTGTTTGTTTTAACCCCTAACACAACCGAATGCAAAGAAGAACCTATTAATATCACCAAAAGCTTGTTAATTGGAGAATCTGATAACGCTCACTCGTCCACTTTTTAGCTATCCCTTTTCATTTGCAATATTTCTCTATTCCTTGCAAGGCTAATGCAGGACCCCAGGTGTCCATCCTTAACGCAGTGAGCCAGTACATCTGTTCAAACGCATAATGTTGTTTTCTGCCACAGTACATTTCTAGCAAAACAGTTTCTTGTGAAAACAGAATGATTTGAACAGAATACTGAAACAAAGGGGGTATGCTGTTTTATCTTTTACAAGACCGTGATTATCAGAAAAGTGTTTTAATACATCTTTAGTTAATTTGTTCTCTTCCTGATGAAGGTAAATATCATACTCATTCATTTCCTTCCATTAGTAAGATGACAACTAGTAAACATATTTTCAAGCTTTTAACAATGAAATATCCCTGCAAATATCCATTGGAAATCAGTTGAATAAGACAGCTCTGACATTTGGTAAATAAGATCATTTTGAATCTGGATAAAAATTCTGTAAATTTTCTATCCATTGCAGACAGTAAATGATTGATTTCACTGACTGCTAGATACAACTTACTCAAATGTCCCAGAAATAGACTTAGAAAACCATGTTTTAAAAGGATAGGGTGGTTATTTCTGAAAAAAAAAAAAAAAAAAAAAACCAAAATGGCACAACTCATTCTAAACCTTGCTCAATTTAGTGCATATACAAATAGGGGACAAAATCTTCTTGATGGTGTTTAGAGTCAGGACAAGGGGTAATGGGTACAAACTGAACCCCAGGCAGCTCCACCTCCATGTGAGGAAGAACTTCTTTCCTGTGAGGGAGACAGAGCCCTGGCACAGGCTGCCCAGAGAGGCTCCTTGTGGAGTCTCCTTCTCTGGAGATCTTCCAAACCCGCCTGGATGCCGCCCTGTGCCCCGTGCTCTGGGTGTCCCTGCTGGAGCAGGGGGTTGGACTGGGTGATCTCCAGAGGTCCCTGCCAACCTCAGCCACACTGTGATTCTGTGATTTTGTTAGAATCTATTTCCGTGTTTCTAAGCAAAATACATATTGGGAAAATTGTGTTTGGAAGAGAAACAACCTTGTCAGCACTGCTCTAGTGCTAGTGACCTCCTGAGGGTCCGTGTTACATAGGGAAGAGAAAGGCGAGAGGGTGGTTACACAGGAGACGGAAAAGCTGAGAAACAGCATGACACTTGAGGAACTGAGCAGCAACCAGCAATGTCTGAAAGACGACACAGAAAGAGGACGAGGAGGAGCAGCATGGAAGCGAGCACGCCTCCAAGGAGGGGCACTGCTTGAAGCGAGTGCTTCAAGTGCTCATATTACAGGGAGGACTAGCTGCCAGCTCTCAGAACCTGCAGTTCTACCCTATTTCCTAGAAATCATTCCCAAGACTCCTGTGCCATAAGAGCAGACAAACCTTATTTCCCTGGCTTTCTCACTAAGTTACAGGAAACTTGGGACAAAGGGGCCTCAGAATAAGGCTAATGGACTTCCCACTTACAATCATAAATGCAGAACACCCAACCCCATTTTACGGACTGCTTCGGTTGGTTTATTGGCTTCAACCCAAATGATTTAACATGCGCTAAAGAGGCAACAATTTCAGTATTAGAACTAGGATGCGCTTCTAGTTAACTCTGTGAGATTGTAGCTCTTACATCCATGCTATACAGGACTATTCCAATATTGACCTTCTTCTCCTTCCTTCTTTTCCTCTCTCCAAAAGTTGAAAGAAAACATCTACTCACTGCAATCATAATTTGCAACAGGTATTAAGATTTAGACAAGTTATAAGACACTTGTGATATTGCCATGATATATCTCTGATACAGTACAAATTACTCCATTATTTGAATGTTTCTGATTGAGAAGCAGTGCTATCCCCAAACTGCGTTTCATTGATTTAAAGACTATGCTATTGACTTGCAATGGGAATCAGACAAAAGAAGCCTAATTCTTTTACACCTCCTCATATGTTAAGCCTATTTTATGTTTTTGGGCAGCCAGATATTTCCAAAGCCACTTCTAAAAATTTCTGCAACAGCTACATCAGAGGATTCTTCTGCCTTGCCATTATAATCATAAAATTTATGAATTATAATTAACTTACAGAGACATCCTGTTCACAAAGACATCCACTAATATTATCTTTACAGTTCTACCTTTGAAAACAGTATTTTAATTCTATTATAAAATCATGCTAATATAGCATCTCATAGGACACCAAATCCACATGGCTTAAGAGGGGATGGAGAAATTTATTAAATGCAGCTTTTTTGTTAATGGTATTTGATTTCATGCACAAGTCCCTAATTAGTATGTACTGATGTATCTAAAAAGGAAGTTATAATTTAAAAAACATTCTTATGGTGCACAAAAGCAGAACTTATGCACTGATATTTATAATGTGTTTTTAAAGGACTGCTGTACTTGGCATCTTGAAAAACTAATCTACCTTTTTACTTTTTTACAGCATCTCTGAAATTCAAGGGCTTCTTAAAGTAAAGGAAGCATTTCAGGGCATATAATTTTGAAAGAAAGCTCAAATTCAAATGTTACGAATGGCAATGAAAATTCAGTTAGTGTGTGAACTGAATACAAACCATATATAAAGGAGTTCATCATCTTTGCTAAGTGCTACTGTTTCAGACACCAGAGCTCCTGAAAATCTTATATTAATACTTCTGTACATTCTGCATTAAGGAACTGAACTTGCTGGGCAAGTCAGAAAGGGAGAAGACGATATGTAAAATAAACGCTCTGTAGGGTCAGCAGAAGACACCAGTGAACAAAAGGAAAACAAAATTACTATGGACAAAACACATCAATAATAGTGTACAGAGAACTTTCGGCATTGAAATTGAATATTAAAAGCATTTATCTTTAATGAAAATATAAAATATGTCTTAGGCACAAGCAATATTTAGATGCTATGGTTGAACTGTAGCTTCAGGAATAAACTTGTATCACCTCATACATTCTGTGTCCTGCTTGGTGGATCTTCGACATCACACCTCGGCTCTACAGCATGAAATTCCCATTTACCTGTGTATCAGTGTTGCCTAAAACTGTGCTGTAACCTCAAGAGGGTAAGAAAAGTGCAGGTGCTTAAATCAGTAATTGGCCTTTATGCCATTTTTTTTCCAGGACAAAGCAGTTAAACATTTAAGAAAGGACATCTAATATTTCCGGGGCTATCTGACATTCCTAACGACATGCCGTGCTAGCACTCATCTTATTCATCTCTGAGGAGGCAGTACGATTCTGACACAGCTCTCTCAGCAGCTCGCCTATTTCATATCCATCCACTTGCC
The DNA here is from genome assembly GCA_034781795.1 of Crypturellus tataupa. Taxonomy (NCBI): domain Eukaryota; kingdom Metazoa; phylum Chordata; class Aves; order Tinamiformes; family Tinamidae; genus Crypturellus; species Crypturellus tataupa. Next base: position 5,363,995 of record JAWLRI010000157.1, read on the forward strand.
TGGCTTTGAGCTTCTATGGTGTGTACCTTCTATGGCGTGGTAAATGTACTCTGAAGTAACGTGCAAGCTCAGAATCTGCTCTTTTGTGGTCAAAAGGTTAAAAAGTTATTCCTAATTGAAGTGAGACCAAGTCGTGAGCAAGCAAACATTCCTTAAAAAATATCTTTTGCAAAATCATTTTAGTTATGTTCACAGGAGTGTTATGAATGTTCTCTGTGTACTATCATTATTTTCAGTAACACTAGTATTGATATCTGTTCTGCTTTATTCATACTATCTTGTGTCTTTGTTATTTGACACTACTGCCTTCTTGCTTAATTTCCTACCATTCAGTTAGCTTATTTCAAAAAGATAAATGAGTACTAATAACAGAAGAGAAAAACTAATAACAGATATGTAAAAATGCTCCCACAAACTAGGGTATAATGAGGACATTCCAAGGGCTGAGTTGTAGTAATTAAGTGGGAAACAATCCAAAGGGCACTATGAAAATGCTATTCCTTGCTGGAAAGTTTTTCCACATTGATAAATTGATTGAATTTTCCCACATTGATAAATTGAAAATTTCATTTGAAAAAAAAAAATGATTAACAAATATATTTTTCCTTTATATGTCTAAATAATCACAAAAAGATTGGAATAAAGTCAATTTCAGGAATCTATCACCTGAGTCACAAGGAACTCAGAAGTCAGCAGCCCCAGCTGAATGAAGTCAATTAAGTCTTTTGTCCTGATCTGCTAATTGAAACTGCATGACATAATAATTCTCCTGGGGAATTAAGAACTCTGAGATACAAAAATTAGCCACAATGATGATCCTTTTTCCTTATAATTCAGGAACGTGGGTTGTGCAGACTGCTGAAACTGCAAGATTATTCTGCATTATCTCTGCAGGTTGCATATTCCATTTCATGGCAGAAACAAGAAAGATAATGGATGTTCAGATTCAGGTTTTCACACAAGGAAAGGAAGTAGCATCATTATAGGAAGAGCACCATCTATCTGAGCATGAGCACGAAGGCCACCAAAAAAAAAAAAAAAAAAAAACCCACAGAAATGCTTTACAATTACTTTGTAAGAGTTCTTGTAAAATTGAGACCTCTACACCATATAGCACGTCCTGTTTTCTGGATAGCTGTAAGAAATGCACAGGTTTGCATTTGTGAGAATTCTCATCATGCTCAGCATTCATTTATACTATTAAGGGTAGATTATTTTTCTACACAAAGGGCACAAAACTCCTAAGAACTTCTGGTCTGATTCCCAGGAAAGGCAAACCATTTATTACTCTATCAAATTATCCATTTTAAGTATAACCAATTTTATGAAGATTCTGTGAACTGCACAGACATACCAGACACATGGACTGCATACTTCTCTGCAGGTGACTTGCATTATATATTGCATTATATATATATATATATATATATATATATGTATGTATATGCATAACTTTACCATAATTGTCCTTTACATTTAGAAGACAGACTTAGTCTGAGTAGTAATTCTGACCACAATTTACTTCACTGTTATTTCAGT
>JAWLRI010000157.1:5365633-5471854 GCA_034781795.1 Crypturellus tataupa
TCTAAATCACTTGTCCAAGATCATGCTTGAGTCTTTGTTGTTTTGATTGAATTTGGCTATTTCATTCTCTCTCGGTCTCGGTCTCCCTCTCGCTCTCTTTATGGTTTTAAATTTCATGCGTTTTCTTGGACGATTTGAGTGGACAGATTCATGCTAGGACCCTCAAGAAACATCTCTGACAGACATTTTGCGTAGATTCCTTACGAGCGCGCGCGCGAAGGTCCACCATTTGGAGAAAAATTTGAGAAAATCCTTTTTTTTTCTAGATGATTTTTTATCTCGTTTGATTATGATATTTTCTAGGTGATGATATTTTGGGAATAGCTTCTATTTATCCTAGACTCCTTTCATCCTTTCTTTTTCTCTTCTTTCTCTCCACTCTCAAGTACACTTCTTGCGCTCTTTTGTTACTCTGTTTCCTGTTTGGCATAGAGGAATCTCCCTTTTATTATGGTTGAAATTTTAATGATTGCAATAACCTTATATTTTTTGAAAATATTATTGTGTAAAACTGAAATAGTTGCAATCAACAATCTGCATAACAACAATGAATTTTTATGCATGTATGGACATATAATATAGGAACCAATACATTACAATAAAACTTCATCTTTAGTTTATTACAGGATAATAAATATATTGCAGGATACATGTAGGAAAGCTAGGAATCTATGTTTTTTATTTCAAAACCTATTACTTAACTGTCAAATTACAGTGGAATTTGTATTTTGAAAGTTCTCTTCTTACAAAATACATGGAACAATTACATTACTATCAAATACATAGTAGCTCACTGCACATATTAAATAATTCATGTTTACTATGGCAGTTATGCTGTTGTAGTCCCGATGGTCTAAGGATAAAAGCAAAAAGATCTTTAATATTACATTTCAGATTCTTTAAAACATGTCTTGCAGTATTTTCTAATATAGCAGCATGTCTACTGAATTTTCCGTAATAAACATCAAGATTGTATTAATTCAGAAACAAGCAGGCTATTCTCTAAGAGTTTTCATTTCAACGTTTTCAAAGTTTACAGTTTTAGCAGAACCACAAAAACAAGTGACAGCTTGGTAGACTTTTAATTATATTTTTTATGCACTTTATTATCAGTGCTAAAACTGACAGCACAAACATTTATCAAAAACCGGTACAAACAAAACAGTACTTACATGTCTACACTTACATGTAGCAATTTCTAAATTTTTTAAGCCATAAGCTTAAAGATTTCATTTATAAAATGATCCTAACTAAACTCTTCCCTTAGAAATCCACTAAATCTTCAGTTTTAATCTCGCTCAAGCATACATATTACATCTTTAAACTGCTGAATTGCAAGTACAGATGATACCTCCTTCAAGGATACTTTTGCTGTAAAGAAGAAATGTCCTGTACCCTTCACTCCTAAATGTGCATGAATTAATAGGGTTTCTTAGAGAAAAGCATTTTTGAAGATTCTTCCGAGGAGCTCTGAGAATGGATATTTTAAAATAATTTAATACTTTCATTTACTATGTATCGTGTCTTTATTTCTCTCCCAAAAGGAGAGTTCAACTCTCTTGTCCTACCATATCTAACAAGTTACCATTGCAGCTTTTGAGATGGAAGTGCAATGTGTGGTGTGTTGTTTTAAGAAAAAATAATAATGGAAGTCCTATTACATTTCAGAATACTTAAGAGTTTTTAGCATTAAAAATGGGTCAAAAATCACTAAACATATCAACGACTGATATTCATTAAGATAAATCACACAAAATGACACCTATACGCTAACATGTTGTGACAGTACTACTGCTTTCATAAATAAAGAGTGAAAATTAAACTTTCATAGCAAAATATTTCACTAGACTAGATTGCAATGTTTGACACGGTCAATTCATCACTGCAGAAATCAGACAAAGCTCAGTCTGCTGTAGTCGGGAAGCTCATTATTTTGTTAAAATTACACTATATCTAGGACTCCAACATTCTTTTTATTAAAAATAATCACCAAGAAGTTGAAAGGTAATTGTCAACCTCCTTCACTACAATTTTGGTCTCCTGTTTAAAGCAAGGCTGAAAAAGCGACAGTAGTCATTGTCAATAAAGCAGTGCAGGACTCTCAGAAAGCAGACGGATGAGTTCACGGAGTTTACGATTTGCTCAGTAAAACAGAGTTAGTCCAAATGTTACAGAAAAATAAACAACATTTTTTAAACAGATTTTTTTCTGTCACAACTAAAACTATGAAAAGGATGAGTTTTTATTTTCTGAATTAAAAATGGGATAGGAAGCAGCTCCCAGGTTTCTGATCCCTGTTCCCCACTCTGAAAAGCAGTCAGTGCAACAGGACCACTGTCAGGAACTGTATGAGCTCCTGTATACCACAAGCGGGCTGGTCTGTGCTCTTTATTCCTATGGGAAGATCTTTCAAGAACTTCACCCACTCTATGATTTGAAATCTCCTTATCCTTTAAAGCCTAACTTTAATTAAACTCCATACTATAGTCTGGCAGTTTCATAAAATCTTATAGTCTTATTCATTCATATAGTCGTACAGTTTCATAAAAGCATTACTCTCTAGTTTCAACAATTAAAGTTTTTAATATAGCTAAACTTTCCTCTTTAATACTTCTAAAATTTTATTGCCAAGATGCATTACTGGTGAAAGAGTACCTTAAGAGAAGGAAAGATAAAAAACCAGACTCAAAATTTAAATAAACAATTTCAGAATGACTGAGATATAAATTTTGATCTTGCTGATAGGCATAAACCCCTCTTCAGGGTTTCAACGTACTTCTCTTAAGCAATGAACTTTTTTTGATATTTTGAAAATTTTTAAGAATAAAACAAACTGCTTTCCACAGTCTTCTAATGGCAACTGCTATTAGAAGTCAAATCCCACTAAAATAAAGAGTATGGTAAAATACAGGCTTGCATGGGTGACATTTTTTCCTGATCGAGGCACGGTGAGTTGTATTTCACTGTAGATGCAAAAATAATGCTTTTTCTTGCCTTGTTGAAGCCTTCCACAGAGACCAGACCAAGAGACTCAGAGACTTTAAACAATTTATGAGACCTACACTCCTAAAACCATTACCAGGCTCAGAGACTCTTATGGACTTTATACCCATTTAAACGTGGCCACAAAGGAGCTGTTGTATCAAATCCTTAAGACGAACCTAAAGCTAAAGCCTAAAGCTTGAAATCAGACTTCAGTAAATTTACAGTAAATTTAAAGGTATATATATCACTAATCAGAACACGTAGATTAAAAATCTAACCATGATGGTGTGAATGTTCCCTTTTTGAGATGTTTTTTTGCCATGGACCTCTCTCTGTAAATGATGGAGCTGTGCTTTGCACAAATCTGAGAACAGTGGAAATTTTGACCATAAAAAAAAGTTGGTAACGCTGAAGACATCATTTGTCACACACGAACTTGACCACTCTGTGTGATAGCATAGTACAAAGTGTGTAATACTATTTATATTTCTTTTTCTTACTGTTCAGTAGGAAAATGCTGGAATGCATACATTTAAAATGAATTAAAAAAGGAAAAAGCTTTTTAAAAAAATCCCTACAACACTTTGCACATAATATTCAACCCATGTAGAAAGGATGACAAATTTTGAGTATTGTATATATTGTTCATATTGCCTCATAACTACTTCAAACGTTCTTCGATGCCATGATGAGATATGTGACAAAAGATCTACACCAAAATATAATGCAATACACGCATTCAGTCTAACACTGAACACTAAATAACCATACTGATCTTTGAAATATCTGGAATGTAAGGGTTACTGTGCACATGTTGAATTTAATTCGAGCTATTAAAATTTTAAAGGAATGAGTACCCTCTATATCAAGCAGTACAGCATTCAGTGACAGCAGGTCACAAAAAGCAGAGCAAAAATAGTTGTTTTCATGGATTTTGAAATGGCAGCCATCAAAATAGAAGCAAATTTGAGGAACAGAATCTCCTGGAAATAATGAGTTTGTTTTTATACACTTAGCTAAACATAGGTAATCATAGTCAGAAGCCAAGTCAAAGACACAACACAAAACACAAAAATATGAGAAGAGAGACTTTCAGTGCAATCAGATAAAATGCTAAGTTTCAATTTAAAACAGAGAAAAATGGAAAACTGAAGAGATTCCCTTCTCTTCTGCAGGGAGAAGAAGAGGTTCCCTTTTCTACACCTATTCTTACATTTGCAATGGAAAATCCAACTTCACACACTGATATAGTTTTAACTATGAATATGGAAACATTCTTAGATCAATTACAAAAAATAAGGAATAATTAAAATTTTAGAAGTTATTGAAATTGAATTGAATTCAAACTTATTTGATATAGCCACTGTCTACTTCAATTTTGCTGTAATACTAGGAAAAGCTTCCACTGACATATCTGCTGCTTTCCTTATTGTAAATGCAATACATAAATCAAGAGTTATGTTGAGTCATTCCCTGATTTCTGACCTACAGTTAAAAGAACAAAAGCTGAGGAGACAAAACAGTTTGCAGTATAAACCCTGACCTTTGTGTGGATGAAATCTATCCAAAGTTTCCATTCTGTTAACAGCTGCTTACTAACTTTTATTCATGCTCACCTTTTAATAAGAGTATTGAACTTAATCTTTCTAAATAATTGGTTAGCAAGGCATAATACTTATTTCTCTTATTTCTGTGCTCCTTACATGCTTTTGTGATCTCTGTGCTTTTACTTTGTCCTCTTTAATTTTTTAAGATCAATAAGAAAAAGCTCTTAGTCTGATGAATTTGGCAACACTTGAATGGTTGTTCGTAATTTACTAGGAACTATCTAGGATGGCAGAGAGCTGTATACAACACAATGTTCACCTAGCAGTATTCTGCTGGTATCTGCCTACATGCTAGTCACAATTTCTCAACTATAGTAACATGGAGTAAAACTCTCCAAAATAGCTGAAATGCCACTCGGAACTACCTGCTGACTTGAAGATAAACATAAGGGACCCTCTTAAACTTTATATATTCTTCACTGCCATCACTGAAACTTTGGAAATTGGAGCACAATAACAGCAACAGGAAAAAATTAATGGGTTAACGTGTGTAATCTAGCTACAAGTGCCAGTGCTGTAACTAATGATAAATATAGTAGAATAGAAACTATCTCTCATTACCATTCTGCTGTCATGAACTTTGGAAACAATCAATTAAATAAAATAGACTGAATACTGAATATACATTCAAGAGATGTAAATATGCAGCTTTAAATAAAACCCCAGAATACTGCTAAAGAGCAAAACCCCAAACAAGTATAACTTATTGCTGCTATAAAGTCATGCAAATGTACTCTGTATTTATGTTAAAAATTATAAAGACAACTAAGATTTTAGCTTTTTGGATTGTTTAATAGCCAACAGCAAATCTATGAAAGAGGATGAAACTGACCAATTGACCTCCTAACTTTTATGAACGGAGAATCTTTTTCCTCTAAGATGAGGAAACAAAGATTTAGAAATCCCAAAAGGTAGATCTGTGAAGTATCATTGCATAAATGAATTTGTAGTAATAGATTAATTTATAGTGAAGAACTTAAGATAGAATGAGAGCTTGAGACACCTCAAATCATAAAAAATATATATATATATCCAATCTTAAAATTAAATGGTAAGAGTAGGGAAATTAGGTGCTTTTTTCCATAAAAATAATCTTGAGCAAAGGCTCTATATTCTCACAACATACATAACAGGAAGACACTGACATAAAAAAAAAAAATGACCCTGCATCATTCAGATATTCACTCTCTTTGGGCAAAAGAACAGCATGAGTCAGTGAGTTTCATATATTCTATTGAGCCTCTGATGATATACAAAGCCAGAATTAATTGCACGTATAAAAATATGCATATGTGTACACGCATCTAAAAAGAAATACAACTGTCTAAAGATACAAATAAATGTGGGAAAATGACCATAAAAAACTGAGGGATAGAAGATCTTTCCTGTGATGTATTCAACAGATGTCTCAGTCCTACAAGTATACAGGTTTCCCATTAAATTGAAAAGACACATCCAATAAAGAGTGCCAAATTTGCAATTTCTATTTAAAAGCTACTCAGAGCTAATTTCCACCATGACCAGTTAAAGAAGCAGACAGAAGTGTTGCAAACAGAAAACTCCTACGGATAAGAGAGGTTTCCATAACATTTATCTCGGAGGCAGCTTTTCCAGGCACCTCAGTATTTTTCCATTAGACTTGAGTGTCTTAAAGGGATGATGCTGAACTGGAAAGTGTAAATTTCAGGAAGTGCTTATGAGGAAAGGTCTATGCCGCAAATAGTGTTTTAGTTGCAAAATGAATTAGCAGGAAATCAGCATTTTGTTACATATACACACATGTTTAAGGAAGCATTTTTCCTTAATAGTCTAAAATTAAAAATATACAAAACTAAAGACATCTGCAGTGCAAATGAAGACTTAATACTCCAAATAAATCTGGAAGTTCTCTAGAATCACTGAAGGGCTACATGATATAAGACTTTAGTTCTTCTTTCATTAAAGAATTGATATTTGACATATCAGAAGGAAGGAGATATAGAGTAGATGGCTGGATGTGTATCACAGAATCCCAGAATGGCTGAGGTTGGAAGGGGCCTCTAGGGATCATCTAGTCCCACCCCTGCTCCAGCAGGGACACCCAGAGCACGGGGCACAGGATGGCATCCAGGTGGATTTGGAAAATCTCCAGAGAAGGAGACTCCACAAGGAGCCTCTCTGGGCAGCCTGTAACATTAGCTAACTTACTATTCCCCCTTGTATTATACAGAATCAGGAATCAGGAATAATCTTTCTACTTGTTCCACTCCTTCCAGCCTATGTTTCCATGGCTAACTTACCCCATAAGCATTAAAAAATAAGGTAAACAGCTACAACTTTATAAAAGTGAAGAAATTAAGGAAGCACTGTACAAAAGATTAAAGGTTTATGTGTTTTTGTATGTGTATGCCTACTCACAGTCATGTTAAATTACACTTGTACGAAGAGAGATGTCAGTTATAGTTCTGGTATCCAAAAGCAGGAGAAATATGACATTTTTTCAAATAGAGCTTAGGGCACTTTTCACAGCCTTCACCTGTGCAAAGGCACACCAAGAAGTTATATTTTATTAAATACAAAGTTAATATATTCATCACTGATTTTTTGAAGTTAACACTGATTTATGTAAGATTTACACCTGCTGTCCACCAAAAGATCTGTCTTACACAGTGTCATTGAGTAACCTATAGGCTACAGAGCAATCAGAAGATGGTACAAGCTGCAGAGCCGTCATTATAGTGTTGACCTATAGTTTTATGATCTACGTTGGTCAGCCTTGGACAGTGCAGTCCCTCAGCCTTCCAAGTGCTTGATAATAATTCCTTGCTACGATAAGGTGCAAGGAATAAGTAAGCCGCTTAAGCTCAGTGCTGACAAGACTGTTGCAATGCATGTTGGTGACAAAAACAACATACATCGCTGAAGACCACACAGTTAAGTGCACTGTATGTGCCTACCAATAGATTCCCCACCACTATAGTGTAAAGGAAATGAAAGGTTAAAGGAAAATATGCCATTTCTTCACAGTATTTTCTTTCATTTTTTTCCTTTTTTGTTGTAATTTAAGACATTAAGTTCAAGTTGTGGCTATCTAAATGTCCACTGCTTTCTCTGATACGACTGGGTTGCAGAGCAGAACAGAAATGACCCTTAAAAGAGATAAGTTATGAACAAAGAAGGACAAAATAGTGCCATTTTTCACATAATAAAAATATTTCCACTAATGGAAAAAATGTAATTCCTGGCAGCAATCCAACAGTTACTCTTTGCTCTTTAAAATCAACATTAACTGAGGTTCTTCCAAATTACAGTGTTTTTTGCTCAGTTCATCTTACTTCCTCCTTCAGTAAGTTCTGATAAACATTATTTAAATTAACATCTTCCTGAAGAGAAACTAGTATCTGCTCAAGCTTATAACCTGAGCTGTATGTTTTTCACTTGAGGGAACAGCTCTCACAATGATGCTCCAAGAATCGCTGCAGCACGGCCTTGAAGCGGAGACTTTTAGAAGAGGAAAATGGCAGACAGAACGGACTCCAAACACTCAAACCCCAAACCTCAACCTCTGAAATGTAAATATTCTCATTGTACTCAGTTTCCAACTATTTCCATCAGGAAATACAATTATTTCCAATTATTTCCACATAACTAATTAGCAATTATTGTAGTTCTTTCCTATAAGCACACTAGCTCGACAAAACTGTCAGCACACCTTTCTAGGAGGAACAGAAGTATGACAGAGTGATAAATAATTATGTCACCATCAACGAGAAACCAGAAGGGGAAATAAGGCATAACCTCACCTATCAAATATTACACTTTGTGCAAAGTTCAGGTGAATAACCAGAGGAGGAGAATGTCACTTTATCTATCTAATCTTAAATCTATCTTCTTCTCATTCAGGTGAGACTTGCTCCTGTACTGGCCCAGCTAGAAAATTTAAACTCCACGAGTTCTTCTCGTTAAAAAACTGGTTATTGTTCCTAAATACTTAAATCTTTCCCGAAAGTGGACTCTGTCTTTAAATCATGTAAATATTTCTAAGAATTTTTCAGGAGATATGAAGGAACTTTAAGGAAAATGGTAATAAGTAAATGCAGTAGTTTTTTAATTTTTAATTTTAGAATGCTATAAAAATCTTTTAATCATGATGAAAAATGAAATTTAGATAAGTTATTATCTTAATGTATTTCTGTTGTTATTTTGCTGTCATATTAGAGTTCAGAGATTATTCCATGTTCCACAGCAATACTATTTTTATATTCACTTTCATCTAATTTAGTACAAAAAGTAAAAGTTAAGAAATTCTAAAGTCTTTTACAAATTCTTTTAATAATAGAAATCAGGAAGATTATTTACAAATTAAATCTTTTTGCGTGCTGGAAGATTTTCAGTCAATTGAAAACAATACTTAATTTTGCTCTCAAGTGATATTCACCTCTTCTTATCTGCTGTTTGAACTAAGTTAGCTTTCCCAAATGCATGCTGCATTAATGTCAGTTCGTGTGTTCATGGAAACACAGACACAAACACAACGTCAACTATATACAAATTTACATCATGTAAACGAAGAAGGCATCAAAAATGGGCCTACCTCTATTGGCCATACACAGTTCATTAGAGATTATTAATGATTCAAACCTTAAGGAAAAGAAAGTAGTTTTGTAGTAAGAATCCATTTTCTTTTGCAAGGGGTGCTGCCTCTTTGTAAGTAAAAGGAAATTAGGATGACAGGTTAACATTTTAAACACTGTTTTCACTCTTATAGATAAGTCCTAGTCTTCAGAAGATTATTTGTAGGCATGTGCATCTAACATTTTCTGTATTTTTCTGAAAAAATTATAATTTGATACTGCTGTGCGATAGAAATTTGACAGTTTGCAACAGTATCTGTTCATTGTAAGCAAATTATTCTGATACTATTATACAGCAGCCAATGTACTTTTTTATATCATACTAATTAAAAATCTTACGAAGTTTGTGATTAACTATACTAAATTGTATTTTGCACATGGTTACAATGAGTCTTTACATTTTTAACAATCACTATATATTGCAGTAGTTTAATCAATTATTGTGTCCTCTATGGTATAATATCTTTTTAATAAAAATGTTTATTAAGCTAATATTTAAAAATATCGTAAATATTATCATCAATTCCATCTCAAGCCTGCCGTCTGCATTGCTCCCTTTCTCTTTGCAAGTGCGTGCAAGGTGCTGATGCATGAGTTTATGCTTACTAATAATGATTTTCCCCAATTGCTTGTCTAGTCATATTTACGGAAATGCTGAAAAGTAATAATCAATACCTCTTTGCATTACCGAAACACACAGCAACACCGGTACACTTCACTGCAAGGACCTTTTTACTCTTTCACAAACAGCTTTAACAGTTCCACTACTCTATCGTAGTTTTGTCGTCAAATTTTACTGCAAATTAGAACACAGAAGATAAGCAGTGTCCTCCAATACATTTAATTCTTTTTTAGGTTTTATACATCATTAAAATAGAAGACACAGACAAGGGACTATTTGCTCATTCTTTTAAAGGCTCATACATTTTCCCTTTGAATCCTTTCTTCAGTTGGCATACCACAGTGAAGCCTCCATATTTTCAGAATTGATGTAGCTTTCAAAACTATAATTTTTGGTTTTCAAGCTCACTATTATTTGCCTTCAGGTGCAAATTTTGAAGTGCATAGGCTTCTAAAAAGAACTTCATGGCCTCAGCCAGATACTGATAGGCTTGTAGATCAGTCATCATCACGGTATAAATTTCTTTTCAAGATAATGTTCCTCACTCAGAGTACACTTGTGCTTATACTCGGTTCACTTGTCAAATACAAATTTGAGGTCATCAAAGGCTTCAGGGCAACTTCAGCTATTCGAAAACTCATTTTCTACCTCTATTTTGCTGGAGAAATAGGATTTCAAATGTAAAAATAATAGGAAGCACTACCGATAAAGAAACAAAGGCACATTATGTGCATGTTTCAGACAGCATTGCAGAGGATAAAGTCAATACAATACCCTAGCATTTTAAAACATTGACAATATCAAAGGCAGGTAATATATCTTGCTATTGAGCTGATATGTATTCTATTCAAAACATGATTTTAGAGTTGACATTTTAAATATATAGGCTTAGGAACAGATCCTAATGATTCTATTTAAGTGTTTCTTTTATAACAGATGAAACATTTAAACGCTCTCATTTACAATGTCTACTGTTCATTATAAGTCACAAGTCTGACAAGGGTAAATGAAACCAGGTTCAGTATTCTTGTTGGCTTATTCTTCTGGCTATATACTAGTAAGTGTTTGTATATCATTCTGTTTTTAAGTTTTATGCATTATGAAAAAATAATAGCAGACTAGATAATACCAATGCATTTCTTTTAAGGCAGGTGTTTGTTGGAGAGGTCAGTTTGCTGGTTTTGTATCCAGAGACCTTTTCCTGTAGCTACAGCTACAGCTGAGTAATTAACTCTCTGCTTATGAAAGCAGAGAAAGCAGGGGAGAAGGCCTTCCCTTTCCAAAGTAAAATGGTGTTTTACCATTGACTTCAACAACCCCGAGAATCCACATTTTCTATAACACAGTGCTTCAAAAATACAAATAATGAAGGGAAATAAGTTTTCAAAAACAGGAGTCTGCATCTCTTGGAGACATAGGGACAATGGAACAAGCAAACAAACAAATTAATAAACAAATAATTAATTAAATAATGCTCATCCAGAGATCCAACTTGTACCTGTTTTGGATCTTAAACCATGACATATCATTAACCATGGTCAGGTTGAGGCTGAAACCTCAACAACAAACATCGTCATGCTGAAAATTTTTCTCCACATCATAAATCAACTGAAATGCTCCAAATACATTTATGATGAATTTAATGTGGCTTCCACCAATACCACAATACCATAGCATCTCAAAAACTTGGTCCTCATTTTGTCCTTTCTAACAGTTTCTCTGTCTCTGTCAATTTAAATAGTATTTAAATTGACCATTCCAGTATTTCTTTTCGTTTGTATGTCCACTGAGATGAGGCTATGAGATCCCCAGAACAGAAGCCACCCCCTCCTATTGGCTGCAAAGCAGATAGCACACTGCATCTGATAAACTGTTTAAAACATGTAATACAGTAAGACATATCCTCCACCTATTTCCTTTTTAAGCTATGCATAAGCCTCTGTATTCTAGATGAAACATATATGTTTCCTTTATTATATCCTATTAAATCATATCCTTTAAGGATATAATCATAAAAGTTAAATTTCTCAGAGCTTGAAATTTAAGTGTCTCATGGGTGGAAGGAAGGAAGGAAGGAAGGAAGGAAGGAAGGAAGGAAGGAAGGAAGGAAGGAAGGAAGGAAGGAAGGAAAAGAAAAGGGAATAATATAATATAATATAATATAATATAATATAATATAATATAATATAAAAGAAGAGAGAGGAGAGAGAGAGGGAGAGGAAGAGGGAGAGGAAAGAGGAAAAGGAGGACTAACTCACAAAAGAGACTAGGCTAGTCTTGTTTTTCCACTCATGTGAATTCCATGTTCAATGACTGGATGATTAAGAAAAAAAGGAGAGAGAAGAAAGAGAAAGTATATTCATACAGTGGTTAAAATAGAAAAACTACAGACTATATTTTTGTGGAATGTTCTATACATTGAGGTTACTGAGGTGCCGTTTGCTTTCATGTGAAAAGTCAACTACATACCATCTGCTTCTCTGTCCCTAAAATATAAGACATGGTAAACCTTAATTCAACACAGTAGATGGCATAATTCTTTTTTAAAAATTCCCCTATGTAAAATAATCACCAAAATCTTCCATCAGTATTGAAATGGATTGTTTTTATCCACTAGCATTAAAGAAACATTTCTAAGAGAATTAATTTTTAATGAACATTTCAATGTGTCATGTACATTTTTAACTATGAAGGCAAGCAACACATAGCCCATTGAAATGAGTTGGGGAAAGTATGAAAACATTAGGCTTTATATAAAAGCAAAAACACAAATAAAATTGGTTAAGTGAACTCATTAACTTGCAAATATGAAATCATTGTACAAAATAAGTTTGAAGCTTTGAGCTACTATAAGTATAATGCAAATATTGATTTTTACTTTGGAAGCAATGAGTACATACTGAATATTTAATAATAGAAAGACAGATACAAAACACTGATTCTAAAATGTCTAGGGAATTAAAACTACTTAACAGCAATTAGTATACATATCAATGAGGCAATAAAAGCAGCCTACCAATATGTTCATCTTTGCACAGATGTTATTTAATTTGTCAAAAGGAAAACATTGACTTTTTATTTCCTTAGATACTGCTTCACAGATACTACATTAGTAAAATGTCAGCTCAGACTCTAAGGATCTCTGAAAACGGGAAATATTTTGCTTAATTGGGTTTCTTACAATTTCAGACGGAAAAAGGAGACAGGCAGAGAAAGAGGAATATTTAAAACAATTATTTGCTCAAACACTGTTGCTTGCCCAGCTCTAAAATGTAACATTTTGGGATTCTGGGGGAAGTGGAGTTTCTTTTTTTCCTCCTGTTCTGAACAACAACAAAAAAATCACCAAATACCTCTCTGATTTTGAAAAGTAGTAGTAATTAATTTACTATTTTGTATCTTTACAGAAAGAAGATAATTTTAAAGGTGTATATATATAAATATATATATTGAAAGACGGTATAGGTGTATACTCATACATATACATATATATATATATATAAAGAGGATATACATATATATATATATATATATATGAAGGGTAAAGGTGTATACTCTTAGACCTTCAGTGGCTGAAACTGATTCATGATACAGCCTTACCCTAAGAAACAGGAAATCTGTGAAGTAGAAATTAGCTGCTGAAGACCAGTATTGGCAAGCCCTACAGCTACAAAGGAGTGAATTTTATTCAACAGTTATACTGATAGCCAATGTTAATGTCAAAGTCAGAGTTGCTAACTATGCTTTTATAGAGTAAAACTAAGATAGATGGTCTCAGCTGGCTAACACTAAGTGCAGAGTATATGACAGCAGACAGCAATGGAAAAAAGAATCAAGTAAATAGTGGGAAGTAAGGTAAAGAAAGAAATCACAATTCCTGCAGATAGAATGAATCTGGCTATATTTCTTGGGGTCCTCCAAGATAAAAAAAAAAAAAAAAAAAAAGCCCTCTCATGTAAAGGCCATTAGGATGCTGTAGTTATTCAGCAACATTAGAGCTAGTTATAGAGCCCAACAGAATAATGTTGCTGTTGGGAATGATGTGGCATAGACGCAATGTCACTGACAGCAATCTCTTCAGAGAAATATGATACATGCTACGGAGGTAATAAGAGAAATTATTTGTGAAAAATATTTAATACACAGGCCTTTTTAAAAAAAAGAGAAAGTACAGAAGCTATTCATAAAATCTCACTAAAAGTATTAGTTTTTTTAAAAAAATGAAGAAAACACTCTAATATTAATCAGAGGATTTTATTTTAACTAGATTATTCGCTGTGTGAGTTTTGCAAATACAGATTTCATTTCAGGGCTGGACATGAAGCAGTCAGAATATGTGCATAAACTGACCCAACCTGGACAGAACTCATAGACAGAATATAAGAAAATTTAGCCCAACATAAGAGAGAAAATAAAGAAAAGGAAAGGCCAGCTTCCTGCCTGCAGAGTGGGCAATACACAGTCTAACAGTTAGGTTACAGTCTCTACAGTCTGTATAGTTTTCTAGGGGCATAGAGAGGAGTTCCATAAATAAAAATCAAAATGCAAAGAAAGCGCCATTTTTTTCCTTCTTTTTTTGGCATATAATGCAATTCTTAGAAAAAAATCAGAAGTGAAGTTTTGTCATGCTTAAATTACTCAATCTGCACTTCAGTTTTTTCTCTTATGCATTCAATTTGTTACTAAAAGGAAAAAAGAAAAAGAAAAAAGAGACATATTTTAACTGACAACAGGTCAGCCTTTCTCTCACCAAACAAAATTCTTATTTCATTGTTGCTTGTTTCATTGCATCATCTTCACTGTCATTTCTAAATGCATAGTACTTCACTTAGCTATTCTTATACTGCTTAAAGATAGCTATTCACAGCTTGCCAAAGACAGCATGTATATAGAAATCTGAGAATGTGAACTGACACCAAAATTTTTCCTCTTAGGTGTACTTGAATGGTCCAGAACCTAAACAGAAAAAGCTCCATTTCTTTCTGAAAATTTTGAACCTTTTTAGCTTTAAAAAGAAATATCTGAAAATACATTCTCATCAAATCGTGGCAATACAAAGCTATGGACTTGACATCAAAGAAACCCCTATAAAGAAAATTCAAGTACCATGAAAAGGGAATAAAAACTCAAGAACAGAAACTTATTTATAACAAATGCCAAAATTCAAAAGCACACTCAGGCTGATGGTGTTTTTCAGAGAAGTTCACACTTACTATAGAAGCAGCAATACATTGATCTATAAATGATTAAACCATTACAGAGACTTTTGAGATGGCCAGACAGCATACTACCTTTAAGTTAGTAAAATCCTAGCTAAACAAGTGAATAGAAGAAGCTAAGACTGGAAAGAGCAAGGTTTGAATAGTCAAATTAAGAGTACAGTCTTTTCTTCACAGCTGTCCACTACCTATGCCAATACCACACTTTTTGCTATAATAAAGTACCCTCTGTCCCTCTTTTCTTTTTCTCTTTTTTTGTATTTTTCTGAATTCTTTCATCAAAACATTTATTTTATTCAAAAATACAAGCTTCTTTACTTTAAAAAGCAATACTGAGCGAAGCAAACACTATGTTTCTAAAGATTCAGGAACTCACTGGTGACCAAGGACATACGCAAAGTAACAGTCTGTAGTACTTCTACTTTACGCCATGTAAAAAGTACATCAGTATTCAACAACTGACAAAAATACTAGGAGCTGTCACCAGTCCCTTCAACATCAGCTGAAGAAGAAAGTACAGAAGAAAAAGCTTTTTTTTTTGCTTAGGAATAACAGATTAGCATCATAAATGATCTATAGTTGCTTCATATTAAGTAATGACCTATGAATTATAAATCATGTAACTAAGTTCCGTGCATTTTGGCTCCATATCCATAATCAACAGTATTTTCAAATTAATTGAAGCCTTTTCTAGAAAGTTCCTATTATTCTTATATAGTCATGGACATTGTAATCAGATCAAGTATTTCAAAACTTAGCAAATTAAAAATTCTTGTGGCATAAGGCTTCAATTCCAACAGGCAACAATTTCCAACCAGATGAATGTTGGTGTCTCTTTCAAGCCTTCAAAAATATGAGTGAACATGTTAAAATAATTTTACTGTGCTTTTACTGTTCATATTATGACACCAGGAAGAATCTGGGAATCGTCTCAAGAATACTAAGACACTGTGAGTTAAAATAAGATCTTGAGAGAAGATCTCACATTGTGGGAACAAAAGAATGTGGTCCCTCTACTGAACTGACTGCAGTAAGAAAATACAAGATTTTATTATTCTGAGGCATGAAGTAGAGGAAAACATGGAAGATGATTTACCAGATTCCATTTTTTCTAGGAAGTGTATTAATGCTAAGCAAAGCTCGAAATAGCATTCAGAAACACTTTTTAAAAGTATGGAAGTAATCAAGAAGCTTTCAACATTTTTTCTGATAATGAATTATACATAAACTGTTCAGAAATACCATTTGCAAGATTTAAAGAAATGTGAAAATAAAACCTGAAGAGTCTCCTTGAAATGATTCCTATTTGGAGGATACTTTACAAATTTAATTTAGCCAAAATCGCATTTCCAGATTAAGAAAAATAGTTACAAAACACAAAACATAAAGAATGAAATGAAAACATTATTAAAGTTTCAATAGTTCAAAATGATATAGTAAAAAATGGCTTGTATAAAGTTAGGTAGATCAATAGCCATTTTTGAAATAGCTTTTAAAATGGATACAGAAAACTGACAGTGCCATTTCCCAGTATTTTTCTAATCAGCAGCTGATCACCTTCTTTCTCTCAGAAGATGATATCAGACTGATATACATGCTGGCAAATTAAATAGTTCTCATTTAACTCATGAAGAAAAATTCTCTTCTATTTAACAGGCAATTTTTTGTTTTTTTGCTAGTATATGGAAACTTTCTTGAACGGTAATGTTATTTGAGATAAGGTACAGGATGTAATTGTTTGTAGTTTATGCATTCATATTTATGTTTCTTACCATCCTTTAAAATGCTTCATCAAATAGTTTATTCTTTCAGTATATCATGTGAACTGCTTTGTGCATATTTTTCAATGCTCTGATGGTGGACATTACCACATGACAAATTACTCATTCATCATATTTTTACTTCTATAAATAGTTCCTTGAAGTAAAAATATGTCAAAACAATAAGTGTGCATATATAAATACATGTGTGCATGCACACACACACGCACACACACACACACACATATAAAAATATACAAAAACAATACACACACATACATGTTTATATTTTAGTTGTATATGTGTACTGTGAGATATTCTGGTCTATTTAGACCTCAGTACCTTCCTCCCTTCAAAAGTAAACATCTCACAGTTGACATATGTCAATTTTGTTGTTCTTCTTTTGGGGGATGGCAAATTCAAACTGTTTCTATCAAACAGCAAAGGCTTCTTGCAAAGGCTATAAGCTATGTTAATGATCTGACATTTATTAAAGTCAAAAGTGGTAGACGACCTGATCTTGATAAAACGCAATATATTTATTCCTTACCCTGAAATAGTTTAGTGCTCTGTAATCAGTAACTACTCACAATTCAGGCTTTGAACATCTCTAAATAGAAAAATATATATGAAGTCTTATAACTCACCAGTTTTAATCTTTGCAAAGGTATTCTGCTTGTGTCTATCGGTGTACGTTCTGTGACATTACCAAATCTGACTTCTGGGATGGCAATGGCACACATTACATGTGCCCACCTGTAAAAAGTGTCAAGAATATTGCCAAAAAGACACAGAAATACAAGCATTAGTAAATACGGCAACCCTCAGTAATATACTATTACTATTTTCTTCTAAAGTTCTGAAGTTCTAAAGGTCTATTTTTTGTTCTGCATTATTCAAAAGACAACTTCATGCAGCTTTAGCAGTTATTTGAAATACTGTAACTGTATTTCAGAAAAGAAATGAATTATCACGCAGAATTTATTTTGTTAATAAACTAGTGTCAATGAAACATGTCAAAGCTCTTCCCTGAATAGTTATCAGTACAAGGACACCAGGTATTTGCTTACTGGGATTTGTTACTCCTCTTTTAAACATATTTAACAATCCTAATAACAATAAAAATTAGTGGAAATCCCATTGTAGTGTGACTTTTAATTTTATTTTTCCAGGTGCCTTATGCATTTGATTTATGAAGTGCAAAAGCTTTTGTAGTTGTGCTATCCATATGTGTACATAGCTCATGTTATTTCACTTGTGAGCAATTTATCACCTACAGCATTTTGGATTAACATTATTCAGACTTCTGTAACTATTCTTAGATAGCACGCATGGTTACAGGGTCATGCATTTATCAAAGCATATACTATTCGGACCTCCTGTTTCCAGACACAAAGGCATAAGACCTGCACACTGATTAGGCCATCACTGAAATGCCCAACACGAACAGGATCCCTGTAATCTGTGAGAGCACCTGACAAGTGCCTAGGATCAGTGCTACACACAAGACATCCATCCAACTTTAGGGAACCTGTCAGATGAGTTTGGATTATGCTATGTGCCTCCTGCCTTCTATTCTCATTAGGTAGCTCTGCTCTGCTCTGTCCTCCAAATACAGACAGCTCAAGAAAAAAGAAGGAAAAAAAGAAAGATAAAACAAGGCCTAACTAAAAAAAAATGAGGGAATTAATGTTTTAAAGTACATATTACACTAAGCAAAAGCCAAGATAATAACATTTTTATTAAGAAAAAATAGCTTTGTGAATCTTGAATCTTGAAGGATTAGAGAGGAGGTGATAACAAGACAGAAATGAATTCTCTACAATCTAAAGAAAGAGGGATATTTCTTTCCTTAACTCTAAAATTTACTTTATACACCATCCCTAATTGTATACCTTGACTCATTTACTCTATTTGCTTCCAAGCTTCATATCTTAGCCTCACTCCATGTCTGTAGATCACATTACATAAACATCCTAGCAGATCAACAGGCATGGGGGTTGAAGCCAAAAGTGAAAAGAATCAACATGGCAAAGTAGAAATATTTTCTCTTTCCTGCATTAAACACTGGTGCTATTTCAAACAGTCATATCTACCAAAAATATCTGGAAGAATATAAGAATAAATAAAGGGACCAGGCAAATGGCTGCCATGTGATACTGAAGTTGTATTAGCCAAACTGTGATACGAAAGCTGTATGCAAAGATGACAGTGACTACCTACAAATTATATTATTCAGCCCAAACGAAGGCAAACAGAGCTACAAGTTCTATCATTCCATTATTCTGACCATTTTATGTTCCAAATTATGGAAAAAAATCTTGGTTACAGATTTTTATCTGTTACTGTTTATTTTCATCACTGTTTTGCTGCATACACAATAATAGTACCTTAATACTGGGTGTATTACCACCTAAGGATTATTGGGACAGCAATGTTGTAAATAAATAAGTCTTTAGTCCATTTACATCTTAAGCTTCATAGACCTGTTATTTCTCAGCCTACCAGGATTCACGACAAGTATTGTGCCCCCTGGGGAAGAAGCAATCTCAGCTCTCCTGAGTGCCAAAGATGTTACCATCCCCAACCACTTATGATGCATCAGCTATTAACTGTAATGTCCATCCTGCATCTTTAGTCAGTATTTTCATCAGGAGGGAGGATGGAAGAAAAGAGAGAAAGAGAAAGAAGGGAAGACATAGGTTGGATTTTACACTTCTCGGGGGGAAAAAAATGTAATTGTAACACATTCACACAAGTTTGGAAAAGTAGGTAATGCTTAAGGAGATACGAAGGTCTGGATTAATTGCAGATCGGGGAGTCTGTGTTGTATAGCAACTGTAGTGTTATGGAAACTGGAAGCAAGAGTAGAAATACTTCTACAGATCTCCCACTTCAGAAATCTGTAACAGAAACCTACAGAGAGAGGTAATGCAAAACCAAAGACTTTAGTTTTGTAGAGAAAGTCATTTGCTTCAACATTTCTGAGGGATTTTCTTATGAATGAATCTTATAAAGCATATTCCTGAAACATTTTATGTAATGCTCAAGAAAGATGTTTGTGTTTTCAAAGGTTGACCATTCGATGCTGTGTGTATTAAATTCTGCTTAGATAAGTCTTTCTTGCTTTCATTTTCCTTTGATAAGAAAAGTGGATTATGGGAATTTAAAGTAGAATTAAATTGCAATTGAGTATTTTCATGTTCAAAACATTCTTCAATTTGGTAACAATGCTTTTAAAGGGTAAGAGCTGGCTCGTAAGTTTCAAATAAAACCTTCTATTCACTGGACAATTTTAAAAAACATGCAGCCATTTTCAGATCACAGACAAATCAACTAATCCAGGTAAGTGGAAAAGGATATTGCAGACAGATCTCATATAACTGAACTCACTTCTCAATATATTCCACAGGCTTAGAATATATACAAAAAGAGAGATCTGCATTATACTGTCACAGTTACAAAGACTAATTATGCAAATTTGTAACTATGTAACTTTGTAAATTATTTCAACTAATTATGCAAATATCCAGAATACATAAACTGTTCCAAGATTAAGCTACTACATTTTCTGTTTTACCTTTTAAGATTATTTTATGCACTGTAGTTTCATCAAAATGAACAGAAAAATATTAGTTCTGTTAATAGTAGGATGCCAGCAAAAATGCTACTTTTCATAAGGTATGTTAAAAATGTATTTAAAAAAACACTTCAAATCCAGAATAAATTTAAAATGATTCTGATTAATTAATGTGGAATACTGGTTTATAACAAAAGTTCAGAGGTATTATACTAAATTTTATAATTAATAATTTTCAGGACTAAGTAAAGAAATATAGTTCACTATTTGATAAGACTTGCCCATGCAAACAATCCCAAATGAATTCTCACTTGCTTTCTTTAAAGAGTGACCAGCAGCATGGAATCTGGAACAAGTAAATGTATGCAAATAATAAAGCAAATGTACATTTTAGCATCTAACTACTTTCACAAAATGTCAGTGGCACCGTTTATTCGGAGCAAATTTCATTCTGCAGTAACTTAAGGGGACGTGGTCAAGTAATGATATTTGCAAATGCTTTCTAAATGAGATTGGGTTGTGAATAAAGTTTTTAAAATGCACATACATTCTTGGAAGTATATATTACTTACTTCTTGTCAGTAGTTTGCTTTAATGCACCACCTCTCAAATTGCAGAGACAACATTCCTAAAAATAGAAATAGAGGAGAAACAAGTGAGCTTTAATGACTGGTTGCATATCAGTTTTATTCAGCTGATATTAAGGATACGTACATAGTTATTAATTACTAGCTTATAATCTCACATTTATAGGTATTACAACAATATAATATCAAGAAGAGTAATAGATCAAAAGATCTAAGGAAAGATAAATTTTAACTATCAATCTTGGACAAACTAATGAAAGACATCACAAATGAAAAGGCATTCCATTAGTGCAGCAACTGAAACCCTGGAAATGTCATGCAGCTCACTAAGTTAAAAGAAATTATGATTATATATTATTAACTTAAAAAAAATTCCTGGGAAATCTCTTGTTTATAATCATTCAATTTAAATACCTCAAGTATTTGCTGCTTCCTCCAGACAGATCTAACTGCTGTGGAATAGGTCTATTGCCTTGAGCTTCAGTCAGGCTCTATGCGCTTTCAAGATACCCAGCAAGGCATATTTCAGTGATTCCCAGATAAAATGCAAAATAACTTTTTTTTTTTTTGCTTAAAACAATGCACAATGCACTTTATAAAAATGCATAGCCCTATTTATTCACCAATCATCCTCTCTCCCTCATCAATCCCTTCTTTTTCTTTCCACTTCTCCCTTTATTGGGAGGCATTGGAAATTCTTTCTATCGCTCCTTATTTCTCTTCTCCATTTTGCTGATCTCTACAAAGAACAAAATGCACAAAGCGAAGTCAAGACACCCTCAGCCATTACATCCATTCATAAAGAGAGAGGCCTAAGTTTATCTCATCTTAAAACATCTAATAATGAAGATCAACGTCTGCCAAAAATCTAATTGAATGCTTTACTACCTTTCCTGTGAGAAAGACCTCACAGCAACACAGCAACAAATTGCCTCCTTGCAGCAAATGAACATTCCTTGCAGTTTAAACACATAATTTTCTGTGTGAATCCAGGGAGAACTATTAACCTCCTTCTCTTTTAGAGCACCTTTTTGTGTATTACAATCTTATTGAGGAGATGTGGGGAAGATCAGCTCTTTAGAGCACTCACAGGAGCCCTAGAACAGGACTCAACATCTTCTATAACACATTCCAATTCATCATAGTAAACAAGGACTATTAAGACAGGAAATCCAACAGTTCAGAGTACGACATCTTTCAGACATTCATGAACAGGTGGTTTCAGCATAAAAAAAAGGGAAAAACAGAACATAAAGAGGCTGTTATTCTATCAGTGAGTGCTTCAACTTGTACTGCTTGCAACTTTTCAACAGGGGAAACAGTTAAAAAAGAATCTTTATTATTTGGCTGTTGGAAAATAAGTCAGTCTATTCCTTCCAGAATGGATATTTTCAGTCAGTCTGTACTGGTTCTCTCACTAGATCGGATAAATCCTACCTTGTTCTGAGCCTAACCCAAAAAGATAACCCAAGAATTTCACAGAGGGGTGGAGAGCAGGCAAGGAGGGGATGAAGGAAGGAAGAATCGTAATTACTCTAAAAGTACTTCTCTGATTTCTCTGTACAAGCATAAGCCTGTTTCTTTTTGTCTCATACATTATAAAAATGAACACCAGATTGTTCCTTTCTTTTTTTGCCATATCTTTCCACGTATACACCCTTAGAGAGTTAAACAACCTCAACTCTTTCACTCACTCTCTTCCTCTGAGACCATCTCCTCTATTAAACGCAAGGGAGTAAAGCCCTTCACGATGCCAGGGAGAACAGCAGTGTTGTAGGCTACATAATGTGCAAATTCACTGACGTGCTAAGCTTGTGCATGCCACAACCCTCAAACCCTTCTGCAGCAACTGCCTGTACCACTGCTCAAAACTCTGTATCTGTGAAAGTAACTATTCTAGCTTCACTGTCTTGCATTTTTCCCTATTTAAATTTAATAGGGAACCTAAATGTAACAGGGAAAAATGCAAGACAGTGAAGTAAGAATATCTTTTTTTTCCCCTAGAATATTTCAAGAGTTCATTGTGATGTTGTTTGTTTCTGATTAATCTTATTTCACAGGCTTTGTTAAATGTGGTTGTTCAGCCTGGGAAAGAGAAGAGAGTTCGACAGGCACCAAGAAAAGCATAAGTAGCATGGAAAGGGTGACTGAGTACTTCTACGCTAGGATGCTGCTAACACAGGCGACCAAAAAGTAGCAGATTCTAAACAAGCAAAATTGTTTTCCTCAAATTTACCATGTGTGGGTCATAAAAAATGCTTGCCTTAGAGCCATATTCTTCCTAGGTATCCATTTCTGTCCATGCTGGAGACAAGATACCAAGCTGGAACAGACTTTGGTTTAATTCATTACGGCAGATCTTATGTTTTTATGTAAGCTCACATTTTAAAACTTAAAAAAATACTTTTTAAGATGTTTTATTAAAGACCCATAGATACTAAGAAAATGTCCAATTCGTCAGCACTGACAGGATTCAAGAAAATAAGTAACTATACCTAAATCATGACGCATAAAAACACGTCAACAGAGTCAAATGAACTTTGAATCATCAGTTTATAGCATAACAGTTATGTTGTTATCATTTAATTTTTGCTTGTTTGTTAGACTACTGATTAACTAAAATAAACAAACAAACAAAAGGATTCACTGAAACACAGAAAAGTAGATTTATTTAGCAGTGATATCAGAATGAATCATTTCAGGCAAGCCTGCACTTTGGCTGGTGGTTTAAATAAATGCAGGTACTGACGATGTTTGTAGCACTTTAAATAGGACCCTGTTTACTCAGTTAATGATATATTTCCATTCCTTCCTGTTAACTGTTTTTCCTGTGCCTCTACTGACTCTAACTGGTATGTGAAAGCATTTAAGAATCTAATTGCAGTGCCAGGGATAGGTAATTCTTTTTTTCTTCAATTTTTTCCAGCAAAAGACCAGAATAGTTGCTTTCCTTTCAAGAGAAAACTATTGTGAAGCTGTGTCAGAGTAATACTAACTTACTAGTCTCATTAAAAAGTAGCTGGATGGGAGAAAATCCACAACTAATTAAAACAGACATCTAATCTTTAACTCTGCCACAGCCAAGTCACACTAATACAATTTGAATGGTTGAAGTTGAGAAACAATTTGTGCTTTTTTCAAGATACTGTGGCAGGCTTTTAGAAGACAACCCTTGAACTCAAAATAGATGCCCTTAGCCTTCCTCCTTCCCCCTCAATTGATTTGTAATGCTTAAAATATCATCTCCCAGCATCAACCAGATGTGCATTTCAGTATGGCATTGCTCCCTTTTCTGCTGTCTCTTTACCTCAGTTTATTTAAGCCTGAGTCTGTATTTTATATTTGTGCAAACAGAAAAAGGCTGTGGTTCTCTATTATTCTTATTTTTCTTATAATTTCCTTTTTTTTTCCTAGAAAATATCAAAGAAAAATTTTACTCTGCCCAAAATAATAAAACTTTTCTTTTTTTTTTTTTTTTTTTTTTTTTTTTGCATTTTGTAGATGCTGAAAGTTAATATTGATTGAACAGGCTGGCTAATTTCATGAAAGAGAAATCCATCAAGAGTTACTGTTCATTTAATGCACAGACGCTACTTCAGCTAAGGCTGATATAGAAACGGCAAGAACCTTGAAGAAGGTTCTTCAAATTTGAAGGTTGTTGCACTTCAGTGGTAGATGAGCATTTTAGTCTTTCTGATGTATTCAAATCTGTGCAAGTCATCCAAGTGTTTGATTCAGGGATGGCCAGGAATTTCCCTTACAGTCTACAATTCACACTCTTAGTTAACATACAATACACTCAAGTTAACATACAATGTTAACTTGCCTATGCTGTGTCAAAGACTGTTTTCATTAACACCGCCTGTATTGTTACTAACAGGAGAAAGAAACAGTCTCCCTATTTCCCAGTCCATACATAGTACCATTTAAAAGTAAGACACCTTTCTGTGTAGAAAGTTGGGGAAAAAACACACACTTTTTTTTTTTTTTTTTTCTGGTAGGAGAAGAGAGAGATGAAAAAGGGAGAGAAAAGGAAAAAGAAAAAAATGAGAGCAAAAAAGAGAAAAGTTGAAATTCAAAACATTCATATTGTAGGCAAATTTTATTGAGCCCCAAAGTGAATTACTTTGGTCATTATTAGGCTTTAAAATAGAAGTTTGTAATAGAAAGAAATAGAAATAGAAAGAAATGCTGACACAAATTTATCCATCCCATCGAAAAGTGCACCACTGCATAAGACTGTTCAAATTCATAAAATGTCATTAAATACCACTTTTGTGAATGTTTTGCAAAAAAGGAAGAAAAAGGAAGAAAAAGGCTTTCAGAATTCCTCAAGCTATGTATTCAACCTTAAACAGAATTTGAAATAAATCAAAAATCTGCATACAAGTGGTAAAAACATGAAACAGTTCACCTATTCACCTACAGGAAAAAATACTAAACAGCTGTTTCACACTTGCCATTACTGTTCAGTGTAGGATCCTTGAAATACATATGGTGTTATAATCAGAGTTACTGGTGAGATGAAATGCTGAGCTATTTTCTGTAATGTTAAATTAGTCTGCAAAAAGTCAGGAAGTTTCCGCAGCCTTGTTTGCAGCTATCTTATATGCAGTAAATAATCCAAATTCATTTAATTATTCCCCATATTTCTTATTTCTAACTCTTTACTCTCTGATTCTATTTTCCCACTAAATAATGAGGGTATTGTGTTTATGCAGTATAGCTACGAGGTGACTACATCCTTGCACA
Organism: Crypturellus tataupa; assembly: GCA_034781795.1. Lineage (NCBI taxonomy): Eukaryota > Metazoa > Chordata > Aves > Tinamiformes > Tinamidae > Crypturellus > Crypturellus tataupa. The sequence continues at coordinate 5,391,359 of JAWLRI010000157.1, forward strand.
CAGTACAGTACGTTGCATCGCCTATAATGCCAGTCATTATTCTTCCTAACTTCACTAACTTTCTCCTGCCGAAGCATTTAAGATTAATGAGGCATTTGTTCTCCATCAAGACACTTTGTATGAATATAGTTACACTTCCAGAAGCCATGCAGATGACTTATTTAATATTATTTGATTTTTTTGTTGTTGTTTTGGGAGGCTGATTTATCACTATTCTGGAGGCTGTAACACAGATGGATTCAATATCATGCTTTCTTTTGCCAATAATCATTATCAAACAGGACCTCTTGCATAGTAGAATACAAAGATACTCTTGAAAGATGAAAAGGATGACAATTTCAGATTTCAGATTATTTTAGAATCTCATATTTAAAATATAAGATTTATATAAGTCTACAGATATTTTTTAATAATTAAATCTTCTGATCTTGGGCACATTTCTGATATTTTAAAAGACATATGGGTACATGAGTCCCACAGTTTATTTAATCTCACTTTCAAATACGCCACAATAGCCATAGTGTTTAGGAATACTTAACTTGAACGAGGTTACTTAACTTGATAAATAAGGTGTTCTTTTTCCTTTTTTTTATACAGAAATCAGAAGAGTAGGAGCCACATAAACTGAAATATAAAATACACTCACTCTCTAATCCCTTAAGGAAAAAGAGGTTTTGCAAATAAGCAGTTTTCATTAATTATGTCTCTCCTTCCGGTGACATTTAAAAAGCAAATTAAAATACAATTAAATACACAAGTATGTAATTCAAAAGTAGCATAAAGTTTTCAGCATAAGCTTGCTGAGACTTGCGTATTTTAATAATTCAAAAGAGTTTCCTGGGCAGTACTATGTTCAATTAAGTTATCTTTTATTAAGGATAACCAAAAGATTGGTTAAAGGAGAACCATATTTATCCTGAAGTATAAGGCTACATTTGATGAAAGTATCATACTATTTTTAAGTGAAAGCTCTTAGGGTAATTTAAGGCTATTCTTCAACCTCTGAACAGACAGAAACAGATCCTAACATGATAAATAGGAATAAAAAAAAAGTACCAGCAGTGCTAAATCATGCAGACAGCAGCAATGGGTTTCCTTACACACAAAAATGCACTAACAGATTTACGCTATGTATCAAGCAAGTTTTTCTCCAAACGTACTAGACTCACATTGCTTTGTAGTGAATAATACTATTCAAACAGGGAATGAAAAAAGAGAATCACAAGAAAAAAAAACTCAGTGTCTACTTAATCCTTATGCTTCAAGGAACAAGCTCTTCTTCCTCTACTCCTGACATTTGCTTAATACATGTTTTTAAATCTTCAGGAAGGAGATTCTGCAAAATCTCCACATATCTCATTCCGGTATTGCACTACATTTTATAAACAGAAATTTATAAAATTTCTGGAGATTAACATAAACATAATGTTGATTCAGTTTAAGGTTGCCACAACTCATATTGTCCCTAGTAGAATGACAACTGATCATGTTCCTCTTTGAGGTATACATATTATGTTACCTTAGAGAATATTGTGTATTTCCCTTCTGTCTTCTGGCTCCACTGAATAATTTCAATCCTTTTCAGCCTTCCCTTCTGGAATGATTAAAGTCTAGGAAGAAATACTGAAAGGATTTTTTCCCTCTTTTTTTGAAATGTCAATTTATTCCTCTTCCAGTCCATTCGGTCTAATCCTTTTTTTGAAGAATGTGTGCTCACAGCCAAACACAGCTCTTCAGCTGGGCTCTCATCAAAGCCAAAGAGAGCAGAAGATTGTTCCTCGTGTTTTCCTGGCCTTACTCCCAGTATGGAGTTTAAGCATCTCTATTTGATGCTTGGATGTTCTCAGACCAGTATAATATGCTCAGTTTTCGACCATTCTGAGGGCAGCTGGAGTTCCTATCTAGGGAGGCATTCCCATCTTTTATTCCTCAGCATTTCATCTATCTCTGTTGAATTACACATAATTTATTTTATATTATTTCTCCAATATAGTAATATTATTTCTAGCCTCATTCTGCAAAATGCCTGAGGTCCTTTGTACTCACAGAAAATTCAGCAGTAACGCTTTATTCATCCTTTAATTTCACTGAAATATTGAAATAACTCAAGAAATAAATATATTTAATAATACTAGACACTTGTGGAACAGTTTGACATAGTCTGCAAGTTTAACACCACGGAATTTGCCCATAAAGTATATTTTCCAATCAGTTGTGTCATCTTAAAATAACTCTTGGTCATCTTAAAATGATTTTAAATGGACCAGCCTAGATTTGCATGTATGTTTCATAAGACATTAAAAGTAATTAAAAGACCACTCAGACACTGAGGTCTGAAAACAGATCCATATTATAATATATCTGGCAAGTACTGCTCTATTTCTCTATCCTGGATATCAAAATTTAAAGCATTATTAAAAGCTTGTGAAAGTCAGGACACCTCAAATCTTATGTTTATGCCTTATTCCCAAGAGCTGTCATGGCAAAAAAAACCTCAAATGGTTTGATATGATATGTTCTTAAATGCATACCCCTTTGCACTTACTATTATTGTATAGCTGCTTAGAAGTTGATAGATCGATAATTTGGTCTTTCTCCTGAAATACAAATTAGATTGACCACTACTGTTACTCTTGGTCAGATATTTCGTCCCCCTAAAATACATATGTTATTTTTTCTGCTGCTAGCAGCTCAGTTTACCAATTCTCAGGCTTAATCTCTAGCAGTTCTGAGGCTGTTTCAGCAACTCTGTACAGTGCTGAGACACCCTAATATTCAAAATGGAAAACTAAGCTGGATATAACTCATATATGAGTAAATAGCAGAATTTCAAATACAGCTTTATTCACATCTTTTAAAAATCCATATGATTTTTGTTATTTAGCACTGACGGCTAGTCAGATTTCATGTTTACTATCTGTCATTTCTAACATCTTTCAGCTGATAAAGAACAGTTCACACTGACACATGAACAACATGTAGCAACAAAGAATACCTCGTATTCTTAGTAACTTTAGTATTAAACGGGAAATGCCAGATTTATTGCTCCAATAAAAAGCAATGAAACCATGCACAAAAAATGAAGAAAAAAAAAGTATGTAAATAAACAAGCAATACTAAATTAAAGTTTCTAAACATGGCACAACTAAGTTGAATTTGGCTGCCTCAGAGACCTGATCTAAGACTGGGAAAGCCATTTTTTCACATATCTATTCAGTCTTCAACCTCACAGTAAAACTTCCTAACTGAATGTCAAAATACAACATTAAGAATGTGAATTTTATTCCAAGGAGTTATTTCAATAACGAACTCTCTTGAGGGCATCAGTTCAGGTCACCAGGTCACAGTTAAAGTTTCAAAAAAACCAGGAAGCTGTCAGCAGTATTTTTTTAGCTGTACATTTCTCAATACATTTCCAAAATCACAGCAACTCAGTTCAATATGCAATAGCTGAGGTTTACATTAAGCAAACTGTCTTTCTAACTGGATAACACTTAGTATTATCAAGGTTTTACACCTAATTTTTGTATGTTCTTGACATTCTAGTTACTCTTCCACTACCTTATCTGAAACAAATAATTTAGCCAAAAACCAAAATTGCCTTGAGTTTCAAATAGTTATATATACAACATTATATTGTGAAATTCTTATTTTTTTCATATAAGATGTTAATAAGAAATATTCTACTCCCAAAAGTCTCAGTTTTGACAAATGAGTGCTTTCTTTGAATGTGAATTTATCCTTTAAAATTTTGCCAAAGGAAAGTCCTAAGAGCTTTAGGCTCTTAAAAGCTTTATCTTTTCCCTCCATATTTTTATTTTTTCTATCCCACTCCACATCCCCACACTCCACACAAACTCCTCAATGCTCTCTCCATGGTGTAAATATAAGAGTAAAATCAGCCATTACCTTACCACTTTTGTTCTTATATTCTACCTATCACTAGGCTATCCGAATGCTCTCTTCACTTGTAAAATAACCAAAATAATTTGTAAATTAAACCCCATACCCTAAGCTCTTTTAGAAACCTCTCTAAAGCATTAACTAAATATGGGGCTGCATTTTGCTTCATGTTTTTCAATTAATATTTATAAATAACCACACTATAATCAAAAGATGGAGACTCCCCGCAATATCACCCTGCTCTTACACTGCAGACTCCAAGGCAACGATCTAGGGTTTTCAATGTTTTTAAACAAAAACATATGACTCAATCCCACACGGTATTTCAACAGCAGTCTCCTCGGAATACCCACACCTGTCATTGCTGCTCCCTTCCAGAAAGGAAATGGATGAAACTTTCTTATGGAGCTGCAGGAGCGTCTACTGTTTGCTTAACTCACAGTTAGACTGTTAGAGTTAATGGCACCCTCACACCTCACAGGAGACGCTGCAGCTTTTTGCCTCAACTTTCCACCAACTCTGGGAGAAGAGATGCAAAAGTCATTCCAGGGATCCCGAACCTGCTGACCATCCGATAAGGAAGGTAGAACAAACCTTCCTGGTCACAAATAAAAGACGAAAATTGGATTTTCCCTAGTCAGAATGCCATGCCTACTACAACGAGGCCATATTACAGAGACAAAAATTGATTCACTAGATTTTTAATAGCTGTTCTCTGAGAGAAGACTGGACTAAACATTATAGACTATTTTTGCAACGAGCAGTTCTAAGTCACTCTTTTTCTTTTGTTTTGCTCAGCTTACATTACACATGCATTATAAATGAGAATTCCTCAGTTATTTCCTTAATACTCAACATTAAAAAGGAACATGAAAATGCTGACCATGTACAAAAGGAAAATGAAAGTTTTCACATTTCTTCTTACTTTTACTTTACTAATGCAATCACTGTTAGTTATCTTAAATGTGGAGTTAATAATTGCAAGAAATGAAGTGTGAAAAGTGATATTACAGTTTCCAGGAGTGCGAATCCTCATTTCTTCTTGAGCATATCTAAAAATTTTATCATTTCATTTAAGGATTTAAATTTTTAAGGCATCTGGACTATCTGATTTTAATTCAACAACTGAATGAAAAAAAGCTGTGTTACTATCAAAAATCATTATCACATTTCCTCAAGCTGTTTTAATAAAAACAAATATTAGCTGCCTTGGCAGGCCAATTGATAGACTGGTGAAATGTAAAATCTTAAACTGATTTTTTTTAGATAAATATAGAATGTGAGGACTTTATCAATTATTACTTACTTATCTATTTATTTCTCTTTGCATAAAACTATTGCACACTAATTTTTATATCAAACAATAGGCATTTAGGAGCTTCAGGAATTAAATCTTTTTCTGATTATATACAGCAGTAAATCTTTAAATGCTGTAAAAGAACACTTTCATTCTAGATTGCAATTTACTATTCTGTTTCCCTTTCACTTCCCCAGTTGCCACAGATTTAAAGTATAAAATACTGAGAAGAAATTTCATTTCTTATTCTCTCTCTTACCTATATATATGTGTTCAGTTGTTTCTTTGAACACTATTTTACACAGAACTATTGTTAACTAAGACTCTTCCTGAGCATCTAAAACTTCTCCAAGTTTCCATATCTCAAAATGTAACTATATTTTACACTGCAATCTAATCTTATTTTGCAAATAAAGTTTTCTTTAACAAAGAACAAAAATTGTCTTCACACAAAAAACAGATACACAGGCTACATTCCACACAGAATTTGTCCACCTTTTTTTTTTTTTCTTTTCAGATCTGTAATGTTTTAGATATGTGAAACTTACAGCTGTCCAGTCCCCTTTTCCACACCGAGAACACAGCCATTCGCTATGGATTTCATGGGAAGGAACGCCATAGCAACCTAGAATGAGAGAGCTGGGTTGAGTAATATATTTTGCCTTTCTCTCTATGCATCATACAGTTCGGTACACTTAATTTCCTGTGACCATGTGACCCTTCCCATGTTAGGTTTAATGCTATTCTCAAGTAGTCTACAGAATATATAAATTATGTACTTTACAAAACTCAAAAAACCCCAATGTATTTATTATTTCCTTTCAGTTCAGTAGAAAGCATGCATTTCTCCCCTGCAGTAACAACGAAAAATTCAAATAAGTGCATTGACATTCACTCTGTTCAGTCACATAGCACTTCCACATGGATTTCACATGGACTTCATAGAGTCAAGTCCTAAAATACTGAGTAGAAAATATTGAGGAAAATTTGTGCATTTATCAATCACTCTCAAAAGAAAAAATGAACAAGGGGGATGAAATTACTACATATCTACAGTAAATGGCAATATTCACAAGTCCTCAAATATAGTAACATTTAATCCTGACTACTTAATAAGAGTATATTGACATCACATTGTTGCTAAAATATAAGAAGCAAAATAGCAATTTAACAGCTGGGAACTGAAGCAAGGATCAGCAGTTGGCAGTCCATAATTATTGAAAAGCTTACAGAAACATTAACAAGGTCATCCAGGTCACCAGAGCTGACAAGGTCACTGTATGTGGAGATTTTATAAAATTGCCTCAGACTAACCAAGCAACCTTGAATGTAGCTCACAGTTGGAACTGTAACTTTTGCCAACTGAAAGAAAGCTCATCATCTTCCAGTGAGTGCAATTCCAATTACTGCATGCATAGATACATGAGATCTTTCGGAAGTGCAGCAAAGAAAGGAGAATATATTAAACAAAGGTCAGTTTATAATACAATCAACGCTGTGACTTTAAGAGCTTTTTTTCTTCTTTTCAATGGTATGGATACTTAACTTTGAAGTTGTAATTCTTCACTGTTTTTGAAACAACCATTAACTAATAATGGAATATTTAAAATAGTTCACAAAAACATTCAGCCAGTGCTTTAAATGTTAAATGTTTAAATGTACATACAGAAATGTTCCTTGGGTATTCTGATATATCTGATGCCTAGTTAATTATTACTTCATCAGTTAAACAAAATTTGCTATGACATTTCTACCAACTGAACAATTAATTTATTTACTTGCATGAACTCGTACACGACACTTTGCACAAGAAATCAGAAGACTTGTTCCATCTTCTTCGATGAAGGCATTGGATGGAGAGTTTTCAGTGTTTTCTTCACTATATATAAAACACATCTCTGGGATAAGTGGTTTTGTCTTTTCATTTTCAGCCACACATGTTTTTTCAGGGTTTGTTTCCCCCAGAGTGTAATTGTCATCATTATGGTTGTCTGGCTGGAAAAAAAAAAAAAGTATATATATATATTTAATTAAAAGAAAGGAGAACTTTACTTCCTGGTCCTTCCTTCTGATAATGGTGAAATAACTTTTCCCCTCATAGTTCTTGCACTAACTGCGTAACAGTTTTATAAGAAAACTGATGCTTCTAGATATCTGTCTGTAATTCTACAGTTTATGGACTGTTCCAACACAGTGAAATGAAAAAACAGCAGACTAAAAATTGCAACGTTGCTCAATGAGCTGGCATCACTGTTTATCTAAGAGCTCTTCATCTGAGCCCAGGCCAGCTCAGTGAAGCTGCTGGACCTTAAAATTCCAGGAAGAGGACAGGAACTCCTGAGTAATGCTGACATATCTGATATTTTTCTGTCAACTGGGAAGAACAATTAAACAAAGCAGCACCTGCCCATGGCGTCTGGTTTAATTGATTGGCAATTTCAACCCAATTATGCCTTCCTTTGTCACAAAGACAAAAACAAAGAGGGAAGCTGTTAGGCCAGCTTTTAACATAAAACATTTCCCCAGCTGGAAACATACAAACATTTCCTAGACGGCAGCGTGGGCATAGAAAACAGCAAGGGTGCTGGGGGAAGTAGGAGAGAAATCCATTATCTATCCACATTACTGCTTGCTTCTCTGGCTCCTGGAAGGGTCAAGAGGGTCTTTTTCCTAATCCTTACACAGAGGGGGTTTCCCCTTAACAGCCTTTCAGATTTGCAATGAAGAGAGAGTTGAAGACAACAGTCCTTAGCACAGTGTCAGGCAACACATTACAGTGGAGGTACCACAGAGTTATTTCTTTTCTCCAAAGGAAATTTTGTAGTTTCCACCAGCTTAGGATTTCTGAGTTTGGACAGTTTCGGATTCCTAAATTCTGAACTTACTATTGCCCAAAGTATTTTATAATTTTCCATCAAAGGCCACTCTGCTTTGCAGGTCTGTGGAGTGCATGATATCCAGCAGGTGACTCTATTTTATGACATCCTAAAGTACTTCAGAACCAAAAATTAATTCATAAAAATGTTCAGAATAGTCTTATTTTTAGGGGTTTTTATATCTAGTGCCACATGCACTTAAATATTATCCAGTTTTGCTTGCCACTCTCATGGAGGTGGGCATGCTGTCGCAATAAGTATTTTCCTATACATGTTAACTGGTAAAAACACCACAGGTTACAAAAAGAGTCAGATGAAAAGTTTACTTGTGCTCAGCCTGGTCTTTGGAGTTCAGTGTATCTCTTTCATAATACAGTGATGACAATACAAAATCAAAAAAACAATGGTGTTTAGCGTGTTTGTGTGAAAAGAATTAATACACTGATATGTATTAGCCCTCGAATGTTATTTTAAAGTAACTTGAAGGTCATTTTTTTCAGGGTTAAATATTTTACTAAGTGGAAAGCATTGAGCTTTACAAAACAAACAGCACTGTCAGCATTTTTAACTGATATTCGATATAAGATTTTCTCAGCCTGATATCAAGCAGCACTGTGGGTTGGATTGTTTCTGTTGAGAATATTATTCTTGAGAAGGCCAAATACTGTGAAAATAGTTACTTCTTCAACATTGCTGGAAGCAAAAGCATTCAAAGAAGGACCTGTAAGGAAGTGTCTAAAAACATGAATCTGTGTGGATTCACCAACTTCAGAACGTATACATGCTATAATACCAGTCCTACATGCACCCTGGAAGGTAAATAGAGCTGGCAATTAATGCTAAATGCAGGTGAATGAAGTGTATGTTCTAATTTCAGCCATATCGGGTTTATTTACCCTTCATATAAATCAAACACATAAGTTTCTCTGACTTCTCATTTACTATTTTATCCAGAATTAAGTGGCTGGGCAGCTATTTCACGTTTCGCTGAAAAATGAAACTATAAGGATCTCGCTTACCTTGTAGTATGGCATGAGCAGCGTGCAGATAGCACAGTGTGGCTCCTTTTTAGCACAGGCTGCATTATATTCCTTTTCAGCCTTGAAATTATGTGCTCTCTTCTGCCAAAGGTATATAAGAGGCCTGGCCCATGTCTCTGTCTCCTGTATTTCCTCCTCAATTAAGGTAGTCTCAGGCAGTTCTTAAATAAAACAAATAATTGGTTACAATGACAAACAATACTGATGTTGTCACAAGCATTAACAATGAATTCCAAACAACACTAAAAGAAAGCTATGTGTAAATACTATTGGAGAATTAGGCATTAGGACAAACAGGCACAAAGTAAAGAGATTTGACATCTATGCCACACATTGACTATTTCACACACATTAAAGTATTTCAGTAGTTTTATTACTTAGAATTTGTGTTCCTATACTCATCAAAATCAATACATCTGTCCTTTCCTCACTTCCTCCAGCCTCTACACTCCATCATGCTACAGACTCTGCTTTAAATTCCTCATTGATGAAATACGCTACGTTTTGTCGAACAGATGCATGAATGGCACCTTTCAGCTTTTTATGTAACCTCTGACTAGAAAAACAGACAAATGTTACAGACACTGAATTCCTGGGAATAATCTGATCTAGGTCACAGCTGGACTTTCAGGAACGGTGTATGCCAGACCCCATTACAGGAAAAAAGATTTATTAGCAATGGTCAGTCATAGCATTTCACTTATTATCAGTGTTTCTGTGCAGCACTTCTTCATAAAAATGATATTATAAAACAGAGAGTATCTAGAATGGCTAGAGAATAAAGCAGCAGGGAAGCTCAAAGAGAATGAACTTAGATTCAGAAGAGAAATTTTAAAAAGAGTCAATTTCGATTGAGAAAAAGATGTGAAAAAAAGAGAACCCAGGAAAAAGAGGAGTGGGTACAAAACTCTGTCCATGTGAAATCAGTTTCTTAACTACTAATGACTCAAGTCAGCAGAAAAATTTTAGCCTAATCCAGCCTTGGCTGGGAACCTCAAGGTAGCTTGATGGGCAGCTTCACTACTTGAGTGCAAACTACACCAATTTTGAGGAAGGAAATGTCTTTTCATGCTGGAAACCCGAGAGAAAACTGTTAAGTCTTTTTTCCTGAACTGTATTCTTACAGCCTTGTTCTGACCACTGACAAGGGCTGTGGTTCTGTTCATTTAAATGGACTGTGCCTAATAAATATTTTGTGATCAATGAAAAGGTATGTAGGTGTCAATCAAGGTTAAAGAAAATGAGGAGAAGGTGGAAAGGAAACAAATTGGTGTATTGAACAGAACTTAGAATAGAACTTTAAAAAAGAGTAAGTGGCATGTGGTCTGTTTCTAATGATGTTCTTAGAAAAAAAAGTGCTTATTTCAGAAGAAAAATCCAACAATAGAGAAGTGTTTAACAAAGTACAATAAGCTGAATCATCATATTTCTTCAGCCCATGACTGCCTGTTTACACATTACAGAAACAGAAAGGCTTTAGGGATCTCCTCCCTATAACAAACTAGCATCCATTCCCACAAAAACATTATAAATTTGACAGCATTTTTATCAGTGTTGTATAAAATATGAATTATATAACATTGCCTACAAGAAAGTAAAGTGTTGCATAAAGAAAATAATTATTATATCCTGCATGTGAGTTTTCTTCCATTTTTATGCAAAGGTTCTCAAGAGAACTGGTATCACTTCAAAAAAAATGGCTCGTAACCCAGGTAAAAGAAAAAAAAAATGTCGCAGAAAAGCCTGTCACCAATCCATATTCAGCAACAGATCTTTTCTGTTGATTATGTAGGTACAAATGTGAAGCAATCAAGAAATAGCTGACACAAGGACTACATGAAATATAAAATGTGTACCTCAGTTTTAAAGTTATCTGATTATTTTAGTAAAATACCTCTGTTAAGAAGAATTTTTTTTTTATTATGCTAAACAAATAGCTCCCATTCTGCCTTTAATTCTAATCCTCTGTTTTTAACTTTCCTTACAGAATAATCTCACAAATTTACAATATGAATAATCTGTTCTTGTACGCTTATAGAGAATTCTGGGATTGATACTCCTTAGTCAGATCCTGAAATTCATATCTTAAGCTCAGTTTTTATTCTCTACATCTATCACACAGTTTTCTGGTATCCTACTACTCTTGCATGTTGCTAAATTCATGGGTATATTTGCTCTGTTTTTAATGAGACTAAAGTTTATGTCTTAATTACACGTTAAGTCCACTATTTCAGTCCCCTCTTTGGCGATTTTCACAATTCTTGGCAGAAGGCAAAAGAATGTAAATGCTAGGAAGAAACCTGGGAACACTCTTATATCACTTCGTTGCTTTCAAGAGCTCTTCATTTATTCTCAAATCAGAATTTCAAATGAAGCCAAGGACAAACTCCTGTGTGCAGGACATACAGGACTGCATCTTGAACAACTAAGGGAAAAAAAAAAACACTTTCAAACTACTTTAGTAAGTTTATTTTCCCCTTTATGTTATGGTTACAGCAATCACCTTCTCTTAACTGGCTTTTTGACTGGAACCAAACCCTGCCCAGTTGCCTCTGGTCTTCAGCAAATTATTCCTTTTCCGTGCAGGCATCTCTCCTTCCCAGTGCTCCTTCCTGCAGTCCTTTCCCTTCCCCCTTGCATGAACCATGGGACCCGCTACTGTGGTCACACTGGAAAAGAGTCCGGAACCCATGTGGGAAGCAGCAACGTCCCGGGGGAGGGCTGCCTAGTCCAGCACTTTGCAAAGGAATGCAACACAAGCCAAGAGCACGTGAAGCCCAAGCTCACAGATATCCTTAAGTTTCATCTTACCTCTTCTCATCCCCACTGTACAGTTTTTGGTTTTCAGTTGTATTTAAGAATTTCCAAGATAACTTAGGCCTACTTTTTCATCTTTCATGGTTTTCAGAAACAGTGTTTCATCTGCTTTCAATCACCATCCTCTCATTGCATACTTAAATCCTCAAATGTCACCAGAAATTGATATTAAAAAATGAAAGCTATGGAATGTCTGACTCCTATTACAGAATATGACAATAATGTAGCCTTTGATAATTTTCTCAAGGTGAAAATTACAATCTTTTACATATTCTACCTTAATTGAATTAGTCTGCCTTGTTCTGTTTTGTTTTACTTCAAATGTCCACCAATACCCTTTACAAGAAAAATGTGCAAGTCAGCTCCTCAGCTGTTACGGGCAGAGCAGGCTTCCTAGCCAGATAAATTACATAAGAAGCAGTTGCCCAAAGAGTTTGCAAGAAAATAAAAGGCAGCGCTCAAAATTACCTTTTTATTTTTATCGAGTTACCATACTTGATTCACTATCTTTAGCGACTCCTTTCAACACTTACTGCATAGCTGAAGAGCCATAATTTATTCGGCCTAGAATAAAATTAATTTGATTTACATTGGTATGTGTGGGCTCAGAATAGGCATTCATATGCCACATGCAAGTTCAGAATTTTTGGTCAGATATTTCTGTGAGGACTACAGAGACACTCTGTACCCTCCTCGTGTTCTTGAGAAAAGTTATAAAGAGCACAAAGCAACTGCAAACTCCAGCTTCCATCCACTGCAAATTCACTTTAACTGACAATTCCACAGGTCAGGATTAACAAAAACTCCTGGCATCCATGTTGACTAAGAAAATAAGAAGTTCAGTTGTCAAAAGCAAACAGGTTTTCCTCAGTAAAGAGTCCTCAGTACTACCAAAAATCACGGTGAAGGTATCAGTTCCTACAGTGGAAGACGCTTGGACTTTCCCTCCCAAACCACACATCTGCTTTCTGAGACGAATGTGCAGCGTTTCATGAAGCACCATGAACATGATATTCCCCTAACAATCTCACTTATTGAACATGATATTCCCCTAATAATCTCACTTATTGAACATGATGTTCTCCTAATAATCTCACTTATTTTCACTTTTCTGAAAGAGCATTAGAATTCTGCTCAAGTTCTGGAAAAACAAATTTTGATGAACAGTCACTTCTGCCTCTGCCCACAACACTCCACGATACGTGCCGTTATCTAATCCGTTTGCAATAAGCAGACGCATCCCCAAAAGCAGCTACTAATTGCTCAAAAAAATCCACAAAACAATCAACCTGACAGACTGTGATCTGCCAATGTGCTAATGTGCTAAGAACAGCCTCTACCCACAGAGAAGTTTCCTCTGGAGGTGCACGAGTTGCACCTAAGGAAGCTCCCTGGCACCTAAGGAAGCCCCCTGCCTTCCGTGACTGCTCTCACCTGGATCAGTTCATGGACACTTCCTCACAGCTCACTGGCAGTAGGTGCACAAATTCAAATTCAGTAGGTACATATCAGGATTCCATGTGCCATTTTTTTCCACAGAAAAAATAAAAATACATTATTCATCTTGTATCGGTTATTTCCTATTATTTTTTGGCAAAGAAATGTCAAACAAATTTGCCCATAACACAGAATACATGTGTAAGTGGCAATAAGAAAATACAGGCAGTGCATCTGCTAGACATGACAATGAAACTCAGTGAACATTTGTCAGCCTCTTGACAGAACTTTTTGAAAATTTTCAAAATCATATGAGTAAGGTACATGCACTTATGACAAATACTCAAAGAACCACCTTTAAAACTTACAGTTAACCTACACTCATTATTTAATCCCTGTTTGAATCATACTACTCCAATAAAAAAAAATATTTTATCAAAAACTGAGGCCATCACTTTAGATTAAGAAAAAAAGTCTTTAGCATAACATTAGCAGTTTCACACAACACTATGTTCAAGTGTAAATGTGACGATTAATCTGAAACAGAACTTTTACTTTAGGAATTTAAAAATTATTTTAAAAATTATTTCAAAAATTAAAGTTATTTAAGACTTCAATGGAACTATAATTATCTGGTTTTCTTTCTTATAATCAAGCGTCCTCTGTTTCATGACTATTTATCTCAGGAGACCCTCTGCATATCAGCCATCATGCTTACAAGAAGACAAAATATGAAGATGTATGTTCTTATCTAGAAATGTGTAGACATCACCTCAAAAAAGGTATAGTAAGAAAGATCAATCACAGTCAGGTAACAAAATTAAAAAAAAAAAACTTTTATAACATAGTATCCTTCTTTAAGCATACATTGAAGTATACTGTAATTTCAAACCAGCCATTAACAGTTACAAATCAGCTCAACATCACCCTTGTGTGACAAGTAAGAGTGGTATGGATCTCGTAAAATTTGGTCATTAACAGCGAATATGAAATTAACTTTTGAGTTTCAAGATTCCCATGATAAGGGAAAAAACTGTTATCTTTAAATAAAATATCTTAAACTTAACACGAATCTCAAGATGAGCAAATATTTTGTAGGAACCAACAAAGAAATCTTGAGCTTCCTGTAACATGCAAGAAAAAAGTCAGCAAGAAAAGTCATTCAACTGTACCAAGAAACACTGGGAGACTCTTGAAGGTACTCCAAATGATGGCACATTTTTAATATAAACCAGAGTACTGTCCCTCCAATTTAAACATTAACGTTATGCATAACAAGAAAACAGAACTGAGTGATACAGTACTCATACCTGAAAATCTGTCCAAACTGAGTTTTGCTAAAGGGTTTGGCAATACAAATTAAAGTAGACAGAAATTTCATGCCTAAAATAAATTTTCAAAGTTGGAACACACATTTAAACAAACTAGAAGACCCCTTACTGAATACACTTTGCTAAACTCTTTACTTGGATTCAAATAACTTATTAAAAATAACAATAATCCTTAAATATATCACTACTTTTGTTATACTTTCATAATAATAATTATGTGATGGCCTTTGCACCATCAAAATAATACTCTGTGTCATAACAGCCTTCCAAGGACAGCTTAGCATGTGAGATTGTAAAGATGCAAAAACTATTTTAAATATTTACATGAATAATATCTTGTAATTTCTATTTTTCTGGCTGATATTGCATCACATATTTGTAGAGAATCTGAAAATAGATGAGTATCTGCCCCCCAAAATGTATTAATGGGGTGATGTAAGCGATGTAGAATATTCTTCCTTACTGTCATCCCTAACCTGAGATCTTAAGTCCAATGCTTTTTTGTAATATTACTTAACCAGATAGAGGTGATAATGATGTTAGGCATTTGCTTCCTGAAGGTATAGAATATAGAATCTTTGTTTCCAAAACCAGATGCAGGAACACTTGACAAGTTAATTAATTACTTCACATACATGAAAAAAAAATGTTACAACTTACTGTATGATACAATAATTCCGTCCTAATGATAATGATACTAAAGGATGGTTATCAATGTCAAACTCTATCCTATTTGGTGATATCACCTTTATACCTGAAAATAATATTTATTCATTAATTTCTAATTAATTTCAATATTATTATTTAGGATAGACCAGTTCTGACTTACAAAAGTATTTATACAAAATTGTCTAACCAAAAAGAAAATTATGTCTTGGAAAGTGTTCTGGTTCAAAGGGAACTCTTTCTGAAACAGAGTACACAGAATCAGTTACTGTGCTGCTTTCCAAATGGGTTATGTGAATAATGCTTGAATGAAATAAATGCTTTGTTTTCACAAATGTTATTGGCTTAATAGTTTGTGATAAACTTGTTCCAACTCCAACTCCAACTCCATACCATTGCTTTGAACAATTTTTGCTTACTAAGTTAAACTGAGAATCTCAGAAGGAAAAACATTTGGGACATTTGCAGAATGGGCTGTTGCCAGTATTTGCTGATCTAACCCAGCAGATGTGAAAAGCCATAGATGCTAATACAGTATAATTTTATTTTGCCAATCTCAACAATGATTTTGCTGCTTAGGGTTATGTTCCACTGATGCTTCCTGGCTTTGTACAGCAGCATTCTCTGCTATGAAGAGCATAGCAGCATCTGTTATTTTTCAGGTAGTTGAGCATAATCCCAGCCCTGGGAGGCATTATATATAGTTTCAAATGCCCTAGAGGAAATAATAATAGGGAAAAAAAAAAAAAAAAGGAAGAGAGAGGGGGAGGGGAGGGGAGTCAGCCAGGAGAAAAGACTTGTAACTCTGAAACTTCACTGTTCTTAAAGTAAAGTATATCTGCAAACTTAATTTCAGAAATTGTGCTTCCCTTTTCAGATCACGAAAGTCATAGATTTCAGAGCAAAAGATTAAAATGTGAACTTTTAATTTCTTTTAAAAGTACTGCACTGCATGTACATATTTGGTTAAAGAGCCTGGTTGCTGAGCTATTAATTAAGTCTTCAGTTTGCATAAAAGATGCATATGAAGACAGGCATATAGGATCAAAGCACTAGAGGGTAAGCCTAAGAACTCCTGGAATAAATTTGGGTTAGCTCATAAGAGAAACTAATGGGTTTTTTTATTTTAAAAAGTATAATATTTTAAAACTGGAGTGCACCAGTATTAGCAGACGTCAAAATGTTTTGGAAGTTCAGAAAAATTAAGACTTTTAAAAAATTCATAAAAAGAAGAATTTACAGAATTGAAAGATTAAAAGATTAATTTATATATTAGGATACTCTGACTTTGCTTGCACATACTTTTAGAGCCCAGTAATTCAATTTATGTTTGCACTGTATTTGAACTGTACTTTGCAACTGCTACAATCTGCTAGATATAATTTCTACATGTATGGTAATTTTAATTGCACTGCTGTATCATTGTGCTAAATCAAAATCCCATGCAATATCAACAAACTTCAAATAGGTCAGTTTTGCATTACGCACTAAAACCTCCATATGTTTAAAAGGAATCTGCTCAGGGTACCAAACACTGATATTGATTGGTATAGCTGTCAGGATATTCTTGAGGGTGAGTGTTACTCATTACAGCAGCAACAATTACTTTGGCAAGGGCATGATTCTCGATTCGGTAACACTGGAGTTAGAAATATAATAGAGAAGAACCATACTGCGATCGAGAACAGGTCATGATACGACTGGCTGTATATGGGGCCACTACTGGAAAAATCTCACCAAGAAATATTAAAAGGCAGGCTGGAAAAATCTAGCTGGATTTTTTTCTGAATAGAAAAAGAACACACTGATCCCACTGATACTTGGGATGAATTCAGAAGCAGAAAGGTTTTAATAAGCTGGAGAAAGGAAAAAGGAAACTAAGGGCTTGTTGCTGGGTAGCTGCTTGCCAGTAGTAGAAGAGATGACAGAAGAGGCAAAATGCAAGCACAGCATGCTAGAACAAGAAAAAATGTATGTTTAGAAAAGATAACATGATGTGTAAGTGAGGTACATAGAGAATTAGTCTAAGTTCTTAAAAACCAGCTTGCAAACTCAAATTATATATAGTGCCCATCTGCACAGGTATCGTTTAAATCTTGTACAGCATTAAAGTAATGACTGTTATGAATATCAAGGATGAAGGAAACAGTGAAAGTAGGATCGATTTGATCCTGATCCTCCTCACAATAATGACGCAGAACATCAATATTCAGTATTGCTGAAACGATCACTACCATAGTAAAAGCTGAATAAACGAAGACAGCGATCAACTTTAGCTGCCTGCAAAAAACATACTCCTTCCCAGAGACTGGGGACACCTAACTTCATGATGGTGAGTAACTAAACTGACATTTTTATTGAACTGTATACTGCAATAGCTATACTCTGCTAAACATAATTTCTACTGGTACGCTGATTTAAGTACGTGCACAGCTATATCACTCTCCTAAACTGAAATCCCATGTCACTTCAACTAACTTAAAATTAATAAACCTTGTGCTATGAATTAAACCTTCCATGTGTAAAATATCTAAAAGAACCTGGTCAGAGGGTATGGGACTCCAACACTATTCTATGTCAAATGGTAAATAAAAAAATCTCCTTGACTTACACTAGTATATTCTAGGTAGGCTCCCTTTCCTTGAAAAAGCTCTGAGGATTCCTCACGTACAGAATCAGGTTATGTTGTGGAGTCTCCTTCCCTGGAGATCTTCAAGACCCGCTTGGATGCAGCCCTGTGCCATGTGCTCTAGGTGGCCCTGCATGTGCAGGGGGTTGGACTAGATGACCTCTAGATACCCCTTCCAACCTTAGGCATTCTGTGATTCTATGATTCTATGTTTATCTTACCCATAAGATCAATCTTCCAGGACTATAAAATTTTAATTTTTTAAAGCTTCCATTTTACTTTGCTTATTTATTCTTACAATGAAATAATTCCCTACTTCAAACTGTGGAACATAAAGTATAAAGACTTAAAAACTAGATCCTCTGAACTCTTAAAGTAGCCAAACAGCTGTTTGGTGAATGTGGATTACAGAACAGAGCCCTGCTAGTCAAATCATCAAAGCTATTCACTCATTCTGTCTACTGAGGCTGAAGCAAAAGCAACAAATTCTCACTGAAACTAAAAGAACTGAAGTACCTAATCATTTTAAAAAAAAAGTTACAGGTACTTATGATGTCTGAAACCAAAATCAAAACTTACTTGACTGGGCAACCCACTAGCACCAAAGTCACAAAAGTGGAAGTGTTTTTACATCAACAGTCCAGTACATCAAAGAGCATATATGAGAAAAAATGCCCATTTTAATAATGCAATGCATATAGTAACTCCTCGTATCTTTAAATCTCCTATTTAAAGTAAAACTTTAAAGAATATTTGCTGACTTCATAACTTAGTTCAAAGAGATACTAGATACAAATCGAAGAAGTAACAATAGCAAACTTCCTGGATTTTACTGCTTGTACCACAAGCAAAAAAAACGTAACTGGCAACACAAAAGCATAACAAGAGGAGTCTAAAAGCTAAAAACCGGCTGATATCTTCTCTCTGGTAAAAGCTGTATTTCACAGCACTGTAAATCATTTATTATCACTGTTCTTTCCATTCCATTCCTCCATTTAAATTTTTATATTAATGAGCAAAATTTTTAATTTCCATTCAAAAAACAATACACTTGCAGTCACTGTACTTACCAGTTACAAGATTTGATTGGTAAAAACAAACAAGACTGGAATTTTTAAGAACCGCCTTTAGCATTCAAACAGGCATTGGTGATTAACTTATGAAACACCACAGTTTCCACACAACTTCAAATTCCAAATGTACAACATCAGCTGCATTTACAATTTTTTATAGAATTAAGAACTACTTAGACTGGACAGACTGATCGTGTCTCCCTTTATGCAAGTATTTAGTCAAGGGATATCAATGATGTAAAATTATCCTGTTGTAAAGGATTCAACAAAATATATGAGTACAGAGACAAAAAGTTATTCCTCTTTCTTTAAAATTAATCGCTCTTGAATCTCTGAGCACTTATAAAATGGCCCTGGAAAGCAATAGTAGGCCAGGTCTGTCTGACCCGTTGGCTCTTGAAGTTAATCAGTATTACCTCACTAGTGTAAAAGTATGCGTAGTTTTTTGCTCCGCACAATTTTTCTGATTTCTGAGAGCTTTCCAAGCTAAAAGGCAATCTAATTATTAGCATTTTCTGAAACTCTCTACAAAGTTTGTCCAGCCTGCTCCTCAATATGCAAACAATTTTCAGGAATCTCTCGCCTATTAATTAAAAGAGTCAGCGAAATATGACAAAATTATCTGGTATTTCTACAATATGCTAAAATTTTAATAGATTTTCATTGATCAAGTACCCAAAAAAGTACACAAGCATTAACCAAAGGCTTTAGAGCATGTTAGAAACATCATAGACCAAATTCACCAACATCCTCTGATATTTTTTATGCCACTCTAGAAATGAAAAGCAGTAGCAGGTGGGAAAAAATAGCTCATCATTATTTTATATCTCTACAGAAGCACAAAATGCTCAAGTTTGACCTTTCTCAATAAACCATTCCAGGATAAATGCACCCGAGCAAACCACAGTTGAAGTTTTGAGGAGCCAGGTTACTGAAATGCTGAAATTTAAGTGTGCGGTAAAGTTCTTTGTTGAAGCAAGGTCTTGGGTATTTGCATTTCTTCATAAATCAAACACGGAAAACTTAGAACAGAAAGATTCAATCACAGCTCCAAATTCAGATGATAAATCAATGCTTCAATTGGAATTATAAATAAATAGCTTCAGGCTACAGTCCCAGCTCAGATCACTAAAACAAATATCCAGTAAACGCTCCATAAAGCACATACTCTAGACAACAACTGTACTCAATGTCTCTTAAGGATCAGATTGTGCATTTTTTTTGGATATTAAAAAATATATGATTGCACACACTTCTCTGCCAAGAAAAAGCATTTAGTAAGACAACATTGGCATTAAAATCAAATCACTTTCAACAGTGATAGTGTACAAAACAGCTTCAGATTTTTACAGACAAAGGTAATGACAGCTCTACAGGCTTTTTTTTTTTTTTAATTTGGGAAAAATATCACTACTGTGATATTTTGGAACAAGGATAACTTAATACACAATGCTCTATACCAATATTCTAGGGAACAAATCCTCTTCAAAGATGTCATACATTTTCTGTGTTTCTCTTTGGACTGTAATTATAAAAGCAGAAACTAGACACTGGAAGATAATCTTACAAAAGATGCATCTGTCTCCTTGGCAAACTTTACATCCAGGTTGCCTGCTGACTCTAGCTATCTTTGAGAAGGCTGTTAAAAGGCTGTGCTAATACAGCAGGAACAACATTTTCCTTTTGACACACTTGATAGTTAGGAATTACATAGGATTCTGTACCTAAATCTGAGTTCTTTCAGAGGAAAAATATAATAGTTTCAAAGCTACCTGATAAACCTGTGCAATTAGAGTTGCAAGGTTCACTTAGGAGATAATGAATCTTAATGAACGTATAATATACTACAGCAGCAATGAGAGAGAAGAGTCAGAGTAGTTGGGTTGTATCCCTCTCTTCAATCACAGTAATGACTAGGTTTTGGTCCTGACATTTGCAGATGTCCAATCTGAGAGAGATTAGCTCTGCCTGTGAAAGATGTCAAGGGACAAGAGCTGTCAGTGGCTATAATCAGAGTTGACAGTTCTCACCGTTTCTGGAGTTGAGCTGCTAGCCCACAAGCTTGACAAACAGTACTGGACATACAGGGAAAGCTTCTATCTGACCTTTCTGAACCTCCCTGTTCTAAGAATCTACTTGGGATTCTGACATAAATTTGTAAAGCTTTCAGTTTTCATAACACAGCATGCTACCCACATGCCAGAATTTTTCCTAAATTATTACAACATTATTAATTTCATTAATTAGTATATTCTGTTCTTCAAAACAAATTTAGACAAAACAGAAATAATGTTAAGTAGCATAGGAACAGAGAGAACATCATCCTTTCTATGGTACTGATACAGCTGTAAGTAGTAGATCATGCTAGTGTCTTTCAAAGATGTATGAAGTATGAAAAATACAAATTTTGTACTTGCCTACTTCCCTTCCCACACAAGAACAACGTATTTTTAAAGAAGATTTAAAAACAAGATTAATGCAGTGTGGAGGTAAAAATGTTAATGCGAACTTTAATACTCATGTGGAAAAATAAACATGCATCTATCAACTAGTTAACACATTCCTCTATAGCTCCTAAATAAATGTCAAAAGAAGAGACTTAATATTTCTTTCCTAAATGAGTAATGATCTTCAAGTCAAATCTGGCATTTTAAGCTTTGAAGCAAAAGAATCATAATTGCATCTACAAGTATAATTTTAACTTTTTTTCAGCATGCTTAACCTATTTATGACTTCACTGAATATGCCTTATATGACTTGAATACCGGCTTCAACTCAGGAGCATCTCATGGGTTGCAGAGACTTAATGCAAAAAGCAAAGGAATCTTTACCTCTTGCTACAATAAAAGGAAAAACAGAATCACAGAGTGGTTGAGGTTGGCAGGACCGCTAGAGATCATCCAGTCCAACCCCCCTGCTCCAGCAGGGACACCCAGAGCACGGGGCACAGGGTGGCATCCAGGCGGGTTTGGAAGATCTCCAGAGAAGGAGACTCTACAAGGAGCCTCTCTGGGCAGCCTGTGCCAGGGCTCTGTCACCCTCGCAGGAAAGAAGTTCTTCCTCACATGGAGGCGGAACTGCATATGACTGGTAGAGTGATAGACGCATCTATCTGATCAAACTCTTGTTCAATGCACTTTTTTTCCATTCTCTACAGTGTTCTCCCTTTTCATATTCTTATTCTACAAAGGAACATCACTTTGGACTTCTGAAACCAACCAAAAACATTGAAAAATGTGTACAAAGAACACTCCCCACACCTACCTTATTATTATTAGAGCACTTAGGGAAATGCAAAGTTTTTGTCAAATTGAATCTAAAGCAGTTGCTAATGTTGCATGCCCAAGCGCTGCTAGAAAGAAATCTCTGAGACCAATCAATGTGTACCCAAAGCCACTATACTTGCTACGTCTGCTGAATTTGCCTTTTTTTATTGCCTAAGTGAGCAGAATATAACTGCATTAAATACAAAATAATAATATTACCATAAGCTAATATACCAGCACTGAGCATAAACAGGGTTCATTATGTAAAAGTATTAATATTTTGACTGTGACATGCAGCTCATACAGTATTGCTGCACTTATTTTTCTAAACTGGAAGCCAGAGCTGTACCTTCTGTGTTCAATTCCCCTGTTCCCTGTATTCTCTATTACTGTTATTTGTTTAGGCATTAAATCTGTGTCACAATTATAATAAGAGAGAGTTAAGAGTCAGATACAAAAAGGGAGAGACTTTGGGGGAAAAAAAAAACTAAAAAGCAAAAAACAAAAAACAAACCACATAGGCCAAATTCTGACATTAATATATCCCATATTAACAATTAACCCAATCCTTTCATCCTTTTCCTGAGAAGGATTTGAAAGGATTGGTTCACTGTTTTTCTCAAGAAACATTCAGATCGTAAAGGAACATAAGCAGTTAAGCAGCATATGCATTGAAAACAAAATATGAAGCTTGAGTGCCCAAACAATCCTGTTAGCAAAAAAAAAAAAAAAAAAAAAAAAAAAGGAAAAAGAAAAAGAAAAAAAGAAGAATTTCTGCAAAAAAATACCACTAACCTGTATCTTCTCCTTCCTGCATTTTTTTTTAATTTATTACTTTGTTGGATCCAGATAAATCAA
Organism: Crypturellus tataupa; assembly: GCA_034781795.1. Taxonomy (NCBI): domain Eukaryota; kingdom Metazoa; phylum Chordata; class Aves; order Tinamiformes; family Tinamidae; genus Crypturellus; species Crypturellus tataupa. The sequence goes on from JAWLRI010000157.1 coordinate 5,414,552, forward strand.
ATCTAATTTATCCAACACACACTTTCATCTTTTTAGAGATCAGGCAAACTCAAAAATTAGGGTACCAAGACTCTTCTAGGAAAACTGGGAACACTTTTTTAGAGAACTACAGAGCAAGCACTGTGTAAATACACATACTGAGTTATATTCCTTGCTAAGCCCAGAATATTGATGAAACACCGTCATAAGGGGAACATGATCATTAGTACAGTAACGCTGACAGTTGCTCCCTGATTCCTCACATCAAACTTTCTGGACCTTGCTCAGAAAAGTCTCCTTTGAGTAGGAAGCTCTGACAGGGCTCTGACTTCCATGTCAGGATGCAGCTTGACAGCCTTTCCAGATGTCCAGTTCTTTAACTGCTGCTCTGGGTACAAACATCCCAAAAATCTACTGCGGCCCTTTTTGTGCTCTCTCAAAAACATGTTGATAAATTATGTCAAAAGAAAAGCAGATGTATGAAAAAAAAAATCAAAGTTCCAGTTTTCCAGGTAAAAAATATCAGTAACTGCCATTTCCAACAGACCTCTTAATTACTTCTTTCAATCTGGACTAGATAAGCACTTAAGATATAGTTGCCATTTCTGAAAAACCTGTCTTTTCTTCCCTAACCAGAAAAACACCTTTATGTCTGAGAAGGACAACCATCATGCACACAGGGAGGACTGCCAGGTATATGCTAGAATGTAATATGTCACTGGGGTGCTGCTGCTTCTCACTTTCACTTTTCATTTTCTTGTAAAATGAAGATCATAGAATCGCAGAATAGTGATTCATACTCAAACAAACATATTTTCAGTCCTTGAGACACTAGGACTCTGTTGAGATGCCAGGAAACTGACAGATTCCTGGATGGATCTGCAAAAAGAGAACAGAGCCCTTGAGGCTGCCAAGCCTTTTGTCTTCACATCATCATCGTCTGGCCAGATTGTATCATAGACAGTCCATGCTAAAATAGGAAATTCACCCTATGTTTTAACCACAGTGAATGTTAGAAAAAAATCAACCACTACAAGCAATATAATCTCTAATTAAACATGAGCAATTTCACTCCAGCATATCACATATTTAAATCTGTAACCACTTTACTAGATGAATCTTAATATCATTCGTTTTGTGTAAATTACCATAACTCTTTCTGAAATGTGCTGTCTAGCCCCTCAAGTTATCCAACAGATCCATATGAGATAAGGATCACAGACATAAGCTGTCCCTGATTTTCAGAAAGATGCTTAACAGCTAATTGATACATTGCATCCAGAAAACCTAAGGCTCAGATGAAAAAAAGAGAGATTATAGCCTTTTCACAATGGTGAGAAAGATGAAGCAAGTTTAGGTTTCAAAAAAGACTGCAGATATCTGGCCAAGGGGCGAGTTATAGTTGGCTTAAATTGGTGCCAGGTAAAATCAAGTTCTTTGTCAGGGTGTCAGCCATAAGAAACTACCACTCCTCACTAGAGGTGACAACCGAGAAAGAACAAAATCACCAAGCTCAACACGGCTCCTGTGCCACACGACAGCGTCCAAGGGGAGCCCCGGACGTCCCTGGCGGCGGAGCCCCGTGGCCACGGGCCGGCGTCGGCCACGTCCTGCGTCACACTGAGCACCCAACGGTTACGGTCCAATCCCGTGAGATTTAGGACAACAGGACCTGACAGATCCGCGCTTTACAGAGCCAAATTGTTAACGTGACATGAACAAGGCATGTATTTGTTTCCATTTGATGGATAGCTTGATGCACAGTTCAATAAGCTTCACAAGCTACATTTGATAGAATAAAGTAGCTTTATTCATCAACTTCAGCTGGCCGTATATGTGATTGTTGGTGAAGCTGATTTACTTTTTCTATTTCCTTCAGAACAGCAAATCCCTCTTCTGGGTAAACTGCTTACCTTTTGCAATCTGTCCACAAATGGTAGCTCTCTAGAGTTAAAGCACTCAGTTAATATCCAAAATAAAGACAGTCTGAGAAGCTCTGAATATTATTTCAACTTTGTCAATCACTGTGGTATCTAGATACAGAGCAGTGTGTTTTATGAATACAGATTTATTTATTTATTTATTTATTTCCTGTGCAGAGAACTCTGCATTGCCGTGGTTTATCATCATTATTATCAAACAAACACCTATTTCTTCTTTAAAGTTCTACTTCCCTTCATTACTTTGAGTACCTGAAGGTACAGTATAATATATCGTAATACGCATACCCTTGATCTATAGTGAAGACAGGCTCTTGTTTGTTCAAATACACTGATTAACATTAGGCTTCTTATTCAGGTAGTTAAAATGGAATTAGGTGGTCACTACTCACCACTCATCAGACTCAGTCTCTTAATCTTAAGCAGACCTTCCACTTTATTTACAGCTGTTATACTTCCACATGAGAGCAAGCGGAAAACTGCTCTATCAAAATTCCCTAAGAACTGCACAGCTGAGGAAACAAAGGGTAGTCCTTCAGCTGCTTGAAAACAAAGGCAAAGTTATTTTTGCTAGGTCTAAAAACATACCATGTATTTCCAGCTTTCTTCATGATTGGTTGGTAAAGTGGCCCTTAGTTTTAATATCCTATACACTACTCATTAAACACAGTTGGCATCTGTCTAGAGGTGTGACAAATGTAGATGGGATATGCTCAAAATCATCTTTTAAATAACTATCTTAAAATAATATAGTGCAATTGCTTTACTGAATTTACAGGCAGATAGAAGTTCATTCAGTTCATCTGAAACTAAAAAAATGAACTAATAAACAAACAAAATCTCTTTGTAGGTTTTTGATATTGTTCAGAAACTAGTATCCACTTTCATAAACAAGAACTAGAGTGTCTTAACCCCTTCCCAGATGCTTGAAGTCCATCAAAAAAAAGATAATCAGAAAACAATCTTTTTAAAGCAATACAGAGAACCAGCACTTACATCTAAGATCTCTATTTAAAGGAATTTTATGTCATTTTTAGCTATGTTACACATAATGAAAAACTTGCTCTAAAATACCACTGCCAGTGAATTTGAATATATATAAATATTAACAAAATTGAACAAGGTAGATTTGACTGGTGAATATGCACAGAAGTTTGTATACCTTACTCTTGTTTGGAGCTGCCTGCAAAGACAGATGCAATGATTTTAGAAGAATCTGAGTAATATCAGAGAAACAGTATAGGATCTGTGGCTCCAGAGACCCCACAGAAAGATTTCAGTGCAGTTTTGCTACCTTGTTACACTTCCTACATTTGAAGAATTTATTTCATCCCTATTGTTTTTGCAAATGCCAGGTATCATGCAGACAAAAACATAATCAAAGAGACATTAAAGAGTACACATACCTTCATCACTAGTTGCTTGCTGTTTAACCAAAGTCATTGGAGACCTAGCTGGGGGTTTACTCAGTGGATGACGCCAGCTCTTAGACGCTTGCTTTCTTTCCATTTCTGCCGACTAAAAAGGAAAAAAAAAAAAAAAAAAAAAACCAGAACAAATTTAGTTTTTTTCTCCGCAAAATTTATACTAATAAACTAAATAATTCTACAAATGAGCAAAGACGTCAATTTTGTTATTTAAGGGCTATTTACGATACTCAAAGCACCTCTTCTGCACCAATAAAATATCTGCTTTTTTTTATTAATCTAGCAGTTCGCACAATGATTCATTCACCATCTAAAAAAAATAAATAAATCCTCACAGTGGATTAGTATTAAATATCTTAAATATCTTTCTCTTATAGAAAAATAAAAACAAAAATTAACAGATACTCAAAAAATGTTCTACATTGACTGAATAAAGATTTACACTGGCTGAAAATTAATGTATATTTAGATTCTCTGCTTAAGACCGTCGCAACTATTTTGACACTGTTTCTTGTTGACGAATGCAATATTCTGCTGAAATGTATGAAGTTTTGTTTGTCAATGCAACTATAATGTTCTCAATCTACAAACTACTAGCATCATACTATGGATTTCTTTAAGAAGAAAAAATAAAAGATCCAATCAGAGTATTTCTCAAGGAACAGCAGCAGAAATAATTTCTAGATTTGACAAAAGAAGAGAGCACATCTCTAAGTTTAAGAAGCTTCCATTCAAAACTTTCAGCAGGTTTAGGGGGATCTGGAGGACTGTCAGGAATCTGAATACAAAACCAGACAAGAAAAAGTATCATAAATTCTCCCACACTGCAAAACAAACCTGTGAAGAACCAAAGGCTCTTCTTCAAGTCTTCTCATGCTTGAAAACAGCATGTGGAACCTTCAGTCCATATAAACTAACATAAAAATATTTCTGTACTATAGATTTTTGAAAGTTATTTATAGTCAAATAGGAGCAATTAGCAGACAGCATAGTGCACAGCAGCTCAGGTATATTACTGAATAATCTAGTGTCCCAGATTTTAGATGATTTTGCCTTTCTGTTCTTTTCTTTCTTCACACCTATGGAGAAGGAATCATTTTGGTCTACGTGTTTGTGCACAAGGGACTTCTAGGCCCTTCTCGTAAGACTCCCACTGTACTCAAGCTGCCAAAAACAAATATCATTATCAACGGGTCAAAAATTCTCTCAAGTCTGCAACCAACCATAATCTGATTTCTCCACTCATTCAGTCTCTAAAACAGCACTTTATTTTTGTAGGGTCATCACTTCAAAACAGTCTTGAATTAAAAGAAAGTTTTTTCAAACACAAATAATTTGTCAGGAGGTCACTCCAGACCTCCTCAGACTTGCCACGTTTTGTTCCAGTAGCATTTGGAAGGGCAGCCCAACTAATTCAGAACAGCCAGAAGAACAACTAAACCAAAAAAGTTTTGAGGAGAGGCAACTGTAAATGCTTCTGAAATGCCACTGAAATAATTCACAAAACAGTACAAAAACTTGAGGAAACACTATCCCTTTGAAAGCAAAGAAGAACCAGTAGTTGACATTTTAAGAAATCATAGCCCTCACACAGGACTAATACAATAAATTGGGACACCCAATACGCTGTTTTGCCACCTCCAAATGTCAGTTGTATGGGGGAAAGCCACTAAGTTGACCAGTATCAGATGAGTTTCACATATCACATCATTCTCCTCAATATCTTGTGTACAACCTATACATATACCTCTTGGCAGCTTTGAGCGTCAAAAATTCCCTACCATAAAATATGAAATAAATTAAACACAGTGTACTATCCACAAAAAAGTTATGATCTCCGTAAAAAGGGAAAGAAGATCTGCCTTTTCAATTGCATCTGTGTAACACACTTCACTGCAGCAAGAAGAAAGGAGCTTTTACAGTTACACTATAAAGTATCTTAAAACACAAATACAAATGGCTCAGGGGTACAGAAAGAGATAAATATAATCACTAAAACATGATGATTACAACACTGAGAAGATATTCACAGTCCACTGTGCTGTTACACTGCAAGAGCTGGAGTCAAGATTATTAAATCCATCTGCAAAACACTGGAAGAAAAAGCCACTAGTGTGTAGTCTGTAATACAGTATGATGCGTGTGATTTTATTTTGACCTCTAAAATACATTTCCCATAAGCCTGGCAATCTGGCAGTAGATTGTCTGCTCTCTCTGACAAAGCGGTATTGAATCGGCCACTCAGATTCACCTGACTACCTGTAGAGCTGAATTTTTCATTATGCTTCCCGAAGTCTACCTACAGACACCTACCACCCTACACGGCAAAACAAGAAGAAAAGAAGTAAAAGGTTTTAGGTGTCCTGATGGCACCTACCACTCCATTAGACACACTATTTACAAGTTAAAATCGATACTAATTTTATTAGAGCCATCTTTTCCTTTTATTGTCTCTAGTCTTTTCCTAAATCAAAACAAATAGTAAATTTCAGATTATGAAATTATACTACCTGTATTTTCCTTGGATATGGATTGACTTACTCTAACAACTCCAGTATTACCTAACAGTTTGCTCTTTTCAGTCTCAGCTAAGTTGAGAAAAGAAGATGACTTCTGTGGATGAAGACATACCTTGAAGTGAACACTTGGCTGGGACCAAAGGGAGCTAGCATAAAAAGCTACGTCAGATGATGTAATGGAATGAAAAGGGATTTTGTTTCCATAAAACCTAATGCAGAGATGACTCTCAGCTTTGCTCCATCCACTTGTTAACTTGAGAATGGCACCAGATGAAAAATATATTACCATGTTCTTCCTATTACTGTTATATTGTTTACTTTTCTTAAGACTGGGACAAAATGGCCATTTTTGAAACACTGCTATGAAATATGATACACATCCACAGTATGTTTTCTTTCCTTGTTTATAGCAGTTATTAAAGCTGCTTGCCTTCACCATACTGGCAGGCAGAGAAAATGGGAGCAGCTCAACTCTAGAGACTGACGGTTCAAATTTACAGGTATAATGTCAGATTACTGGACAGCTAAAATCAGAATGAAAACACATCAGAAAGTAAGTGGTAAAAACATTGTGCTTTTTTAGAATGCACTGCTACTTGAACACTTCAGAACATATTCACACTAGCACCTGATTAAGGCCACCTGTTTTCTTAAGTGCTTTAATTTGGACTGGTCTCATTAGAAATATGTTCATTCACACTTTCTTAAAACAAGAATATAATAATATAATGATGTAATATGCTTCACATACACTGTATGTTTCCGTGCCACCATCTTCATCCTTTTTTATAACAGCTGTTTCTCTGTTTTCCAAGCTACTTTGAGTGCTCTCTAAGTCACTGACATCATCCTCTGTAGAGATCTTTTCCACTTTCTCTGGGTTTTCTGCTTCAGAAATATGTCCTGGTGACTTAGGGTATGGTATGTCTGACACTGACGGATTCTGAGATTTCAGACATTCTTCCTTTCCGCATATAAGAGGAGTGGGCTGGGTTGACATAGAATCTTCAAATTTAGGTGGATCTGTCTTGTCCTCATCTTCAGTACTTTTTTCCTCTGCTTGTGGAACAGGGCTGGAGAATGATTCTGCACAGATACTTCCTATAGATCAAGAATATTTTTATTAATAAATATGACATTATATTACTTTATACTTACATATTTACATATTAAATATCTCATATTATTATATTTAAGTTCACAACAATCTGCATTATTGAAATTCAAAGCCTAGTTCTTCATTTAGAAATTGTATGTCAGAAGAAGAAGTATTAGTGATAAGAAGACATACCCAACTGTGTAGTTCAGGTTTGATCAAAATATTTTTGAGTTGGAGTGTGTGACATATAGTTTTGATCTTTCTTTTTTTTTTTTTTGGTTGAATTACAGGAGTATTTTTCTGTCATTCCAAATAATCTATGTTAGTATAGCTTGCTTATTTTTACAGGAAATAAGGACTTGGATTAATTGGAGATGAAAGTAATATAAAAATATAAGAAAAAAATATAAAAGTATAAAAGTATAAAAAATGTAAAAAAATTTTATCCCTCAAACATATTGATGAGTGAATTTGTGTGTATTTTACACTATCAGAATTCTTTATCTTCTGATGTTCCCACAGAAGAGAAACAACATTGGGTTGGAAGAGTCACTCTAGAAAAAAAATGTTCCTAAGGAACTCTGTTCTACATATGAAAGCATTTTAAATAAGTCACATTCAGAATTTTAAAAGAAGTGGTCTCTGAAAAGTCTCTTTCTTTTCCATTTCCTTTATAGTGGTTACTTGAATTAGTTTTTCTGAAAATTCCACTTCTGATTATAAAATTGAGTCTCATAAAGCCCATCCTAAACCGAAACAGAACTCTTAAGGGGGGTACATTGACTGAACACCAAGGGCGTACTAGCCTTCCACTTCAGTGTGAGCAATGGAATTTCCATGATCACATCCCTCTCCCTGCAAAGGTCCAGAGACCGTACTTTGGTGGCACAAATGTAAGGGACAGCCCTCCACCCTTGTCTGCTTTCTCTTGTCTCGACAATTAAGCACAGAATAGCAAATACACATTAGTTTCCAAGTGTTCACGAACTCCCCAAACTTCTGTTAAAGCTGGGAAGAGTAAAGGATTAGCATCTTAAAAAAAAAAAAAAAAAACTATCATCAGCTACACGTAGAATGGCTTTGATTCAAATAACACAAACCAGCAATTTCTAAACATCCATAGTGGGATACTTCTCCTTTTGTCGCATTTAATGCTACTCAGGGATGGTTTTATTGTCTCTGACTGATATAACTATTAATATGTACAACTGACGAAACACTGCCCTTATGTGCAAGCATATTTTCACTAATAACATGAAACCAACAGGACTTCACGGAAACTTAAAGATGACTGCATTTTGCCTTTCTGAATAGGAATATGCCTGTACTAAGTGAAAATAAAACTTAGCGAGAAACTTAGGGATAGTTTATCCCAGAGACTTAGGGATAAACAAAGGATAAATTCCAGAACTCAAGAACAGATCAAGTATATTAGTATAGACATGGGGGAAAAGAACCTTAGACTTCCCAAGCCCTGTGTAACCTGCATTATCAAACAATACAGGAGAAATCGAAGCTAGAGAACTCGGGACTTTCAAAAGTAGGCATTTTTGAGCATAAGGAAAATACAAATTGCTTCTAGTATGCAGTTTCTGTAATGTAAACACATGCAGCATATTCAAGAATATATATATGTTTTTACACTGTCTGTTTCAGTTCTTCAAATTCTTCATTACAAACTGCTGAAGGTTAGACTGTTTGTCCCTTTAAAAAACACCTGAATAAAGCACTTCAGGTGATGCCCTCAACTCAAAATAATAATTTGGTCATTATCCCTACAGTACATCAATCTTCTCTATATAACTTTATAAATTATTTTTAGCATGCTACTTAAAATACAATCTGTAATATCTACTGATTTGTGGTATGAGAATATCAACAGTCAAGACTAACACATGAAACATAATCAGTCCTATCTCACCTGAGTCCTTGGCATTATCCAACGATTGTTGATCCAGCTGCATTCCATTACTGTTTTCTTCTTCCCCAGAAGGCTCCCCTGTATTTACCAGTCTCCCTTTTTCTCCTGGTTTTCCATTGACCTTGAAGTCATCAGTGGCTGCTTCTGTTGCTTTGATTTCTGCATCAGCTGGCATAGCAGATATTTTCTCATCCTCTGGAGTTTTAAGCTTTTTAGATCGAGATCTGGTGTGCTGGAAGCTGTTAAAAAAGATACTGCTGTCAGTGTAGAATGTCTGTCTTGGATAAGATAAAACGTTTACCAATATATATGTCCCTTTCACCTGCTTAAAGTGGTAAAAAAATGACAATTTTTCATCTTTTTGTGCTGAGATAGTGTTTACAATTTATTAAGTGAAAGATTAACAATTGATTGGATTTAACCTTATAATCTTTTATCACCATTCCATGGCAGACATTATTAAACTGTAAAAGTAAAATAACCTTAAAAAACTATTGTGTAAAGAACAACCAAAAGAGACAAACCCTTAGAAGAAGTAATGGAGACAAAACAATCTCAGTTGCACTAAAATCAGATGATAATTCAAAACTCCAAGCAAACAGTAGTCTAAATACCCTTGTAAATTCAAGACTGGTTTGTTATTTTTAGGGTTTTATATGCATTTTAACATTTTAACATTAAAATACATACAATAATAGGAATGGAGGAAAATTCTGTATCCCCAAACATTTTGATAGCTATTAAGCAATGCATCTAGTAAATCTATTTAAAAAATAAAGTTGAAATAAAGTCAAAGTCTTACTACCTTTTCAGAAGTAGGAGAGCAATGTCAAAGCAAGACAGTTGCTAGCTCTTGAACTAGCAACTTACATGCTCAGAATAAAAGTAACAGGAGATTGGAGTCTGTTTTCAAATTCAATGATTTGGCATGGTGGAAGGAAAGGACTGTACTTGCTTCTTCATCACATGTCAAGTCCTCAGAAAGTCACACTAGTGATAAAAGTCCACCAATAGCAGAAACACCAGGACTTGCATTTAGATGTCTCCAGAGAAATGTTTTGTTATCCGTTCCACTCTATTCTTTGTCCACTAATGTGTATCTTTCAACATCCTCACTACAAAATCGTTATTTCTAGAAAACCTGATGATGTAAGAACTATGCCCACCAATTGCATCGTACATGGCTGCCTATATTTTTATTTTCAATCAATATATTACAGTAGAAAGGAAACTGTATAAAAATGTTATTCTCCTTTTGCATCATGCATTGCTCCTACAACTGAACAAAAGGCAAATTAAGAATCGAACAGAACGTGTTTAATATTTAAATACATTAAATAAGTTCATGTGTTCCTATGATAAAATGTTGAATATAATTATTATAAACTCTTTACTGTTAAGTATAGCTAGCTACCTAAAGTAAGAGTTACGTTAAATGAAACACTGCTGCTCTAACTGTAAACCCAGGCAATTATGTTGTACAATGCACACAGTGAATCTTACTGCAGGGCAAAATGACATTCAAACAACTAAACAATAAAGCAACTCTATGTGTCTAGGTTAGTATTACATATATACAAAACTTTCAAGTGAGTAAATCATGAAACACCTTCTGGGGATTTGATTTTTTAAATGCAGATGTTTCAGCAAAGTTTATAAGAGGTTCATGGAGTGCAGGGAATGAGGGAGATCTAACAAGTTGGGAAGGAATGTGTTGTTCTAAGACAACACAATATGCAAAAAAAATTCATCTGAAAGTCTGGGGAACTAACAAACGGCCTTGTAAGCCAAGTATTTTTTTCCCTTCAATGTATTTATCTTGTAAGTACAACAAAAGAAAGTATAAAATTTCTAACTGATGAAATCTCACAATCACTAAAAGCTTCAAGAACATTTTTAAAGTGAGATCCATCCCTAGCCCTAAGTATCTTTATTTTGGAAAATTCATTTCCCCTCCTTTCTCTGTCTTGAAAGTGACCCCTCACCAAAGAGATTTCGCAACATCTGGTAGGATTTGTTCAAAGTAGTAATGTTCAAAGTAGTAGTAGTCCAGGGCGCTAACTCCACTTTGTTACCAGTTACCACTTTGCTACCACCTATTCTATAGCAGTACTCCCAAAGTCACCCTGAGTGTCTGCTGTTTCATTCTAGGGAACTATTTACATGCTAAGTTGTCTGTCTTTAAGTTATAAAAAGAGTACAAGTATAGCTAAAAAAAATAATAATAGTAATTCCAGAAAGGGTATAAACTTATTTTAAGAGAGCCAATGTTGACCTCTCCAGGGAGCTCCATGGAGGAATCCCCCGGGACAGGGTTCTAGAAGGAAAGGGGGTCCAGGAGAGTTGGTTAATATTCCAGCACCATTTTCTCCAAGCTCAGGATTGATGCATTATTACAAGAAAGACCTCGAGCAAGGGGGGCAGGAAACCTGTGTGGATAAGCAGGGAGCTGTCGGGTAAACTTAATGAGAAAAAGAAGATATATGTAATGTGGAAGAAAGGCCATACCACATGGGTCTAGGAATGTTGTCAGAGGAACATATAGGAACATTGTCAGAGAACGCAGGGATGCAACAAGGAAGGCCAAGGCCTGTTTGGAATTAGAGTTAACAAGAGATGTCAGAGACAACAGGAAGGGCATCTACAAATACATCAGCAGCAAGAGGAAGACTAGGGAAAATGTTAATCCACTCCTGAATGGGGAGGGTGCCTTTGAGAGGACAGAATTACTAAATGCCTTCTTTGCTTCAATCTTTACTGCTGAGGAAGCTTCCCATGAACTACAGAGCCTGGAGACAAGAGACAGAACCAGGAGAGAGGAGGACTTTCCGCTGGTCCAGGAGAATTGGGTTAGGGATTATTTAGGCAAAGCAGACACCCCTAAATCTCAGGGCCCAGATAGGTGCACCCAGGAGTGCTGAGAGAACTGGCAGGGGTCATTGCTCACCCGCTCTCCATCATCTTTGAGAGGTCATGGAGGGCAGGGGGGATGCCAGAGGCTTGGAAGAATCCATCGTCGCTCCAGTCTGCAAAGAGGGCAAGAGGGAAGAGCTGGGACACTACAATCCGGCCAACCTCACTTCCATCCCTGGAAAGGTAATGGAGTAGCTCATCCTAGAGACCATCTCTAGGTGTGTCAAGGAAAAGAAGGTGATCAGGAGCAGTCAGCATGGATTCACCAAGGGAAGGCCTAGTTGGAGGCCTGTGGCCAGTGGTGTCCCGCAGGGGTCAGTACTAGTCCCAGTGCTGTTCAACTTGTTCATCAGTGACCTGATGAGGGCACAGAGAGTACCCTCAGCAAGTTTGCAGATGACACCAAACTCCTGAGGGCTGCACTGTCATTCAGAGGGATCTAGACAGGATGGAGAGTTGGGTAGAGGAACCTCATGAAGTTCAACAAGGATGAGAGCAGGATCCTGCATCTGGGGAGGAATAACCCCAGGCAGCAGGATCGATTAGGGGTTGACCCACTGGAAAGCAGCTCTGCAGAGAGGGATTTGGGAGCCCTTGTTGACAAGTTGATCATGAGGCAGCAATGTGCCCTCGTGGCCAAGGCCAGTGGGATCCTGGCTCCATGAGGAGCCCCTGCCCCTCTGCTAAACTCTGGTGAGGCTGCACCTGGAGTGCTGGGTGCAGTTCTGGGCTCCCCAGTACAAGAAGGACATTGAGCTTCTAGAGAGGGTCCAGCATAGAGCCACAAAGATAATTAATGGACTGGAGCATCTACTTTATGAGGAAAGACTAAGCGAGCTGGATCTGTTCAGCTCAGCAAAGAGGAGATTGAGCGGGAATCTGATCAACATGTAAAAATACCTGTGGGAAGAAGGTAAAGAGAATGGGGGCTAAACTCTTCTTGGTGGTCGCCACTGACAGACAAGGGGTTAAAGGTATAAACTAAAACATGGGAAGGTTCATTTGCATATGAGGAAGAACTTCTTTCCTGTAAGCCTTGGCACAGGCTGCCCAGAGAGGCTCCTTGTGGAGTCTCCTTCTCTGGAGATCTTCCAAACCCGCCTGGATGCCACCCTGTGCCATGTGCTCTGGGTGTCCCTGATGGAGCAGGGGTTGGACTAGATGATCTCGAGAGGCCTCTGCCAACCTCAATCACTCTGTGATTCTGTGAAACAGGTAGCAGATCAGAATCCACCAAATATCAAACAGCCAACTAAACGGAGTAGGAAAAAATTCCTAACAATACTTATTATAAAATAGTGTGAAGACAACAAAATTTCTTTAAAAAATAAGTTGCTCACTGCACCCTACAATAATTAGATACTAAAAGAAAAATGTTTACCTCTACCTAGAACCTAGGTATTAAAGTAAATAATGAAAAATGCAACCATTAGAGGTATCAGTAAGAGCAAAAGAGAAAAGCATTAATATTCAGCTTCAGAAACATCCCCCTTTTTTCCTAATTTTGTTAGGATGTCAGTCTCAACAACTGTGATTAAGATTTTCTTCACATCAAATTTAAATTTTGATCTGTAACTGACCTGTGGTAGACACAGAGCTTTTGGCAGCTGCAATGCGAGTGTCTGCCAAGTAGTCAGTAATATCTCCTTGGAGCTAGAAAATAATGAGGGCAAAGACTATTGCTAGAAACTCCACAGAACTGCCACAACTTCATGCCATGTATTTCCAATTTTAGAATTAATTTTAGTCCAACTTGCAGGGGAATTCTTTTGTCTTTGGTTATAGATGTCACTAGAAACAAAGACAACTATTCACACCTTGAAAATTTAAATAAAATATACTTTTACAATAGTAAAGATCCAAAGTAGCTTGTAATGTGAGTAAGTATTTCACAGTTTGAAAAAGGACTTGCTTGTCTCTGTGTTTTTATGTTAAGTAAGAAAATAGAAAAATAAACTTTATCTAAAATAAATGAATTCAAATGGAACAGCAGGGAACAGGACACAAAATAAATGAAGGGGAAACTGACATTCTATTTTAGACACAAAGAAGCATAAATACCATTTGGGCTCATCCTTTATTTTCTTTTTTCGCTGCAGCCAGGCTTTTACTTCAGGTGTTGATTCAGGAGTTGGTTTTGTATGATCAATGGTATATAAATCCTTTCCTTGCTTCCACAGCTGGTATCTGTCTGGCTGAAACTTCCTCACAAAGATGTCCATGGATATTGTCACCATGTCTCTCCTGCAGGTGCACTGCAAGAGAAAGTAGACATTTATAAGTGGCAAATTACAGAATAGGCTACATTCTGAAATTAAAAGTAAGAACAATAATCCTACATGTGAAAAACTGCTCTGTGTTTATATTATCCTCATTTCTCCTCCTCTTCGCTGCTTGTGGTAGTAAGGACAGTACAAGAGAAGATATTGTCTGAACAACACTGACATTGCAGAATTTCACATTTTTGGAGATGTCATTGTTCAACTCCCACAGGTTAAGAACATTAAAAAAAAAAGAAGAAAGAAAGAAAGAAAGAAAAAAAGCTCTATACCATTTCTTTTAACTCTGTTAGCTGTCCTTGAAAATTTTAAGCACAAAATTATGTTGAAGCAGAATCACAGAATGGTTGAGGTTGGGAGGGACCTCTAGAGATCACCTAGTCCAATCCCCTGTTCCCAAAGGGACACCTAGAACATGGGGCACAGGGTGGCATCCAGGTGGGTTTTGTATATTCTCTCTTCAAACAAGACCTATATATAGGTACATGCACACACACACACACCATATACTCTATAAAATTTTATATTATTCTGAGTAATATCTCTCATTCAGAGAATCACTGATCAGTAACAATGAACAGCAGCAAAAAAGCTATGGAGACTCTTTGGATAGTAGAAAGTTACACAAACTTTGCATTAACTTTCATTTTTAAGAACAAAATTTGTAACATAAGTGACACTGAATTATCTCCTCATTTACATGCAAAATCTTCTTAAGTTCAAGCCATATTGCTATACACCGATGACAAATGGTAACAATTTTTACAGTAAGTGTCTTTGCAGTTAGACATCCCGACTTACAGGACTGTACAAAAGAACCATTCTCCAAGTCAGCATGGATGTATCAAAGAAAAATGGTCCATAAAGAAAAATGTATTCTGTGATGGAATAATAAGAAAAAAATCACAATAAACTATACCCAAATAAGGCACCAAATTTCTTTCTTCCTATAATTTGAATTGACTTAATAAGAATGATCAGGTACTAGTATATGGTATTGAAATTTTTTGAAGTTTTACAACTATTACAAACACATATATTTCTGAGTGAAAGATAAATGAGAAATAACACACTCAACATCTTGGCTTGCTCAAAAATTCAGAAGACTTAAGTTTCTAGTCACTAAAGGCTGGGAATATTTCAAGGTAAAGGTTGGAAACATCTGAAAGTATCTTATGATACAATGAAAACAGACACATTCTGAAAACCATTTTGTTCATTTTCCCTAAAACATGCCAAGAGAAAATATGCTGTTTTGATAAATGATGGGGAGGACTATTCTTCATGGTGGTGGTGTTTTTTCATGTTTTTTTCTTCATTTCCCATTTGACTGACTTATAGCTGACAGTTACACAGCTTCCCACTTCTAAAAGAAAAGTTACTGAAAGCCTCCCTCTCTGAGGAAAAACAGGGTAATTCTGTTAAAGAGGCCTCTGGGGAGATATGCAAAAGCGTATGTGGCTTTTTACTAAACTACTCAGCCAATGTTTTCACAGATCACAGTAATTTCAGATTCCTCACATTTTTAACAGGAAATGTAAAAACGAAGTTGTCAGTACAATCAAATACTCAGTAAATTCAGAAAAATTAAAAGTCACCTTTTAATAAAATGACAGAACAATAACACGCCAACAAATATACAAACCTAATCTGCCTCTGATCTACCACTGTTCACACCATGAGAGCAAACCCCATAAGCCAACACCACTCTCATAGGCAGACTCGCTGGAAAATTATAACATGAATAAGCCTAGAACATGTTGGTGAAAACTGAAATAGATTGAAAAAGGTGAGTGAGTGGTAGGTGTAAATGCCCACATAACATAAGTCACATAACAAATGAATTACTATTTACTGGAAGGATATGATCTTTACCTATAAAAAAATCTGTAAAAAAAAAATTTTGGGACAGATAAACACTGTAAATTATGCAGTGGATGGATTCTTCTTCTGTATATAGCAGATTTAGGCTGAAACATGGTCTTCAATTAAAGATCAGTTTGACAATCAAAATGCTTATGGGAATAAAACTACATCAGAATTCTCTCATGTTATCATCATCACTATTATCATCATCATCATCATTGTTATTATTTATTATTATTATTATTATTATTGTTTTTTCCTAGTATAAGAATACAGCTTGTGGGGAAGTACTTCAAATAACATTTATTAGTAGCTGCAAGGTCTGTATCGTAATGAGTTGGAAAAAAAAGATTTAATTAATTGGTGTAACTAAATGTGAGATATATTTGTAACAATAGAAAATTGCCTAGATGATAATTCTTGTCCAAAAGAATTTTTTCAGACATACTTTATTTGTGAAGAAACAATACACATTTTATATCAAATGTGAAATTCTTCACATTTTGTGCTTTGTTTCTCAAAAATAGCAAGGAAAACACCAGTTTTACAGAACTATGCATTTTAGACACATACATCTCAAAATAATGAGAGTTTTTCACTCACAATTTCACTTCACTGAGGTAAAGGTACAGTCAATCTTTTGACCTGAAATATTTTGACGTGCTGACATCAATGTTACTATTTAAGAGCTGTTCTTGAATAACATTTTATAAATTAAGAATCAAGTACAAGTCTTATTAGCATAAGGAGGAAAGCCTAGGACTGGTAGTAGTCTTTGTATGTTACATAAATACAAAAGGAGAGGAGATTCAAAAAGGATTCTCTAAAAATGATCTAGTCAATGTTAATTGATACACTTTCCTACCTGTCTATAATGATTAAAGCTTTTTGTACGGTAGAGAGGCACTGATACATTTACTGGAGAGAGACATATACAATAATTTATATACTCTTCCAGCTCAACAGCAAATGCAGTTCTTAAAGGTTATTTCACTTACTGTTATTCAGTTTTCATGTAATATTCCAAAAAAAAAATATTTTAAAAATGTAAAGGCACATTTTGAGAAACCTCCTTTTTAAAGGTGCTACAACTAGACCTTTTCCTTGCAGATTACCTGTAGAACTAATGCTTGATAGGTGCTGTTTATAGAAGAACAGAACTTAATAAATCATAACAACAGTAACTGTTCTTTGCTGAAGAATAAGGCAGTGATATATTTTCACACTGACCTTCTGGCAACTTGTAGGCACTGTTGCAGAAACCTTTGATATCAGTTATCCATCTGTGCAAGCTTCAATAAAGCAACTGCTCTTTTGATAAAAGTCAGAGCACCCTCAGTCCCCTGACACAAGCAGTCATATAAAAAAAAACAAAAAAGATGGTAAACAACACTCTTTTAAGCTTCTTTTTATATATTCCATGATGTTTTAAGTGCATACTACGGCAAAATATTTCCAATAAATTAGTTATTTGTATTCATATATGCCTAAGCAAATATTCTGAAATATTTTAAAATGTAGTCTGATATTTAAAGAGCGTATTTACAAAAATATATTTTTTCTTGAATGCTATTTCCAATTTATTTTCCACTTACACAAAATGCCACCTACACATCCTACTGCAAAAAAACTGTATTTATATTCAAAAAAAGAAATGTAGACTTGATTTCTTCAATGCCAGTTGCCATTTCAAAAATGGCAATTTTTCCTCTAAAGCGCTATTGAAATGCTGATAATAGAAACACTGGGTGATAGGGAACAGTTGAAAGAAACCCTCTTTTTCTTAAATGCCCTGCCTCTCAACCGTACTTTCCCTTTATCCTATCAGTACCCTTTTATTTATGCTATTTCCTAGTTGGTATGACCCAAAGATCACTGAATTAAGACTAAGTGGTGCACATGAGAATACTGATAAAACTCAAAATGCAATCTGACATCAATCTATACATGAATGTCATCAAGGAACTTGCTGGAGACAAGATAAAAAGAGAAAAATCATCTAAGGACAGCAAAGAGGAGAGAAAAGGCTTTATGCACACACAGGGTAATTTTACAGCTCTTGAACTCTAAGTTTAGGTTGTCATCACAGAGTAACAGATATCCAGGGCAGCATTCTCACTTTTCAAATGTTGATACCTATTTGCCGGTAATTTTAAGCAAAAAGGCAGGATTGTTCCAACAGATATTACCATGTTTATTACAGTGAGAAGTGAATACCCCTGCCAACTCAAATGTAGGAAAACTCATTCTTCATCCAAAATTCTGTCCAAAATTCTTCTCTTCTTCCTGCTCAGAGTCAGTTCTTCTTCTATCCCTGATACCTACTCACAGAGACCATTTGCCTACAGTCTCTGTCTCTCTACTGAGAGTCTAATGAACTCGCTATGCCTTTCATCTCCTTCACTACCCATCCCACGTATGCAATCTATACATTTGAACTGCATTTCCTCAGATGCACAAGATGAAGGGCTTTGTCCTTAAATTATCTTGTAATGCGTTTTTTAAAAAAATCACAAATATTCTGCCTCAGTATACAAGTATATTAATTTACACTTACACATATAGTATATGTATGTATGTATATTCACAGTAACACAAGTAGATAAGTATAGCTATGTGCATTTTTTTCATTACATTTTGCACTTTACAAGACTCAAAATGTGGCCGTTATGTCTAAAAATTATACATGCATTTACAATCAACATAACTCACAAATGGACTGTGTTGAAAACTAGATATAGTTAGACCCATGTACAGTTTTAACACTACTGAGCATTCCAGAATGTTGTTTATGAAGCACAGTATAGAAAACAGGATACTGTGAGTTGTCAGAATACTAAATTAATTTTTTAAAGTGTACAAAGTAAGTTTTTTTCCAAACATTTTCAAGATGTTCTAAAATGTCATGATGAAGACACAGATTTCTGAAGTGTCATCTATTGATATTTGGAACACTGTTTTATGGGACTTTAGAAAGAGAAAATTAACGTTGTCAATGGTATATGTCAGTGTATAGTGACTTCTGCTTCGGGCAAGCAATGAAATTCAAGAGAGAAAAGGTGTGTTTGAGTCTTACGCAAAGCACGTAAAAGAGCACTGTACTGATGACGTTTCTTTAAGGTAGGTTATAAATATTTTCCATAGCTTGCCCTGTTTTTTAAAGATTAGAAGCCCAAAACTAATTACTGGTGTAAGCTTTCTATCATCTTCAAGCGCTCCATCAAACAGCAGGATTTTTGTTGTTTATTATTTCAATATCCATATGATTCCAAATTTTAGGTGTTACTCTTAATTGAAAGAATTAAGAACTTGCACAGATTTATTCTAGCTTGTCGGCATACTGAATTATTTTTCAACACATCCAATTTTTAAATCCAGTTTATGTTTCTCAAAGACACTTCATTTGTACTCTTGCTCCGTGTAGCCAAACAACACTTAGCAAATCTATATGCCTCCCAACAGATAATGAAATAATCTGCACTTCTATACAACTTCATTCTAGGAATTTCAGAATGGTTTGCAAATATTGATTGTTTTTTTAAGATAACTGAAAGGAATAAACCAGAGCATAGAACTGAGACTAGAAGACATTTGATTTTCAGTTCCATACTCCAAGCGTAGCTTATTTCTGAACTAGGGAAAACAGAATGATTTTCCTAGAGTTCTTAAAATAACATTTTTCATGGTTCTCTTTGACAGCTTCCATTCTACTAGAAAGCCAAAAGACACAGAGCAGAAGGAAAATCATGATATGATTCCAACATGTAATTTAAAAGGCAAAAAAAAAAAAAGAAGAAAAAGGTATTTTCAATTGATTTGCAGCTATTCATTAATGTAGTTTATCATTTTTTAAAAAGATGGGAAGAAAATAGAGAAGATGTATAAAGTGTTCTACCCCCATTCAAATCCTAGGGAAGAAAGAGGATATAGTGACAAAGTAGTACCTTCAACCCTCCTAAAAAAACAAGACAGCAACGCAAACAAAATCCACCCAGCAAAAACATTTGAGTATCTTCAGCGTGGCCTTGAAGAACTGTATCACCACAAACATCTACCTTAAAGTCTCTTGAAGTCAGAGGAGCAAACGCTTGACTTAATTATATGTTTAATTATGTTGTCAGTAACAACTAGGTCATTTTTATCCAGGTTTCAATTCACCTCTCCCTGAAAATTTTGTATTCCTCACGAAGACCTAACAGTGATGTAAACTGAACCTGAAATCAGAATTGCATGGTATGGCTCTCCTGTCCTACTACCAGACATTTTCCTATGCTGTTAATTAATTAATTGTTCTGATAATGCAATACAAACTTCATTTTTCAATTTTTTGGGCACATCAGAGCTACCACGAATTAAAGAATAACAGTGATATAGTTTAGTCAGTTAAGGACACAGAAGTGATTTGAATCAAGCAGTAACAGGATTACTAAGTAACACGGTATTATTTGTGTATTACTATGTGTATATTACTTGTGACTGCAACTACATTTTAATGGGGAAAAGTTAGAATATCTATGGCATTGTACAGCTTTCAAATAGAGAAGGCTATCAAATCTGCAGTATTAAAAACCTGGTGAATGTAGATTTTTCAGTTGATTTTTTTCTATATATTTAGCCTTTCTAAAACTTCAATCTTTATCAATAATGAAAATTTTATTTATTTAACAATGATAGATAATAAATAAGGTTTCCTGATATATTTGATGTATCTCTTCTGATTAAATCATTTTCTGGCCATCTGAAATTCTTTGAATTTTACGAAAACATGAAGCACCCCATATTTTGATTACAATTAACCACAAGAAACTGCTTCTAGATTAGAATTGTGTGTTTTACATTTATTTATAGAATAGCATATTAATACTAAGGTAGTAACTATTCTGAAGTACAGGGTAAAATACTAAAGACCTTTCTCTCTGTTGACAATAAAAGTTTTGCTACTGAGTAGCAAAATGGTCATTTCTTAATTTTGTGGAACTAACCTCTCCAACTGTGAAGTGATACTGTAAAACAAAAAAAACCCTTGGGATCCCAGATTTGCTTGAAACTTCCCCTTATGCACAGTCATGTCTGTTGCCAACACAGACAGTTCTGGAAAACTCATAGCAATATCCCAGTATGCTGTTTTGCTTTTTTTTTCCAACCACTTTATCAGTTTATATTAAAATGGCATTTGAGAGTCAAACATTTGTGATTCAGGTTTTCTGGATTTGCAAAAGTTGGGGAGAAGCGAGACAGAAAATTACAGAAACACAGAAACTGCCGAACACACTACGTTTTTTTCTCTAAAGCTGTAGAAAACTATCTTGTTCATTTATCAACTCTGACACTAACACAGTCATGGTGGTATTGCTATAAACCATCTCAAGTTTGAGTCTATGAAACAAGTGCCGCAAGTGTTCCTACCAGAGTACTAAAAAGTCAAATTGAGCCTTAAAATAGCAACAGTATCAAAAGAATGGAATATACTCCCATTTCAACTGTTATGGTTAGTATACTGGAACACTGGATTCAACCACTAAAACTGCCCAAATATATCACTTGTAAAAATATGAGCACCAAAAGACTATAAGCCGAGCATTATGTATTTAACTTGTAGCAAGGAGGGAAGAGTAGTTAAACCAAAAGAAAAGTCAAAGCATGAAGGATGCATTCAAAAAATGCTGAAATTAGCCCCAGACATTTTTTGAAGAAATGCAGTATCTTTCTGTTGACTGAGGCTCTCGTACAGAAAAACAGATTCACTGATGCGACGTAAAGCCCCTTCTAGCAAGTACTGGGTTATCAACAAATACATCATTGTCATTAAAGATCCGAGAGAAACATCTGCCAATAGTCATGGAAAATTGAACCAATTACTGGAAAATAGGAGTTTTCAGCTAACATACGTGAAAGACAAAAAAGAAATGCTCAGTGTAAATTGAGCTTGTGTTCAATTTAAACTCCTAATTAAAAACAAACAAACAAAAAACAAAACAAAACATAAAAGGCCATTCAAAGAAGATGAAGGCACAATGATCTTGACAGCACAGGCCTTTTTGTTTGTCTAGTTTAACATTCCTGACAGAACGATAATGCCTTGCCAGGAGAGGATGACCAACAGGTAATTTACCATGTCTACATTTCAGAAAATCAGTATTACTTAATTATTTAACTAAGTGCTTATATTATCATAGTGAGTATGGTCCATATGCTGGCTACAATGGGTAAGGCAGGGACATTCCCTAAAATGCTCTAACGATTCCATTTCCGTGGTAGCAGTGCTCTTCATGGAACAGTAAAAGCAGACCACGCTAACTCTACAGTTGTATGAAACACAAGCATGTAGTTTGTTCATACCTTCACGACTCTGTGAGAGAGTATTCAGCAGACTGCATACCACCAAGTCTTACAATAGGTGAGAATGAAGGGCCAGTTGGTATACACAGCTCTGTGCTAGGCAATAAGGTTCACTACTAGATACAAAATGCAAAAAGATTTATGTGTCCTAATATTACTTTTCATGTTTTTGCTCCAACAGATGCCTGGTAGTATCAAAGACCACATCAATAATTCAAATTATACAGATGTAAAAGATTTTGATTTGATTTTCAGATCAACTTCGTAGAACATTAGTTGAGCAGGAATGCGTTTCACTCCCCAGTAAATACAAAACATACACAAAAGTTTTTTATTGCCCGGTACTAGTCACGCATACTACTGTGCATTTAAAAAAAAAAATCAAAAGCCATGGAGCTATCTAAGACATGATATGGCCATAAACATGCACGGTCTTCCTCCCGTACTCCTAATCTACAAGATCTTCCAGGAGAAGCTGGAAAGCTGATATTGCCAAAGACATTCTACGCGGCTGCAAAACACAGAAGTATCATTAGTGTCTTTGTGAGATGACTGCATTGTAAACCTGTTTAACACCCTCAAAAAATACACCACCACAATTAAGTTGCCTTAGGTGCTTTTGAGAAAGGACGCTCAAAATGGATTTGTCTTCACTAGAAAGCAGCCAACAATGATTCTTGACACGCCAAGTGTGCTGGTACCATGACCTGCCTTCCTGCTTCACTGTCCTTTAATATTTTTAAATCTACATACAATTAGACATACTTATTAATCAGCAAAGCTTTTAAGACACCTTCCTAACATGGGCACGTCAAAAGGCTATCAAATGTAAAAATGGAAAGCTTCATTCTCTACCTAGGGCCCTGTATATCTCAGCAGAAGAAACTCCTCAGTAATGTTACTAAGGACTAACCATTTATTTCCAGTTAGTAGTTTCAAAAGGCATTTTTGCTATTATGAACCAGCATGCGTATTGCAAGTTTCCCCTTCTATTTTCTTTAATTAAATAGCATGAAATAAATAAAATGTATCAAGCTATCCATATTCATTTGGACAGGAGGAGCGGTACAATCTAAAAAAAAAAATCTAAGACCTATGTGCCTTCCTTCAATAATTACCTTCTGAATTAATTTGAGAATTTGAATTCGTATCAATATTGTTCCCTATTTATTGACGAACGGTCAGGATTCCACTTCTGATAGTCACATTAGGATGCACTTCTTGTTGCATTCTCATATGATGATATGAGTAGAAGATATTTTCCCCAGAACACTGTCAGGTGATAAAGTCTTACTCCCTAGTAAACTATTAAAACTTCTGCAGAAAAATAAAATTGAGGTAGCTTTTTGTGGACTGGGCCCCAAATTTAGGATAAATAGTTCATTAACAGAGGCTTCTTGGTGATTTCATGATAATCAAGTAATCAGCTTTATCTCTTCATAATCAGCTCATCTAGGACATTATATACAAATATTTTTAGCCAGGGATTTTGGGTGAGCAAAAAAAAATTAAACACTGCATTTCTGATGCTGACACTTTCTTAACGATTTTTAGCTTGATCAGATAGAATACAATGCATACAGGGTTGACATTTTTGTGATTCTTATTTATAAGCCCTAAAGGATATTATTTTACTGATTTTATTACATTTTGAAATAAAGTATTCCATCTTAAATAAATAAAACTGCTATTGGAATTTAAAGACTTTACCTTCAGAAAAGTATTTTGTTTACAATAAGTGCAAAGGAATATAATGTTACATATTTTTCCTTCAGAAAAGCCTGAGCAGCAGTTCTGTATTAGGGAGAAAGATAACAGCCAACAAATGGTATTGTATTGTATGATCTTTGTTTTTAAATCTGCGAAAACCTATTAATGGGATAGTACATGCCCAAAGAGTGAAAAGTTTTTTCTAATTCAACTCTGTTTTCATTTTCAAAAATCCCATACACTCTCAAAAGATGTCCAGCCTTTCACCTATCCTGAAATGAACCAAAAATAATCTGGTGTCAGTTCATTAAACTGACAGGGGGAAAAGATCAATCTAAGATAATTCAGCCTCATCCTGATTATATTCCTGATGCCAAGAACCACATCTATACGTTTTATATTGTAACAAAAAAAAATATTATTAACATAGGTGTGTAAAAGGAATTCTGTACAGGAATTCTTATATTGATTACTTGAAAAGAGCCTTCCCATTGTGATCTATAAACTGTCAAGAAGCAAATACACAGAAATATGTTCTACCTTCAGAAAAAAAAATATGAAGAGCAATAGCTGTCCATTAAGAAACGTAAAAGCCGTTTGCTTTGGCTGTTTGACACAGTAAATTGAAGTGGGAAAACTAACTTTAGAAACACAGAACAAAAGACAAAATACACTTCATGTTGCTCCCCAAGAATCATCATTCTCTTTTGATCTTGGGGAAAGCTGTAATTACGTGTTTGTTTTGACATGATTACTCCTGAAAGCTGAAGTATAAAATTACATATCTTTCTGATTTGTTTGCCAGACCAACAAGAGAAGAAAATAAAGTATGCAGAGATTAGAAGCTCAACGCACACAACTTCATTAAAATACAGAAATGACCAAGTAACTTTTATTTTCTAATATTTTTCCTTATTCCTTGCTAAACACATGTAAGTGTTTAAAGTCCAAATTCTAGAATATAGGACTTAAAAGTTTTGTGTTCAGCATAGGTCTTTGAATACTTAATAGGGTTATTTTTTATTTATATTACATGTGATAAGACCAAATTAGATCATTAAATTTTAACATTCCATGGAGGAATGATAATGCCTTTCTCATGATGTCAGAATAGTTACAATAAAACTTTTCCATTCACTTTTCCGGTGTGATCAGCATCTTATTTTATTGTGCAGATGTCACTCTTCCAAATTATTATCAAATTGTTCCATCCTTAAGTAGATAATTCCATGCCATATGTTTTTGAAGGAATTAGGATTTTTGCATTGAAACATACCATATTGCTCTTTCTCACTAAAATACAGTTAAAGAATTAATGCTTAATAGACAGACACAATGAACATTAAACGACCTGCCTCAGGGGAGTACATGACACAGAAAGAGAAATGCTGCTTGATGCTTTTTTCTACCATAACCATTCCTACTGAAAAAGAACTTGCAGCTTAATCTTAAAGCCTGCACAACCAAGAAGTCACAACAAGACAACTCTGAAATATATTCTATGATAAGTTACCTTGAAACTTGATGTAACTTCTGAAAAGATAAAAAAGCTTTTTCAGCTTCTGCTGATTTCAGTAGAAGCTGAGATGCACCACACCCTGTAGATTCAGATGCTTGATGAATACATATGGCTTAAGGTGAAAATAAAATAGGCTTCAAGGAACAAATGGAAGAAAAGGAACTATAAGAAAAGACTAAAACCTGGGCTATTAGCATTGCTTTTTTTATCTGAATATCTGAATCACAAATACATGTGAAATTTGTGAATACAAGGAAAACATATCGACAAAAAGAACGACAAAAGAAGATAATTTTTCTGTGAAATGTGCTTTTATGAAATACCAATATTTCTACAGCTGTATATTCAATCATTTCCAACTTTCTCACTATTACATGTAAAGAAAACAGAAGAAAAATGCAATAGATTTACTGTAAGCTTTGTCTTTTTTTAACATAACATTTTTTAATAAGGATGTCAACTGCAGTAAACTGAAGCGCTCTAACAAGTTTTCCCTGTCTTTTTGCTCTGTCTTCTGAGTGTACAGAGATGAATCACTCAGCAGTCCTACAATTACTGCAGGAAACTCCACAACCAGTGACCACTGCTAAATAGCTACCAAATGAGGGTAAGCTGTAAGGACTATTTTTTTTAATATTTATTTCTTGCAGCTTAAATGTATGAAGAAAGAGAAGAAAAGGAAAAAAAAAAAATGATGCAATATATTCTAAGAGCTAAAAACCATGTCTTTAAAAATGTACCAATTCTCTTCCTGCTTTTTAAGAACAGTTTTTAGATGGCCTAAGATTTTACTATTGGGAAGCCAAACATAAAATAGATAGTTCCAGTCCCCAGTGCTCTAGAAATCAGGAGTATTTCAGTAAAAGGTCACAGAATTTGATGACAAAAATGACAAAAAGAAAAGCAGAACCAAGATGGTGATTCCTGTGGCACAAGAGGTTAAATGGTCTTTTTTCTGCCCTTTCTTGCCTGTGAATACAGCATTTCTGTAACTCTTTGTTTAAGAATCTGTGACCAATAATCAATATGGACATTTTACAGCATTTTAGAACAAAGAAGCTTTTCATCCTAAAGGAACAATGATTAACTATGGGAGAAAAAGATTTTTTAAACAATGAAATATTCAATATGACTATCTGCTTTTCACAAGTTTACAACCCCCTAGCTGCTTCAGATCATGCCTGCAGTGTTACTCTCTCCATCTGCCTGCTTTTCTGTAAATGGTTGTCCAATGCTTTCCGGAGTACAATACTTTTTAAACTCTTTCATTTGTTTAAATTTACCTCTTCAAAAACACAGTAGAAAAATACATCATCATGATCTCGGTGTGAAAGAAATGCTTTCACAATTTCACATATTCTTTCTTACCTTTACAATGAGGAGATCTAGTTACTTAATCATTAGGATAACTTAACAGTAGCTTCCTTGACCAACTTGCTTTTGAACTATAATGCTTGTGCATACAGTACCTTTCCAATATACCCACACAGCAGCCTATGCCATGCTGCAAGACCAGTTTTCATATACTGAAACAGAGCTACATTGCATCTTTTAATAGTCCAAAACACTAACTAACTAATAGTAAGTAAGCTTAGCAGAAAAGAAAAGAAAGCCACATGGGTTTACAAACCATATACTTCAGCCAAAAGATTTTCTCCTCTCCTCATGTAAAAAGCTGAGTGAGGCACAGTTCATATAGGACTATACTAAGTAATATATTTAACATATTACAGGTTACTGAAGATATTAATATCTATCAGCTTTCCAAGTCCAGAGTTTTATAATATTTTTAATATAC
Source organism: Crypturellus tataupa (assembly GCA_034781795.1). NCBI lineage: Eukaryota > Metazoa > Chordata > Aves > Tinamiformes > Tinamidae > Crypturellus > Crypturellus tataupa. Next base: position 5,441,861 of record JAWLRI010000157.1, read on the forward strand.
TCTTCAACTTGTACACTTACCTTCTGTAATTCTAATATCTAATAGTAATTTCCCCATAGATCAATGAATTAATAGTCTCTGAAGAACAAGTTTTACATGCTCTTTCCCAGTGTAAACTGCTTTTCTGTAGGAACTTTCATTTCCCTTCATGATTATGAAATCTAGTAATGATTAAATACATATGTATATATATTTAAAAAGATGATGTATACATTAAATTTTTGACTATGTCAATAAACAACAACTTCAAAATAGCAATTAACTATTAATCGATCCCAAAGAAGATAATGCACTTCTGTGTACTAGAATAAATATACCTTCTACAAAAGTATCTACAATAACGCATTACTTTAATCCAAGCTCCTATTCAGAGTGGAAAAAAAAAAAGAATAAAAATGTGACAGCCTTCCTCAAGAAATATAACATCACTGAGTCACTCACAGAAACAGCTACAGTATAATAAAATATGACACAATACAATAAAAATTTGACAATATTCAGTATTTTTGAAAGGCACATTCAATTTGGTCATTCTCTTTTACGGTTGTTTATAAAATAATTACAAACAAATGCTGCCATCGCACAGTCATATTCTCATTATAAGGATTTTGATTTTCTTTGCCTTTCATATTCTAGTCTTGTAACCATTAAAAAGATCAGAAGCACAGAAAACACTACCACAATCCAATTTAACAGAAAGTATAACTATGAACTTATTAAGATTACAATCTAATCATTTTCTTAGAAACGTGAGGGCAGACACAGGGAAGAGGGATGAGCTAGTGAATGAAGTTCGTTTTTAACAAATGATTAATCTGTATAAAACATAGACCAAACACAGACCGTACTTTCTTACACAGCTCATGTTCAGATTTATTAAAACCAGTTAATATTTTTTGTTTCAGGAAGTCATCAATGATCTCCTGGGTGATCAATGAGGGCAACAAAACACACACAAATAACTTCGGTTTGACTGAGGAACGTGTCATGTTATTTATCCAATGATAGTGAAGAGTGTTGCTCAGGGAACACAGTAATTTTCTACAGCTCCTAATAGTATTTGTAGGGCTGTCATCTGTAATAAGGTAAAATAAGCAGATACTATCGAATATACAATAAAAGTTGACCACCTGTTCAGATCTGGAAGAATACATTTTTTTTCCTAATACCAGTTAGTGTACAACACGGACATAGCCTTTAGATAGACTATAAATGCTAGTCATAAATAGAGGTAGGGTTATTAACTTGCAGTATTTGTCTGATCCATTAAGTATTGCAAATCTTATATTCCACTCATCTAGATCTGTATTGGCATGGAAACACTTTTAATGGGCACTGTTGGAGTTCAGTAGTTAGTGCACATACCTGTGCATTAATATAATAATATATATAGTGAAACTATAAAATGGTACATTGCACACTTTACTGCCCGACTTGCAAGCCATTTGCCCAAAAACAGCACTGCTCACTTCACTTTGCAAGACTGATGTTTCAGTAGGGTGTCTTGAACTTTTACTTAAATAACACATTACAGAAAACTGAGGTCTTATTACTATCTCGATAAAATCAAACTCTATGTCTAAGACTATCACTGAACTTCCACTTGGTTTGTCATTAGTGAAAAAAATAGTTCCAGCTAACAGACCTGATTGCACTGATCAATGAAAAACATTAAATAGGAAAAAACTCACAAAGCAGATGACTCTCAAGCCATAATTTAGCAGTCAGAGGTACCCTGGTGCACTATGTAAGAGACACCTAGGAATTCTATTGTCAGGAACAGGATATGTTACAATGCTCACCTTTGAATTTCAGGTTTTTACTAAAAGTACACACCTTTACTTTTTACTAGATTGTCGTGTAAGTGTATTTAATTAATTCATAATAAATTAAAATTCAACCATTGTAATTTTGCTATTAATGTTGCAAAGCTGTGATATTTGAGGGTTTTTTTCTTTTACAGATTACTATTGTATATATGTATAGCTATATGGTTAGCTCAGAGGTTTAAAGTAGGTATATTTGTAAAGCATTTACCACTCTGTACTTCATGGCAAATAAAAATAGAGAAAAACATTTCCAGAGTTAAAGATTTGGGAAGGAAGGAATGAAATATGACTGTGCATTTAGTCACCTTATCTTCCACCACTCTCTGAAACGGAGAACCAGACCTTGTTATAACTTGATAACGGCAAAGCCTGAGAACTCATTCTTTGCTGGATCCTTCCAATGAGAAATTTCAATGAAAATACATGGAAGGAGTAACTCAATACTCAGTTATTTATTTAAGGTGCTACCTATCAAGTCTTCATCACGCAGTCCACAAAAAGGAGCAGTATCACATAGCATTTAGTTTGACTGTCTTTCAGAAAAGATTGTGCTGTGAGGGTAAAGACACCTTTTCTGAGAAAGCAGGTAACTTCCTATCTGAAAATCATAGGAATATTTTAATATTGTAAAGCTAGATTAGAGAGCACTAAACCTATTTGAAGACATAAGGGGTTTATTTATGCAACTCATGCTCATGCCAACTTTGACTTTTTAATGTGGATAAGCAGAGGAGGGTTGGGAGGGGGCAAACTGAAGGAGAGAGTTGTAGAACTGAGACTGTTGCAAGGCACAAGACCAAACAGCTTCTCTGAGGAAGGCACAAACGTGTAGCTCACAAGATTTCTTATATGTTCTAGATACTTCTGAGGAAGCAAGCAGCCATGCCCAGCATTTGCTTTCTGATTAAATGACTAAATTCACTATACAACCTCTGAAACTGGTTCACTTGACAAAGCCTTTTTTATTAGTACAATTAAATAAACAGCTTTCATGTCGAAGTATTTGCTGATAGTGTTGAGTGCGTGTGTTTATTACAACTTGGCGTACTTAATGCAGAGGAGTAAGAAACTCTGCTGGAAATACAATAAAAGCTTACAAAAGGAGAATTAAGATCCAAACTTGAATGGCTTTTGGCACAGACTAGGAACAGAACAGAGAGGGAGGGAAGGTTTCTTCTCTAGCCACCTTTCAGCACTGCTATTTCTGTCCTGTGAACAGACAGCTGCAACTCGTAGGTCAGCAACAAAGCTCTTTGAAATATTTACTTGGTTTTACTCCATGTCTTGGAAATAAAAGAGCAGAAAGATCAAGCTCTGGTCCTGTTCATTGTGCAGAACTGGAGGAAAAAAATGAGTAACACCTCTGCAGAGATATTACAACACGCCTTGAACTTTACTGAACACCACTACCACTTTTTTAATCACTGCACTAACAAGACACAGTTGCTGACACTCTAAATTCCCAAAGGATGGAAGAGGAAGGTATTATGTGATTACAAGCCAAGTTTCTCCCTACAGTATGACTATTTCTCCATGAAATCGAAGAATTTCATCTTCTTTTTTTTCACCAGTAAATCTAATCTAGTAAGTGAATTTTATTCTGTACTATGTATAAATTTCCGAGTGGATTTTCCCAGATGGGTATTCAATCTAAACTAACAAAACTACAGTTACTCAGTTACATCTCAGTCAATTTCATCAGCTGTTTTGTGTTGATTCTATTTTTTTTTTATTAAACTACAGCATTGTTATATATTGTTATAACAATAATGGTTATATACTAAACCAAATAAAATTAAGAAGGAAATTCCTTCCAACATCTGTGATCCCCTCCTTCTGTAAAAACTGGCAAAAATCTGAAGAGTCTTTCTCATGCAAGTGCTTTCTAGTTCGCTGTTTCTTTATTTTCATTTTACTTTTCATTACACAGCCAACAAGTATATAGCAAACAAGAAAGCAAGAAACCTTTCACAAGCCACTGCTCAATTTTGAGTACTAAAAGGTATACAAATATCACATAAGCTAAACTTTCAAGATAATAAAATATTTTTGCAAAAAATGGATGAGAAAGAAAACTACAGGATTTTTTTCCATGGTTTTCCATGGTTTCATGAATTTTTTTCCATGAAACCCCTAGTGTCACTACACACCTCCAGCATATATACCCAGGTGAATGGAGCCTGGGAAAAACAAGCAGAGGAACAGGAATGGCACATGCTGTTGCAGATTACAACCTCACCAGAATAAGTGAAACACAGCAGGTCAGTTAGCCTGATGAGAGTGATGCAATGGAGGGATACCAGCTCCTCAGGAACGAGAGGCAAGGAAGCCGAGGAAAGAGACTGCCCACAATATGTAGCAGCGTCTCGGAAGCCTAGGGCTCCTCCACAGGATGGACAACCAGCACCGTGAGAGTGTGGGGGTCCTGGTCACAGGAGAGGGCACTGAGGGTGACACCGTGGAGGGAACGTGTTGCAGACCACTGATGCAGAACACTAAGAAGTGGACAAAACCTCCTTTAAACGGCTGGAGGAAGCCTCGGCACCAGGGGCAGTGGCTTTCGTGGGAGACTTCAATTCCCTGACGTCTGCTAGAAGAACACGGCCGCCATTCAAGGAGATTTCTATACAGCAGTGGGACAACTAGGTGATAAGGCTGGTACGGGCCCAGCAAAGAAAAGCGTGGCTGGATCTGCAATTCAGAAATAAGGATTTGGGGATGCAGTGATCAAGAGTAGACCCTCCCCTCTCTAAGTGCAAGGACAGTTCATCCCAACACTCGGCAACACGAGCGCGTGTGTCAGGGGCCGGCCTCGCTGAACGCTGTCTCAGGGCAGAGCCCCAGTGCCAAAAGGCAGGATGTGAACAGCATCTGCGGGCACTGAGAACCAGCCAGTATCATAGCATAGTCCGTTATCCTTGAAGGTTGCAGAGATCAGGCAAAGTAGGTTCTTGAGGGCTGGAAAAAGATGAATTTTTTGCCCATCTTCAAAAATTGCCAAGAGTATGATCTGAGATAAGATCAGTTAGCTGGCTCGTAATCCCAGTGAAAATTATGTAGAGTCTTGGAGTACATTTCATGGAGACACATGAAGAAGGTGACAGGGGAACAGTCAGCACGGTAATCCCTTAGGCCTTGGTAATCCTGCCTCACCAGCCTGATTGCCGCCTGTGATAAAATAACTGGATTTGTGAGAAAAGGAAGATCAGTGGGTGTCAAGTCCTCAAACCCTGTTCTGGGTAAAGCCTGAGCAACCTGATTTGACCACGTGGCTGAGCCTGAGCCTGCAGAGAGTCCCTTCCAACCTGGTTTGCTCTGTGAAATACACAGAATTGTTGGTTACTCCATCTACAAATCATCACATGACTTGCTTACAACATAGTCGGAAAACAATTAGAATAAACTAAAAGGGATAACTTTCATAAAGTTTTTAAAAAAATTATCCCAGCAGTGATTATGATTTTAAAATGGCTGGCAAAATTTCATGCTCTGTTATGACACTTAAACATTTAATTAATGATTTACTAATTATTAATTTTAATTTTAAAAACTTCACTGGTTAGTAGTAGAGGACAAACAAAAGACTGGTTGTATTCAGGAGTAAAATCAAGAAGGTGTGTTTCACATACTTGAAATTTCATGAGTTCCATATTCTTTGCAGAGGGGAAAGTAGGAAAATACTTTTCCTCACAATGACCATAACAAAATGTAAGAACAACAGAATATACTGAATAGGATAGCAGAGCTATGATGCTTTTAGCTTGGCAGGCCCAGCCAAAATATTTCGCTTGACCTCTAAGCAACAGGATTGAGGATTTCTCCTGGACTAATTTAAAACCTGTCAGTGCTGATCATAAGGAAACTTTAGCTGCTTAAATGTATTGCTTAATATGCACCTGAAGGAGGCTACAGTATATTAGAAAGTAATGATATATGATCTTAGGCACATCTTTTTCTCCGATACAAAATGATTAAGTATGACTATCCTTTCTTCACCCACTTTTTACATACAACATTATGGCAAGCATAATGTGCTCACATTCTAAGGACTATACAGTTTGACCCTATACTCAGAATTACTGAGCCATACACTAGAAGCAGGCCAACTGTTGAGAAGAGCAGCTTTCCATGACAGATTTAAGCCTCTTGTTAGACCTTATGTTATTCAAAGTAATGTTTTGGGGCTTTGAGTCTTGAGGGTAACAGCTATCACGAAAATCATTAATAGCATCCAATCTGAGGTAGAGAATCCCATGAAAAGGTGACTACTTCAAGGATTTGGTATGTGCTAGCTTCCGATCCGGCTGTAGGCCCAGTTTCTAGGACCTGGATGTGCCTCTGGACTCGGTGACGGGCACCTCTGGCCACCCGTGAGGTCTCAGCCTGGAAGCCACCCCATGCTGGTTTCACCTGTGCATCCGCTGTGGAGACAGGATCCGCAAAATGGGGTTGTGCACAATGGGACAAAACAGTACCGGCGAAGACAAAGGAATCAATATTGCAGCAGAGAGACACGGAGGTGGCTGGGATAGGGAAAAGAGCAGCATTAGGAAACTTTAGCTAGAAGGTCCCGTACAAAAGTACTGCACACCGCTCCGTACTCTGCTGGGGCAAAGATATCGCAGGAAAGCTGGGCTAACACAGCCGAGTGCCCTACAGAGCGGCTCACGCTTGTCTGTGCACAACTGCAATCGCACCTGGTGGCCAGGCCACCCTGCGCCCAAGGAGAGCCCTTCCCGCAGCGTGGGACCCAACGGCAGCAGAGGGGCTGCAAGCACAGGCAGAGGCGCATGCAGGGAACGACGGGAACCTCCTCCATCGTTGGGGGCTGTGGCGCCACGCAGCCCCCCGCAGCGTCCAGCTGCCCCACAAGCAGGGCTCATGTGCGCTGGGAAAACACGGGACCAGGGTTGGGGAATGTATGTGGAAAATAATAAAAATAATCCAAACATTTCCCCTAGCCATAAGCTTTGTACACAGCACTTCCTCCTGGCTTCAGTTTCACAATATTTGTTGAATGGGTTTCTGGAGAATAAACAATTATCATAAACTGGGCTTCTCACACACAGCAATTCACTGTGTCTCTTTCCGGGGTCTGAATGTGGATATATATTCCCTTTTATGGTCAGAGATGTTTCACATGGAAATCCCAGGCTCCTTTAAACAATATGTAGCAGCTCAAACTAAAGTTAATATTTTTCTCGTTTCACAGCAATCTCACTAAGAGCAATTTTATGCCCAACATTTTTGAGTTTTTACAGCCTAAGTATTTTTCGAAGCACAGTGACTCTGAAAGCCAAACTCAACAGATTCAGAAAACTGAAAATGACCCTAAGAAACACATAGGAAATAGTGTTCCTTCTCTCACTACTGAACTTTTTTTTTAAACCTTAGATCAGAAACTTTCATGCAATTACACAAGGAGAAAGAAATGCAGCTGATAGTACCATGCTTGTACTAGCTTCCATGAATAAGGACAAGTTTAAAAATAAATATATACATAAAACAATGAAGAGGTAACATAACATAAGCTTTAACACTACTTAGAAACTGGTGAAGAAAACAAGCATTCATTTTGCAGAGATGTTAAAATTACAGAAATACACTTTCACTTAAATGTATACATATGCTAACACATGCTATAATCTAATATACACGCTGCTGTTGAGACATATATTACAAGCAAAAACATTCAAATGTAATGCATACAACACCTAGAACAAAAACGTACATAAAGCTGTACTGTTTTCCCACAGAATCTGTTGTATCTTAGTAATGAACTATAGTATCCAGGGAACTGCTTTTGTCCTAATGCATTTGTCCCTACAGAAAGAAAGGTGTATCTTGAACCCCCACTATAGTAAGAACCAACGTACAGCAGCAGAGCTGTAATATAACATATTTTTAATGTAAATGTGACAGAGGCATTTAGGAACAGACAGATTCCAAAATGAAACATAGTGGGGAGATTAGTAAAGCTGCTGTGATTCAAATATCAGTGAATTCTCCAAGGGTTCAGGCTTATCTGAGTCTCAGCATCCCAGCAGCAACATAATATAGCAAAACTCCAAACAGCAGATACAGGGATTCTGAACCACTGCAGCAACTGGATATTTACAGCTAAATCATCACAATGACAATATAATTTTTAATGTTTGTTAAGGTTGACTCTTAAACATTTGTTTTAAGATTAAACACAGACTAAATGCAAAAGCTCAACAATGTTTAAACAGTATAAATGACATGGCCTGAGAAGAGGGAAACAAATTCTATAAGCACAAGGACACTGTGCCAACGAGCTGTTTGCCCTCATATTTTGCATATTACTGTTACCGGTGAAAAAATATTGGTAAATGTCGCAGACATAATGTTAAAAAAGTGGTTACCAACAGCCACATTACAAGCCACATTCCAGATTCCTGGCAAGCTGGAAAAGACATTTCAGAGATTGCAACTGACAGTTTGCTGCCTGTCCTGCAAAAAGTAGTTATTTTGTATAGTGTTTCGAAAACACTAACCTACTGACTCACAATATTATCTGATATCACACTTAGTGAAAATAAATATTTCATTATCAGTTATTAAGTCAATATAAAAGTGATTAATGGCAAAGGATGTATATGGAAATTATTCCAATCTTAATTCCTCCTCCTACAACCCAAAAATCATAAGTTCATTAATATGTTCAAATTAATGTGACAAGAAAATTCAATCTTTGGCATTAACTGTGCTTTTAACATTAGTATTGTTCCATTATTTGGAACATTTTATCCATGTTAATGTTTACTCTTTTATTTTACTGTTAGTTTTTGTTTCAAATTCTTGAAATTTATAAACTTCAAGTTCTTGAAGCTTATAAAATACATGCATCTTAAATGGACTTGTCCCTTTTTCGTTGCTAATGCTTCAGAGTGGGTTTGAACTGTAATTTTCCACAAGTACAATCGTCTAAGAGTACTAAAAAGCTAAAATATCATGGGGCTTTTTTCTTTTTTTCTATAAAACCATTTGTTTTCTGATGATCATTCATTTTATGAAAACTCTAAAATCGCCCTGCTCTTAGAAGGTAGTCTTTATTATGGAAAGCATGGGGCTTTTACAGCTTCTTTCCCTAACAAAATCACTAAAGAAAGATACCTTTTGTTTTTTTTAAACATGAAACAAATGTGTTCCCCAGAACTAAACCCGTGGCTTTTGGGGGGAGGCGGCGCCTGGCTCGGCCCTTCAGCGCTCTCCTCATCCCGTTAGGCGTTGTTGGCAAGAGCCCTGTCGGGAGCCATGGAAGAGCCCGTATCCAATCCTCCCCGGCAGCCATGACACAGGCCACGGAAGGATTATCGCGGGCTTCCAGCAGCCATGCAGGGAACGCCTGTGCTGTTCCTACACCGACCTTTCCACCGCAGAAGGTCCCTGCCATCGGCACGACCAGCCCGCCGCCACTAGAAGACGCAGTGACGTAAGCAGCGGCAAAGGCAAATTTCCGCAGTGTTAACTCTGCTCCTAACACACCTGGATAGCGAAGGGGCAGAGCAGCCAAGGGCTCTGAGCGCCGCGCGGCTGAACCAGCGATAACACCCGCTGCAAACCTTACAGCGAACACACCGGCGCTGACAAGGCTCCAAAGGGGCGGCTTGAAATGAGCTTTTTGGGTGAAAGAAAAAGGAAAAAAAGCATAGGCGTTAGTAGGCTGAATGCATCACGAGGAGCAGCGATGGGTCTGCAGTCATCAGGTTATCTACGAGGACACCAGTGCAGGCATCGGCAGGCAGCACGCTCCCAAGCAGCAACGTGCCAGGCAGTTTCCACACGCGTGGGTTCAAAGCATTATAAATAATGAGCAAGTGCCAAACCCCTCCTCCCTGAGATAGAGAGAACCAGAAACATGCAGCTTCTGTTGAAGCTAAGCACAGCTACTGTGAAGAGAGATCAGCAGAGAAACAGATCCATTTGGTCTTGAGAACAGCAAGTTTTTGCTTCACATTAGCTTACCTAATGAAAGAATGTAACTAGCAGAAAGCCTTTTCAAACCTACCAACTGTACCTCTTTCACTTGTTTTAGCCTGTTTGAGCAAGTACCATCAGTCCAAACAGATTTTACATTTGGCCATGACAAACAGTAACAGATGGGAATCAACTTTCTATCTACTATGTAAAAAGGAACATATGTAGGTTTCTTAAAACATGGAAAGAAAGTTTTCATCAATGTTGGCATTTGCTAGACCAGGTGTGAACTAGTCTTTTTCTCACGAATCGGGGTTAGAAAATGAGCTGTATCACAGTATTTTCACAGAGCAATTTGTTTGATCTTTGGAAGCCACACAGGATTCTTCACAAATGTTCAACAACTTTAAAGACAGTTCTAGTGTTGAGCATGGATGAGAGAACTGAACACACAGCCAAGCACATTTTGTAAAGAAAACACAGAACTAGGTATCACTAAGCGTCAGCACACATGTTGGAGAGTAACAGCACTCTTTATATTAATGCGCGAGATGAAGGACACAGTTTAGTCTGTGAAATACTGTATATACTGAGGCACGTCATCCAAAAGAAAACTGAAAACTTTCCTACAAATAAGGAGAATTGTCTTAAAAAATCTTCACATGGAAATTGACAAGTTTTACTAATTTTTCCACCAGCTTACTCTATATTTTTCCAAATCCACAGCTTCTAACATACACGATGCAGAAACTTGCTATTTACACAGATCTCTCTTAAATTACAGGGAGATTCTTGTCCCAGATACATAGGGGGATAAATAAACTAGGGGATAAATAAATTAGATAAATAGGCAGATAAATAAATTAGAAGGGAAGCCAAGCAGTGGTACAAAACACTAAAGATGAGGCAACATTTGTAAGGGAACCCTGGAGGAGCCTAGCCCACTGCAGCAACCCGACACCCACAAATATCTGGTGCTGTGCATCTCCTGCTGTCACCTCCTGATCACCTGCTCTTGGGGGAAAAAAAAAGTGCTGTCATTAAAGAAACCTTCAAATCCACCCTTTTTGGTTAGCACGTCGCTCTGTGAAGATCACCCTGTCCCAGAGCAAGAGCGGTAAGGGAGCCCAAGCAAGCTGAACTACACCATTCGAGGGAACCGCTGCCCAGCGGCCACTTTGAAGCCCTGTCAGTGCCTTCTGCTTCCACGCAGCATCCCCAGACCCACAGATCTGCATGTCTGGGCTGCAGAGACAGGTTTCAGCCGCAGTGCTGCAGGGTAAAGACTCACACTGCTGATAAATGGAAAATAACACCTACCATTTCCCAATTTAAAATGTTTTCTTCTAATGGAATTACTTTCTGTAGCGTGTACTTATGTGCATTTTATTTAAAACGAAACCTATTTTCGTTTTACCTAACATATCTCATAGCCATAGCAATTGCTTTACATTACAATTTGTTTACAACTTACATAAATTTCTGTGAAAAGAGCTGGGGGAAGTTCATCTGGCATTCTTTGCAAGATGCAGAAGATATATATTTTTTCCACTTTATATTATTATAATCTTAATTAAGCTGGAAAAATCATCAATCACAAGAAGATACTCCGCAGGCGAGGAAAAATAGCAACAACACACTGGCCGTAGTTCTACTCTGCAGTTGTTACTAAGCCAAGAGAAATTTATCACTATTTCCTATTTATTTCCCCTCTCTCACTACCTGAAGGTCAGTCTCAAAATAACAGAAAACACTGTGCCCTTAACCTTGTTTTTCTTTTTGTTACGACACAGAACTTTGCGGAGCTGTTCGCTGAGAGGCCCCTCTAAACGGAGAGTCCCAGCGCCTTCCCGCACTTGTCCTAGCGAGTGTCACGCACGCAGTGCCCCACGTGCTGCAGCGCCTCTGGGTCACACAAGGATTCTCCCATGGGGGGAAATACCCAGCTGGCCTCCTCCTCACACAGAAAAGTGCCACAGAGACTCCGCATCTCCATTTTAATAACTTTAAGATATTCACATGCAGGGATATTTTATTACAGATTTAATCATCTTTTCCATCTAAAAAATGAGAGACTTTGGGAAAAGGTTTCTTGGAACAATACCGAAGACAAAAGAAGTCACAAAAATCTTGAGATAATTAATATGATTGTGCAGTTTTATCCACAGAAATGCTTACAGAAACCTGATACTAAACTCCTTAGAGATAACATAATGCTATATATTTACTGCCACTTTCCTTGTTGCATCATTCCAAACTCTTAAAAGGTTCCATTATCTGCCGCTGATATATGTTATATACTTTAAAGCTAAATCAATCCTTAGGACTGACTTCAGCAGTGAAGTTTCTAGCAGCTTAAGTATCCACACAACACTGTATCCTGAACTACTTTATAGCATTCCTCAACCCCGCTAGATCAGGCACAAGCCTAAATGCAGTAAAATTCATTCAACAAAGAAAAGAAAATCAGAAGCTCTAGGAATAAAATCTATTTGTATTGAATAATTTATTTTTAAATGCGTGATGTTTTTTCCAAGTTAAACATGCTAACAACATAATGTATTAGTTCAATTCTGTTCTATAATGGACTTCAGCATTAACCAAACTTAGTAAAGACCAATGAGTGCTTAAGTCAAATTCGGAATATCCTGCAGGGGTGTAAAACAGGGCTACAGACGTCGTTAGAGCTGGAGCTCAGGGGGGAGTCAGAGCTCGGTTCTGCCCAGCTCTCGGCAAGCGCCGCTTCCCTCTGGGCTCCCTGTGAGCTCCCTGAGCACCGGCAGGTCCGAGTTCCAGCCGTGTTCACACACACGCACGCACGCACGCAAGGCCTCTCCAAAGGCCGCTTCCCCAAGACACGTTTATTTTTACAAGTCCCACACAAACACTGACGTAAGCCCACGTTTTGAAAGAACAACAGAAAAGAAGGCAAAGTCCAAATTATTTACTAGATTAGCTCATACACAAAAAATAAAAGCTTTTTAAAAGGTTCCTCTCTGTGTTGGTCACCAACTTATTTGAAATAGCCTTTAGTTTAAATAAGCCTGTAATTACAAAGCACAGCAAAACCCTCTCCATAATGCCTGGCATATGAATAGTAACGTTTCATAGCTATTCATTACTGCCACATTGCACTGAACTTCTCTCTGAATAATAAACATAAAATGCCATGTTTGCTTTAATCAGTTTCTTCAACAAGCACTACTTTTAAGATATAAAAGCATATTGGTTAGAGTGCATGGAAACATTACAGCTCCATTTGAGAATGCCAGTATGAAAACAATGGAAGAGTCATTTGTTTGACAGCCACTTTAAAGTCTGCCAGACGGTAACAAGCAAGTTAAATTTCGTAAAGCAGGAACAAGCACCTGATAACCCACAGGCTGCAGAAGGACAACTGCTGGTCCTGCTGCCGTGTCCAGAAAGGGCTGTGAACAGACCTACAGGCTGAACACCACACAGCAGCGCGCAGTAAAAGATTCAAGAAAATACCTTCATGGACCTCTTCACTGTTAACCAGAGGAGCTAAAAACCAGAGAGAAGAAGATTTTGTTTGCAGTGGGACCCCAGCACTGCTGTGAGGATTTAAGTGCAGGACTGCTGACCATGCAAAAATACCTACTCCTCAAAGAAAGAGACTCTCGTCTTCAAGACCCCTAAATTAACTCATGCCCTTCTTCGCAGGCAAGGAAGACACCTTGATACATACGACGTTCCAAATACAGTCAAAGTATCATATCTCAGGTTAATGTGATAGCAAAATCCATAAAACAGAAGTTTAAAATGTGATGTTTTGAATAGAAAAACGCCCAGAGAAGACTTCTTTTCGCTTCCAAATTATGCAGATCCCTTGAAAGAAGGAATCCACACTAATATTCACCACCAAGAAATTCTGTCACAGAGAGGAACTTTCAAAAGCACTTTATCAAGACAAAGATTCTGTACCACTAAGAAATTCTCCTCATTTTGGAATAAGAGAGACAGATGTTTGAGCCTCAACAGTACAAACTCTGAAACTGAAAAGAATTTCCCTCCACGGAGCCGCATGAAGACAGTGAAGGTGCCCGCAGAGCCCCAAGGGGCTTCCCTGCCGCCCAGGCTCAGCGGGAGGTATTGGCCCGCGGTGCCAGGGTTTTGCTCAGCCTCCAGCAGGGCCAAGGAAGGGGATGCTCCCGCACGGGTGTCCGGAACAAACCCGGACCCTCTAGCGGGTGCCCAGAGCTCGGGCTCTTACCATCCTCCTCTTCACATGACACCCCTCCTTAAAGCTGAATTACGGAAGTAATTAATTTAATCCTTGAGCTTTGCATGTATTGTATTAAGAGGATAATATTTCTTACAGAAAAAAAAAAAAAAGGAAAAGGAGAAGCAGAGCAAGGGGACAGCTTCCCGTTTTATCGTGCAGGAAGGAGATGGTGCTGTGAGGCACAAAGCAGGGGTCCCGGTTAAGATGTCTCAGGAAGGGATGACACTGATTTACTCTCAAACCCCTTCCGAGCCCCTTCTAGTCTGTGAACATACATGTATTTAAACAGACTAAATCCCTATGGGGACACAGGGAAAAGAGTACAACATTTAGCACACTGTAAGTAAAATAATGCAGCCCAAAGTTCAAGGTCTACTCTGCCACTCTGAAAGTAAATGTCTGCTCAATTTCTGCTATTTGTGATTTATTCTTTGAAAATACTGAAATATTTGCTCCACGTGTTTCTTTAGAAAGTGCAAATGGTAGAAAGCACAAAATGTAGAAAGGTCACCTTGTTTCAAGTGTGGATCAGTAGAGCAAACAATGGAGCCAAATTCAAATGCATTTAAATGGAATCAAATACAAATACATTTGAAAACACAAAGTACTTTACAAAGTAAATTAAAAAAAATCCAAATGCAGAAAAAAAATAGATTTCTCATGTTCTTTGCTTAGCTGCAGGAAATGTATCTGTAAACTTTGTAAAACTCACTAGTTAGAAAAAGATATTTAGAAGGCTGCCTGAACTAAGCAGCTGACCTAGAAATGATTTTCAGAAGCAAACCCCAGCTGAGCTGCTGTGTTTACAGCCACGATTAAAATTGTCTCATTTTCTAAAAGCAAACATAGCCAGAGAGTATAAATTTGTCTCAAGTGGGTAGAAGTCCAAACACAAACTGAAGAAAGCCTCTCTTATCCAGACAGTTCTCATATCTTATAATAAGCACTATCGCATAGTGGAGTAATTAAGAGTTGATCTTATATAGGAGATAGGGATTTTCTCATGGCACAGGTATAAGGCATCCATAATGAAATACTGCAGGAGAAATGCTAGGATAGGAAGATTACTGATGGCCTTTATCTCAGACTATAGCAGGTTTTTGTTTGCTAATACCATTGACTTATGAGGTCAGTTTTAAATCTTGGAACCCATTCACCTTGTACGAAACGACTTCTATTTATGCACAAAAAATATTTTATTACGAACAGAATATACTGCTTGCAGTTCACTACATTTATGTTAGACTGCAAATCATAGTATGTTTCGTCCTAATACATATATAAAACACAAAACTCATGAGATGAAACACAAGGCAGGGAGAAAAAGAGCTTCTGAAGTGTATCTCTAAAAAATAACCCAGTTTAAAAACAGTTGTCATTAGAGTAATATGTTAGTTTGTTCTCAGAGTTTAACATGGCAAAATCCTAGTCCTAAAACAGAAACATCACTAGCAAAACAACACCCAAAAGTACAGGACACAGAAAGTTGCAGCTTAATCATAAGCAGAAAATCACACAAAGTATTTTTAAGGATTCTGATGAAAAACCTGATACCTTTTTTTTATATTAATGTCAGTTTCAGTCAGTTTTCCATGAAATCCACCGCTGCAGAAGGATAACAGCACTGCTACTTTTCATACTCACTGTTGCTACATGAAAACGCTCAAAACTTGCTTTGCAAAATAACAACGGGAACAATCCCCCTGCCTCTCCAGTTTAAGGAAGTGGATGCGTCACTGACTTTTTTATTAATTAGTTTTCTTTTGAAAACTGTTAAGGCGTGAGAAGCTAGAATCTACCACTACCATCTTGTGCATTGAGCATTTGGTTTGCTAAACAAGGATGGTGCAGGAGCAGTTCTTGTGAGGGTCCTTCTTAGAGAGAATCAGACTTGACACATCACTTCCACCAGCAGTATCATTCATACCTTTTTTTAAAAGACTCATGGCTACATGTAATGGGAAAAACACAAAGCTCAACTAAAGCTATGTTTACAGATGCATAGTCACAACGAAAGTGCAAATCACCACAGTTCTTTGTAACAGTTTCTCTACAAAAGGCTCAGTACTCCCTTTCAGCGCACACGCAGTAGTTCACAAGACAGCACAATCTGAAAGGCAGGTTTTATGACAATATGAACTTCTGCTCAGCCCATCTTTCCGAGGCACTCACCGCATCATGCATTTCTAAATGTTCCTAAACCAAGGACTGCAGCACTGAATCTACAGTGAGGCCTTTTTCAAAATTTTCCACAAAAATGAGATAAAACACCAAATCAATGATTAATCATGTACTGTAAATGAATCTATGCGGCTGTATCTAAAAAATACCTACTTGGATATCTTTTGCTTTTTCTCACTTCTGTATTTGATGGTGTATCCTAGGACAAAGATTTATGTATCTGTATTTTACACAATCTTATTTCATCGGTCTTTGGCCACCTGATTACTTTCTGTTCACCCTCAGTCATAGTACTCTGTCTTAATGTAAGGGAGCAGCACAGTAAATTTCACTGAAAATTTCATCAGTTACATGAACAGTAATTTTCACAAAACTAGACAGTGCCTTTAGGTCTATAATATTTACATTTTAATTTAAAAGTGACTATTTAATTCATCACCTTATTTTTGATCAACAAGTATTTTTGCTAAATTTTAAGGCTATGCCTTTTTAATTTCTTTCTAATGATTACAATGCTGATTCCATCACATCACTTTAAACTGGCTAATGAATCTGTTTAGAGGAAAGAAACTTGCTATATACAAAGACATTGTACTAGTCATTTTAAACTGACAGCAATTTTTTACTTCCGTTGAAATAAACATCTTTTTTGTACTTCCACTGTTCAGATCTCTCCTCTAAATTAATACTAATCATTTTTAAAAATCAGAACTGTCAATGGTCTTTTTAAATGCAAAATACAGTAGGCACCATTCAAAATTAAATTCTTACTCTAATGTAACTCTGGAGATATCCTATCTAGATATGACAATAACCTTCTCAAATTCCACCAACTGGAAAATGTGATGCTTCTGATATAACTATATAAAGACCACAGGCATGTCCTTGATTTTTAATATAATACTGTTTTAAGCTGTAATACAGACAGTGAAATGACTCAGACTTCATTAAAACAGAGTTGTGTGATGAGAGAAACCAATAATTAAACAAACAAATCAGACATAAATAAAATGTAATTATAAATATACGCAACCAGGTATAAGTGCTCTCCACTAACAGTGGTGTGAATAATAACAATTAACAAAGTACATTAACAAAAATTATAGGTACGTTAAGGGATGACTTTGCTAAAATAAATCATTTCTCGAAAAAAAAAATTGAATTTTCCTTTGTCTGTCTTTCAGCATATGTCTTTGTAATACAAGATCAATGTATGCCTCACTTCCTATATCTTACTAAACATTTATGCAATTGCCATTGGCTTACTGAATCCTGATTTGTCTCCTATTCTGGATATATGATACGGCTCTGCAAAAGTCGTATTTTGTTCCTGTGGAAGCAGTGCAAATGACAACAGGATGTGTGAATGCACCAGAGGAAATGGCAGAGGAATTTTTTTTTAAAAAATGCCTATGTCATTAGTCAAAATAACACACATAATTCTAATGAAGAATACAAACAGAAGCATCAAATAAGCAGGCGCTTGGTAGAGTGGCAACTGCACCAAGGCCAAACATGTTAGGGCCACAATACAGAAGGACCAACAGTGTGACAGAAATTAATTTGTGATTATGCATAAAATATAAGGAAAACACACTGAATCAACACTGATCTAAGAGAAAACAAAATACAGGACTGGGAGAAACCCAAACATGGCACAAGGAATCAGCAGCCAGTGCTCCCCCACAGGACAACAAGCGACCCAAGCCAAACTGCTGGGACATCTCCAGGCTCATGAGACTGACAGAGTCAGTGCAACAGAATGACAGAAATCTGTGAGTTACTGCATCAGAGTTACGTCAGCTTTGTTTAAGTATTTTCTTTAATCACTTTCCCTTTCTATGCCGACTTACATTGCGATTTTTATAAAATTAGACAGCATATGAAATACAATTGTTTTATAGCATCTACTTTGACTACAGCACTGCTCTCAGCACTGGAAATGATTATGTGAGAACTGCATATCCCAAAAATAAGACATATGACATTTGGTATATTCAATTTATTTTTGTGTTTTCAGTTTAGCTGGATTCTATTTTGAATAACATGACAGCAAATCTATTTTGGTTCATCTCTAGGTTCCAGTAAGTGATATTTCAACACAAATTTACAACACAGAACCACAATTAAGGTAAAAGGAAACTGTGGACTTCAAGTACCAAACAACAAAAAAAAGTAGACAAAGCAAAAGTTGAAGGACTTCAGTTCCAAATTTAGTGTCTCAAACCGCAAAATACCACAGGGGAGAAGTCTCTCAAAAAGTATAATTAGTCGCAGCGAGCTGTGCACTGGGGATGCGCATACACGGTTCTTGGATGTCTCCTGTGAGATCTACCACACTACTGTAACTAGCTCCAAAGGGAGTAGTATCCTAGTTCTGTTAGAGAAAGTTCTTAGCACTGTCATACCAGAAAGGATTTTAAAGCAAAAGAAGCCTCTAGGACTTTAGGACTTTTTGTGAAAAGTTCCACAACGTAACAAAATTACTCATCGGAGTCCAACATAACAGGATCTCTTTGAGGCCAGTGCAAGAAGTTCAGGTGAAAGTAGAGTTTCATCACGCTGCATACACTCAGTAGAAAGATCTGGGTAAGAATTGATAGTATTTTTGAATGAAGGAAGAGGAAGCTTCATCCATACAAGGTTTGAATTCTCATGACTTTTGCTGCATTTGCTGCATTTATAAATACATACATATGCTACATTTATATATACATATATATATTCCTTTATAAAGCCTTCTACTTAACAGCAAAGCATGTATGGTCTAAATCTTGTCAGCAGCACCCCGTTGTACAGAAACACTCCTCAAGATTTACTTGGAACTACACAGCGGTATGTTCTGCAGTACAGACCAAAGCAACCGGATGGCGGGAGACAGAATGGAGCTGCAAGTTACAGCAAGTTGGAAGGGAAGGAAGAGCACAACAGGCAGGGGAGTACACAGGAGGAGGAAAGCCAGGAGGAACAGAAACAAATGCTGTTGGATTTGGATAAGGAGGAGGGAAGGAGGAAAAGTCTAGGGGAAAGAACCGGTAGGGAAGCAGGAAGAATAGTAGCAGTGGTTGTTCACTCCAGACTCCCAACCCCCTGAAAAGAATTTTAAGCATCTTGCAAAAGGAGTTTTGTCTTTCAGTCTTTTTAGTCAACTGTCTTGAAAGCACTAAAAAAAATACTAAAACTTTGTTAAAACCGGCATCTCAAATTGGAGACCTTAAATTAGAAACTAATTTCAGCAATGTTACTTGTTGAACCTAAATTTCCCAGCAGTAAAATGTAGTTACTAATATCAACTAATTCACAGGAGTATAGTGATGTGAAATTAATGCTTATGATATTTACAGATGCAATGATTAAAGCACTATCAGAACATCAAGGATTGAATTTTTGGTGCAAAGTTTCAGTGAGTTTCAGTCACCTTGACTTACAAATTAAATGAGTGGAACTGAATAAAGGGATTTAGGTAATGAAGGAAGGTCCTGTGAAAAAAAGAATATATATATATATTTATACATTTCAAGATTACATCATACAACATATTAGCACAATAGTGCTGAATTGGAATTTAACTGACGTCCTGGTTTTGACAGATAAATTTCTCAGTACTTATTTTTTTTAACCTTGCTGTTCTTTTAAACACAGTTTCTTGGTCAGAATCAAAATGATGGAATGATCTACATCAATCTCACTAAACTGTAACAGTTCAATTTTAGTCTCCTCATTATTAAGCCATTTATGTAATGACGTGCAGAGCATTTTCTTGCTGATATGCAGAGAAGTCAAAATACATGGATTGTTTCAAACTCCAAGGCTGACATCTTACAAGCATCTGTCTGTGAAACACCCAAGATGCATTTGATTTGTTTTTATCACTATGGTATGTTCTTCTTGACAAGACCTACTTATAGAAACAGTCGGGATAATATTGCAAATTACTGTGCTAATCTCACAGTAAAGCTCAATGAAAATGTAAGACATCACAACTGCTGAGCTGACTTGCATGAGCTGAAGGAAGGTCTTAACAAATAATATTAATCTTTTATGTAAGTAACTTCTGCGTTGATTCCCTGTTGATTACAGGTAAAGCTTTAGCTCATTGAAATGAGCTACTGGCTTTATAACACGTCGTTCACAACATGAAAACGTACAGAGTAGCTTTTTACTCTGTTAATTGATTTCAAGCTATTGTTATTATGGCATATTGCAAAAACCATTTTACTACGTTTGTAACTGCAGTTTGCCAAACGGAAAGGTATGCGCACGTACTGCACAGCGCATGGACAGGGTGCCCTGCGCTCGCAGACATTAAGCTTGCCATGGTCACTGGCCAGGTGATGAGCACATGCACAGCACATCCAACGCCGCCAGGACGTACAAGACTTCCACAGTTCAGCTTTGCAGCTCCTACACATCTATTCTGTCACCCCCTGAAAGCTTTTAATTCTACCTAAATAAAATAATTGTCTGGAAACCAACGGCATAGGAGAGATCACGGCAAAGGAAGGAAATCTACTCTCTGAAAATCTCCAGTACTGTAGCATCACTAAACTCTGATTGCTGAATGATGTGCAAGAAAGTGTTTAAGCTCACAAACAATCTACATAGCAAAGAGAGAGGATGAATGACAGAATAAAAAATCAAAGATATTTTTCTTAGCTGTATTTCTTTGACATGTTAAAAAATATGTGGCATACCAAATCTGTTTCTGGTCCCTCCCTGGGCTACCAAGTACCACTCTGATTAACCTATGACAAAAAGAAAAGTGAACTCTCTCCAGAAATCCCAGAAGTTAGGACATTTCAGGCTTCAGGAGGCTATTCAAACTTAAATCTAGCTAAACTCTCCACTATTTTAGCGGTAGGACTACTGAAGGACTGAGGACTACTTGGAAGTATAGCTACCCAGCACATGGAGGTTAAGCCTGTGCCAAGCCTTCTTTTAGTGAGAATTTATACAAGACAAGTTTCGGAAATTTTACTAGATTAAGTTAACAATTTGATTTCATATCTAACAAATAAATAAAAAATGCAAAATATGTATCCCAGGAACCACAGAGGGCTCCCTTTCCTACCCTTTTCCCCTCTGTCCCCGCCCAAAAAAAAGATTTAGATGGATGTAGATCCACCCATGTTTTAAAAGTTAAATTTGCAGGCTTTACAATATCTTATTCAGGTGCCCGGATTAACAATTTCAGTTCTTAAATACTCTAAACTGCTCTCCAGAGGTTCTACTGCCTCTGTAGGGAACTCAGGATATTAATTCAGGCACTCCAGTTACATGTATAGAACTAGGAAAGCATAACTAATTAATGCATTTTCTGCATTAATCCTGCTTTTAGGGAGAGATTTAACATCTTTGTTTCCATATGAAATTTTTCATTGCATTTAAATACTTTCAGCAAGTGGAATTTGTTAAAATTGAAGAATACAGTGATTGAAATATCTGTATTTAAACCTATACCTCAGACTACAGAAGTATGTATTTTATTTAAGACCAATCTTAAAAATTACTTACCTAAGTGTATGGACACACATACTGAAATTTTCTGAACTATAAAGAGGTCTAGCCCACAAAAGCTCGCCCCGGTCTTTGGCCCAAAGATGATCTCACCATCCCATCAATAATTATCTTTTTCCGAAACTACAAGAGACTGCATTATTTTGGAGCAGCAAAGCCAATAGTTATTTGGAAGATGTTTCTGGATTACCATATCAGAGCTTCATAGGAAGTAAACACTGGCTTCCCTAAGGCACCTAAGGGAGACATACTGATAATGTTAAAAATACTACCAAGAAATTTCTAACAATCACAGGCAGGATGGTTTCTCCCATCCAACATACCCTCAGGCATCTTTCCCTTTAGCACTTTTTTTCCATCAGTAACAACAAGAACTCTTCAAAAATGCATATTGAAATTACTTCTGATGCATTTTTTTTACACAAATTATTTTCAAAGATCACGCAAGTACAGTATTTAATATTAATAGCAACTTATTGCAACAGAAAGTAAAGTATTCTTAAACAACTATAAATATCTAAAGGTCCCTGATTTTAAAGTTTATTGCCCAGTCCTTTGAGAAAACAATATATTTAACACTGCTGAAGAGGTTATATTCTGTATGGTAGTCTTTTTCTGACTGTAAAAATCTCTAAAGCAAATGACAAAAATACTACTATGCAAGTAGTTAGACACTGCCAGTCAGACCCTGGTAACTTATTTTACATGAGAGATGCCAAATACCAGGCTGAAGATTGACAAGACTTTTGCTTACCAATGAGGTAAAAACATAACTGCTAGGGATTTCCAATTTAGCTGGGTTAAAAGTTAACCCTTAAAACTGAAGGTCTTCTGAAATATTTGTCAACTACTACTTCAAATTTTTATCTTTCATGAGTCTAATAGTAACTTAATGAAACTCGAAAATGGATCTAATCTGCTCTTCCAAATGACCGTACAACTGTCTGCACCTAATCCTTTTGACCCAGTGTAGTTAACACCTTAATTTTCCCTTCCTTGCTAATGCTTCTGCCAAGAAGAACCTGGTCTTTCCAGAAAGGAAAGTTCACAAAAGCTGCACTTTACATTTTCCTTATTATTACTGTTTAGATTTGTTGTTTATGTTGAATATCCTTCCTTCTGTAAGGACTGTAAAATTGTAAGGACTGTATTTTACAGGCATATTATTTTGAAGTATTAGAAATGTAACCTAAAAAGGTATCTTTCTTCTCCTCCTCATTATCACTTTTTAAATTTGTTTACCTTCTAGTACTTTTTCCTACCTCCTTTCTTGGGTTCCCATAACATAATTCTCCCAAGCAACGTTTTTATTACCAACAGCACTACTCAACAACAAAGCAACCTCAACATTCAGAGTCTTCTCCAAAAACATTATTCTCCAAAAATGTGTATCAACAAAACTCAGCAGACTTTACTCCTGTTTTCTACCAGCATACGTTTCTCAATTACTACCTGAAAATGACAGCTCTTACACTTGCTCGGTGCAAATTTGGACAAGAGCAAGCCTGACCTAAGCTTTACTAGCTGTTAAGTCATGCTGTGAACATTTCTTTCCCCTAAGGCTTTATTACACCAATACGCCTTTGCTAATCAAAGCCAACATACACATTTCTCAGTACACACATCAGAATTAAAACACTAAGCTCTCAAAATGTAAATAAGTCTCACCCTGCCTTCCTTCTACAAGTCACTCATGGTTTCCAATACTCCAGCCTTAATACAGTATCAACACAGTCATAACGCGGTATTTCCGACACCTTTTTTAAGTTATGATGAAGAAACCTTTTAGTTATGATAAAGAAACCTCTGTAGTCTTAAACGCATCTTTAGTTAAGTTTACAGAACAGGTTTTTGTCTTGAAGAATTCTAAACAAAACAATTATTTGGATTGACATAAATATTAAGTTTTAGCAACAAACTGGCTATTCTATAAAATTTCAAAAGCAATTTTCAAAAGTTTCTTGATGAAAAATAATAATTTTTAAGAAATTTCTCTGATAAGCTCAAAACAGACTTTTGAGTAAAAGACAAAATGAGCAAAGAAGGTAAAAAAAAGAGCACAGCGTGCAAGAATAGAAGTTCTGTTAATGTTCCCTGAGACATAATAGTTTCCTTACAATCAAAATGCAGTCATGGAAAAAACAAAAGATCAAGACTGTTGAATGTGACTGTGTAATGAAGCTCAATGAGTTTGCAGTCTATGCAGTGCAAAAAAATAAAAATAAAAAGGTGAGGGATAGAGAGAAAGAGAAGAGGAAGCTGCAGACACTACAGTTAAAGCCAGTATTGCTGTTATTTAAACAGACCAGGCAAATTTTATTAACCATCTATTGAAGATTCAAGCTTCATGTAAACATACACTCATGCCAAAAGAAGTAAAACTAGACCAGAATCACAACCTCCTCTTCTATCACACATTTATGACTTATTAAAGAACGGCTTTTTCCGATGTAACTTCTCTCTTTTGTCATTCTCCCCCCTTTCTGTCTTCAGCATACTTCCCAGATTTTTCAGATTCTCTTTCACCTTACCTTTGGTTCTAGTGTTTTCTAACTCTTGTTCTGAAGTTTTGTTCTTTTCATTTCTTCCTACTCCCTAAGAAAAGTTGCAAGGAAGAGTTTGCACCATGGCCTGAAAGGGTGGCTGTGGACACAGCAGCAGATACCAATCTGAACATCACCTTTCAATCTGAGCTATGTCTCATCTCTAGAACAACCTAAGATGATCACAGGCCACATGACTGTCACTTGCTCTTGGGTATGGTCAACTATTACTGGACTATAAGCCATCGGCTCCTTTCTCCACACTCTTATCTTCATGCAGCATGAATTGCTATAGTCCCACACACCAACACTTTGGTTAAACCACAGCAGCTCACAGTCTGAAGTCTGCACAACCCTACTGTAACCCACAATAATGCTGTCATTGGCTTCAGTGTTTTACACAAAGGACAGTCCTATTTCCAGCATCACACAAGCAGCACGGCCCACCAGAACTTAAAGCAAAGCTGAGAACCGTATATGACAATCAAGCAGGACAAGGCAACCTCACTGACACTGTCCATGAAAGCTGGTAGATCTGTCCAAGAAACACACACACACAGAGTAAGTTTTAATTAATCAATTTGATGCCTATTCCAAAGTAATATTTGTTTCTAGTAATCATTTCTACTTAAGGTCTTCAGCTGATTCAGAGGTTGCCCACTCTTCCTATCCCCTTTTCCTTTTGTATGTGCTCTCATTCTCCAGCGATACCAAGTGTATTTTCAACTGAAACAATACAGTTTTCATATTTAAAACACTAAACAGACATCGTGTGCTTTCTTTATTATAGTGTGGAAAGGTTAAAAACTCATTCCCATTTACATCTCACAGCATAATGCATTATAGTGAGGTTTAAAGAGATCTCTCAGAGCTGAGTAATATTTGGTACCAATCTGATTTCACCTATGTATGGAATTACAATATAAATTTCCTCTTGGGAAATCATTCCCAAGCAGAGTATCTAACCGTGGTAGTCCAATTCATAGGTAAAAATTCTAAAATAAAACATGTAACCGCTCTAACCTCTTAAATCATACATAAAAATGAACAAATTCTTGTTATGATTTTTTATAGCATAAAGACTTCCAACAAAAGTATAACTCAACTTCAAGGAGAAAAAAAAAAGAATCTACAGGTTGCCACCAAGATATATATATTCCCTTTGTATATACATGTATTATTTTATAATAAAATTTATAAAATATGTACCCATAATATCTGCATATTTTCATTACTTGAAACATCTCCAAAAAAAAACAAAAGAAGAGTAAATACCATTAGTAATAAATCAGACCAAGCATGCTAATAAACACTAGCTGGTTTTATTGTTCCACTGAGAAAAGAGATCAGGAACCTGATTCATCTAGATTTCACAAGAATATTCCCCAATGAAATACTTTTCTATTTAAAAATGGTCATCAACTGATGCCTCCATTTCACATCAGTTTCAACAAGATTCTGTTTCTATTAAAAACAAAAATTAAATATCCCTATAAGATTCCATTTTAATACAATTACAATGAAGCATAGTTCATTTTTACTTTGAAATTATGTATTTCGTAACATTTACTTATTACCTCTCCCTAATTTAGGAATTTTTTCACACCTGTTACTATAACAATTACCAGCTGGGAGAGCACAGCAAGTACCAATTTCTAAATCAATTAATATGCTGATTAGAATACCAATTTCCAAACCTGTCCCCATTTAGAATTCTATTATACTAATTACATTTATCAAAGTAAAAATAACAATAATCTATTATTCTGTTTTATATTATAGCTTTGGAATTATTACATGATAGTTTTAGAATACAAGACAGGTATGCATTCTACAAGATTTTACTTTTTCTTTTTACATCAACCTTTTACTTTTCCTATTATTAGTTTTCAGATAAACTGCTCCATTACAGAATAGCAACAAACTTTTTGAGGAAAATCATTATTTAAGTGATTAATAAAAAGAAGACAAAGGCAAATCAACAACATTTTCTGCAGCTTGCGACAATCATTGCAGTAATAGCGAGTTTCCCCAAAACATTTCTGGAAGATGGCCAAGATTTTATTTTGCCATGTGGGGAAAAACTTTACAACTCTGGCATTTACTTTCACTTGGAACATGACATATGTTAAAGGTCTCACAGTTTTGTGAGTGTCTCTGTTTATTGTTTACCATCTCTTACTTCCAGCAAGAACTGCAATTAAATGATACCATTTCCAGCTAGTGAACTCCCACGTCAACAGTTTTTTACTAACTTGCTCTAGAACTAATGAAAAAAATAAAAAGCACACAATAATAATAATAATCTGAGGCTGAGAATGAATGATGAATAATAAGGTCCCTGATTTACATCAAGAATGCATGGCAGGACATGTTCATTTATGTCATCTGAAAAAGTAAGTTCACTGCAAAGACCCTTAACTCATTGCTTACCTCCAACTATCATATTCATTATTCTTTTTCTGTAAGAATTATGCTTCAAAATAAAACTGAATCAAAACTTAACATGAAGTAGCCTATTTTCAAGGAAGTGGGTTCATATCCCATTCCTAGTTTCAGGCTGGGCTATAGCAAGCCATGGCCAGCAAGAGGACAAGAGGCAAGGGCCACATCCTGAAACACGGGCAGTTCCATCTCCACATGAGGAAGAACTTCTTTCCCGTGGGGGTGACAGAGCCCTGGCACAGGCTGCCCAGAGAGGCTCCTTGTGGAGTCTCCTTCTCTGGAGATCTCCCAAACCCGCCTGGATGCCGCCCTGTGCCCCGTGCTCTGGGTGTCCCTGCTGGAGCAGGGGGTTGGACTGGGTGATCTCTAGAGGTCCCTGCCAACCTCAACCATTCTGGGATCCTGTGAAGCTTTGTTCATTTTTCTTTCTAATAACTATCTGAGTTAGCTACTAACAAATTCACTAGTAGGCCTCATTTCTACTAGGATGATCTCTAGAGGCCCCTGCCAACCTCAGCCATTCTGTGGTTCTGTGCTAACTCCCTAGATCACATTGTGCCTGGAAGTCTGCAGGTATTTGCACTGAAATACCTCATCAGAAGAAATACGTCATCTTGGGGAGGCTGTTAGTGAACATCGGATACCAGGGAGACAAACATCTCGTATGAAAGTTTCAGAGTTCATGCATGCAAAAACATCCCAACTCTGACTTCCTCATGCAGTTGTTCAAAGACATGAGAGTCCCTACAAGTAGCACTCAACTGTTCTGGGAAAGGACACTGAAACCACACAAGGAAAACATGCCAAGTCATGCTGTTAAAGTGGCACCAGTGTCATCACACTGAAGTCACAGAAAGAATACACTCAGCTTGCCTAACTCCAAACAATAGGAGAGGTTTCCTGAAATTAGATAGCATTTTCCGCTTTCCAAAGCAAAATGACCTCAGCAATCACACATAAATCCCAGTTGAGCTACATTTTAGGTGAGTCTTCAGAAGCTCTTTGGATATACTTGTGAAAATGAAACACAGCTCCTGGAGTTGGCCCACAAGAAGAAAAATGAATGGTTATGCAGGTGGCTGCTGGTCTGTCTGAAACAACTGCTGCAAATAACGTAATTTTTATTATTCTTTTGAGGCCATACTTTCTGGATCATAAGTGTTGAGTGTAAGGACCTGAAACTGTCAGAGAGGTTTGGGAAACACCAGCTGAAGGCAAAGGCTGTCGCCATGGTTTTAAAAACAAAACGTAAGTCCTGAAAAAACACACATGGTGATTGTAAAAGATTGAAAACAATGGTCAGAGAATTTACTTTGTTAAAAAAAAAGTCCCAGCTCAAGGAGGAACACTGAAAAAAAATATTTTTAAAGTCTCAGTACTCCCAAAAAAGCCACCATAAGCTAACAACTCTTTAAGATTAAATAAATAAAGCTCATTAGGCTTCCCTATCTGGATTTTTATTTATATTGTGGATCAGGTTCTGCCATTTTCATTTACATGTATAATGATTATCAGTTCAGGTGACCTATTGTGAACCACGCTATTTTAACAAGTGGTTCTTGGATGGTAACCTTAATGAAATATAAGACACTACAAAATTTTAAATTAAATCTTTCCTGAAAATTCCTGAAATTGAATTCTTCTTTATTTGTTTTCCCTCGATAAAAAAAAAAAAAAAAAAACAGCAGGCAAAGTCAGAACTAAGAATGATCAGGTAGTCATTAATCTTCTCTGGTAGCTAGGGCCATTCTTAGTGCTAAAAAAACTAAACTTGTCAAAAAAAAATACTTGAGAAGATTGAATGTTCAGAGACTGAACTGTGTACAGGAGCTTAAGAACCCAGAGATGGAATGGATAAGACATCTAACCAATTCTTACCTGGATAAGAGAAAAAACATACACCAGAATAACATAAAGAATGTGAATCCTGTTTACACTTTGCCTGATAGAGATCCACTGATTCCAGTATATTATTATTATTTATAAAATGTGTGTGTACATTTGCTACATTGTAGGGAAGTGGTCTGTGCTGTTGAGTAACAATTTCAGTGATTAATGCTGAAAGTGATTTTCAAAATTGCAATAGAGGGCATTTATAAAGCACAGTAGAACATTTTCTTTGCTATCAAGAAAACAAATATCCAGATAAATGGAAAAAATGAAGACCAAACAACACAAGGAAAAACATATTTTGTCCAGCAGACATATAACATAGAAAGTTATGCTGAAGTATCTCCCCCAAATCAGTTCAAATTAAAGAAAATCTCTTGCAAGAGAGTAGTTTAGTAACCACAGCCACAAATTCTAACTCATATTTGTAAACACGGTGCCAAATTTTGCTAAACATAGCCATTAGCAGATAATTGTTATTTATAATGAATATGCCAAATCTTCCTAAATGCAGCCATTAGGTGACATACCTTTATCATACAGCACATTCCCACTGAGCTGCCATTAGCTTCAAAATTAAAAAAAGCAAAACAGAACCACAACAAAATAATTTATGCTGAAAGGTAAACATCTTTCCAACAACACTAATACACTAATTCAACCAGTGGCTCTTTGGAGCCAGGTGAGTGTTTCGGCTAATCTCCGGCTCCTGCGCGCCAGAACCCTAGCTTCCTGCAGCCGCTCATGAACATACAGCCTGATGCTCCCACAGTTCCTGCTATCCAACAGACTCCAAGTCGTATGGGGCCTACTTAAAGAGTCTAAATATGCTTCTGTGTAGATGCATTCCCTCTAAAAGTAAATACACCACCACCAAGGCACCTTTTGCAACTTTAAATTATGCATTCAAGTCCAGTAAAAATCCTGTGTGTGTTTTGCCTAAAGGAAATCATCATAACACAGTTGTTTTTAAAAGCCAGCAACATAACCCTGAGCAGTATACTACTTCAACAAGTAGACGATTTTTTTTAAAAAAAAAAGAGAAAGAAGTGTCTATTTTAGAGCTCATCCTTTTCTCCATTTCACTGTATTCAGAATTTCAAGAAAGTTTATAAGCTTGACACACCAGAGGACCCTCAAGAAATTACCTTTCAGTGTGTCACAGAATCACAGAATCACTGTGGTTCGGAAAGACCTTTGAGATCACTGAGTCCAGCCATTAGCCCATGCCCACCCTGCCTGCTAATCCGTGTCCCTAAGTGCCTCATCTACAGGTTTCCTGAACATTGCCACGGACAGGACTCCAGCACTGCCCTGGGCAGCCTGTTCCAGCGCTTCAGTGCACTAACCTGAGCCTTCCCTGGTGCAACCTGAGGCCATCTCCTCTTGTCCTATTCACAGT
>JAWLRI010000157.1:5489555-5505032 GCA_034781795.1 Crypturellus tataupa
GAGCAAATAGATTATCAGATGACTTCTGTGAAAACTCATTGTATGTTTCTAATTAGCAAAAAACATAGTTTACAAATAATAAATACTGGGAGACAAAGGAAGTATCCTACAGTTAATGATTTAAAAAAAAAAAAACAGAGAGAGAAAAAAAGAAAAATTTGTAACTGGAGCAACTGAAATGCTGTCTTCTTCCGCTCCCCCCCCCTCTGCCTCTTATCTTAAACTAACTCTCATAATAGCTTGGTTGCCAGACAGGTTGGATTAATGAGCTAAGGCAACAGAAAAACAAGTCATCTGAAAGTACAAAAGCTAATATCATCCAAAAAATACATATGTTTCTTGGTAGGAAAACAAGACCATTCTCTTCAGCACCAGCATAAAGTTTTAAGCATTTTACATTAAATTTCTTTAAAAGGTCTAGACAGAAAGATGTTCTTCTCTGTGTTACACAAACCAGTCCTGCAGTTTACTTGACAAATTCTTCCAATACCTCCCAAGTGAGAGGCATAAAAAAGAAGAGAGAGAGAGAGAGAGAAACGAAAGGATATCACCTATTTTAAAAGTCTACTTCTAAACATTTTAAAGCTCGGTGCAAGCCACTGCTGCAGAAAAATTAAGACCAAAGGTTGATTACAGTATGAAATAAATTTCCTATTTTATGCCAACATAGTTTATCAAAGTAAGATTCCCAGGTTTATCTACTGAACTAGAATCATTTACAGAATTTCCCTGGTAAGTTGTATGGAGAATAGCAATATTCAAAATTTCATAACTTAAACAACTCAAAACAGAGTCCTAGAGTATTCTTAAACTGTCTTTTCATGTTGGATTTGTTCATGCCTGGTTTCTGTTTCGTGATGAAAAGTCATCTTTTTTTCATGAGAAAGCTTTAGCCATAGTTTTGGGGAACATGCTGTTTAAATAAAAAGGTAGTAAAATTAAAATACAGTTTGAAGCTAGCATTCAAGACTGAATAAACTTTTGTTCTTCTTTCTATGGATTTCACTCCCCCTGTTGAAATTCAATTTAAAAAAAAAGTCCAATTTTTAAGCTTTTACAAAATTAAGATGCCCCACTTAGCTGCCAAAAACATTAGAGTCTGAATTCTGAAGTGTTTCCAGACCCCTAAAAATTCAGGTGTGAAAAGGCTACACATGTAGCAGAAGGTAAAACAGGAATATGTAGAATATAGATCTCAGAAGGAGTTTTATCTGGGTAAGGTACGAGACTTGCCTTTGCAGCCTCTGCTTATGTTCTGCAAAAGCTCCATGGAAGACAACAGAGCAGCAGGAAGAGAATAGACACAGTTAAGAAATATGAATGATGAGCTTTGACATCTACAATCTATTCCTTTACTGCATTAATTCTCTATGATTCTTGCCAGGTTACTTATTTTAGACTCTTCACAAACATCTGATTGCAGATTTCCTATTTTCTAAAAAAAAAAAATTGAAAAGCCTACTGCTGCACTTGGAAAAATCTTTCTGTGGCAGAGCAAGAGGAGTGGGAATAGGGAACATGAAGAGGTCTTAAAAGGAAGACTGTTATTACATCCCAGAAAAAATAAATAATTGGGCCTCCACTTCATGCTCCAGATTTGTATTTGTAAAACTGGGATGATAATATTCCCTCAAGTTTCAGAAATTTTGCCAACAAAGTATGACACTGTACCAAAGCGTAGAAAAGTACAAATACCAAATGCATCCAGCAGTTTGCAAAATAACGGTGATACTGAACAGAAAGAGGAAAATACTGTACAATTTGCACCTGTGATGTGCAAAGGAAGTTGGGGACAATCAGAAAGTAAAGTGTTACTTTACACTCTTATTTCACAAAATCACAGAATAGTTGAGGTTGGAAGGAACCTCTAGAGACCATATAGTCAAACCCTCCTGCTCCAGCAGGGACACCCAGAGCACGTGGCACAGGTGGCATCCAGGCAGGTTTGGAAGATCTCCATGAACTTTCCTGTGTTTCAATTTGTCCCCATTACCCTTTGTTCTGTCCCTGAGCACCACCAAGAAGGGTTTAGCCCCATCCTCCTTAGATTCTCTCCTCAGGTTTGTACATGTTGATCGAATCTCCTCTCAGCCTTCTCTAGGCTAAACAGGCCCAGCTCGCTTACCCTTTCCTCATACAATAGATGCCCCAGTCCCTTCATCATCTTCGTGGCTCTATGCTAGACCCTCTCTAGAAGCTCCACGTCCCTCTTTTCCTGGGGAGCCCAGAACTGCCCCCAATACTCCAGGTGCGGCCTCACCACAGCTGAGCAGAGGGACAGGATCCCCTCCCTCGACCTGCTGGCAACGCTCGTCCTCATGCAGCCAGGATCCCATTGGCCTTCTTGGCCACGAGGGCACATTACAAATCCCTCTCTGCAGAGCTACTTTCCAGTGGGTCGACCCCTAATCTGTCCTGCTCCCTGGGGTTATTCCTCCCCAGGTGCAGGACTCTGTGCTTTTCCTTGTTGAACCTCATGAGGTTCCTCTGTCCAGCTCTCCACCCTGTCCAGGTCTCTCTGGATGGCAGCGCAGCCCTCGGGAGTGTCGGCCGCTCCTCCCAGTTTGGTGTCACCTGCAGACTTGCTGAGGGTGCCCTCTGTGCCCTCGTCCAAGTCACTGATGAACAAGTTGAACAGCACTGGGACCAGTACCAACCCCTGCGGGACACTACTGGCCACAGACCTCCAACTAGGCCTTCCCTTGGTGAATCCATGCTGACTGCTCCTGATCACCTTCTTTTCCTTGACACACCTAGAGATGGTCTCTAGGATGAGCTGCTCCATCACCTCTCCAGGGACGGAGATGAGGCTGACCGGCCTGTAGTTTCCCGGCTCCTCCCTCTTGCCCTCTTGCAGGCTGGAGCGACGCTGGTTTCTTCCAGGCCTCCGGCACCTCTCCCGCCCTTCAGGACCTCTCAAAGATGATGGAAAGCGGCTGAGCAAGAATTCCCACCAGCTCCCTCAGCACTCCTGGGTGCACCCATCCAGGCCCATAGATTTAGGGGTGCGCAGTTTGCCTAAATAATCTATAACTCAATCCTCCTGGACCAGCAAAAGATCCTCCTCTCTCCTGGTTCTCTCTCTTGTCTCCAGGCTCTGTACTTCATGTAGCCTCAGCAGTAAAGATTGAAGCAAAGAAGGCATTTATTAACTCTGCTTTCTCTGCATCCTCCGTGACCAAGGCACCCTCCCCACTCAGCAGCAGGCCCAAGTTTTCCCTAGTCTTCCTCCTGCTGCTCATGTATGTGTAGAAGCTCTTTCTGTTGTCTCTTTTTAATATTAATTTTAATTAATATTTTAATAAATTATTTTAAATATTTTTATATTTTAAAAACTATTTTAGTAACTTTTTAATATTTAATATTTTTAATTTCCACCCTGATTTCAGAAGATGTAAATACTGATATTTGGCTCTATTCTGGTGTTCTGCACTGAACTACCACATAGTTTTGTCGCATTATGCATGCACAGTTGTAAGGGGCTGACATCTGCACCAATTTCATACTGGTTTGCAAAGTGACAAACTCATTTCACAAAAACATAGGTACCTATTCAAAAAATTAGGTTAAGAAAGGAAACGAGTGATGTTTCTGCAATTCTGTCTGCAAGAACATTCCATGAAAACTATGAAATATTAGTAAAAGCTAA
Organism: Crypturellus tataupa; assembly: GCA_034781795.1. Taxonomy (NCBI): domain Eukaryota; kingdom Metazoa; phylum Chordata; class Aves; order Tinamiformes; family Tinamidae; genus Crypturellus; species Crypturellus tataupa. Next base: position 5,493,205 of record JAWLRI010000157.1, read on the forward strand.
AGGTAAACACTGAATATGAAGTGAAATGTCAAACTGCAGAATGAGTGGGATTTGCTATGAAGTGGCATATCAACTATCCCTCTAAGATTTCACTACCAGTCATAATAATATAAGGAGTCTAGTTATGATTCAGGCGAGTAAAAACACGAATGTGTTCATATAAATGATGCCGCTAACACTGCAAACTGATACCAGATGTACCAAGACACAGTATTAAAAAAAGTTGACTTTGATAGTAGTACATAATTCGAATGAGTAAATGAGCTGATGAATTAATCATTCATGAGCTCACACATGTAGCTATTGCTGACATTCAGCAGTAAACACTAGTGTATGAGTAGCAATATAATTTAAGTTTAAATCTTTAAACACCATTTGCCCTCCTTTAAAGGAAGGAAAATTGAGTAATTTTTTTTCATAATGGCTCTTACATTTTCTTATACAAAACCAATTGAAATTTAGTCTTCTTTAAGAAATTGTTATCTCTATAGACTGTGAAAGGTCAAAAGTGCCTTTCTGTGGTCACTAACTGTAATTTCTTATCTAATAAAACTATATCATATATATCGTCTTTCACTGTATGATCTTAAATAATTTTATTACCTTCTATGGCATAAATTGGACAGGGTTATCCTCAAAACAATGATTTTTTTTTTACCCAAACAAATCAGGATAGTAAATAACTTTTCTTTCCTTTGAAAGAGTCATAAGTGCTTGAGGCTGCTGCAGCACAAGAAAAAAAATATCTTCACAAATGTCTCCAAACAGTCATGCTGAAAATCTAAGCCAAAGTTTCATTTAACAGCCTGTCAGTTTTTTGATGTGAAGCTAATGAATGCAGTGGCAAACAAATCCATCAAACCCAGCATCAAAACAACTGCACTTCATCCCACCAAAGGGAAAAATGAAACACAACCTGCAGGCCAGCACTTTGATCTAACCTATCCACAGAAAACAGGTTGCTAAGCAGCTACAACTGAAGAATATGCATGCGTAATTGCTGACTTAATTTTATGAAAGGAGGCAGTAATACTTAGGCAGCCTGAGTCTTGATCAGAAAAGGTCAGCAGACTTCTCTTTTCAGGTTCTGCACATCAGCCAAGTAATGAAAAGGTTTCCAGCACAGAACCCTTCAACATCTGGAAACCAACCCAGTTTCAAGAAGAGCTGCTACAATACAAAGGAATCATTATAATTACTAGTAAAATCACCCCGTGCACCTCTGCTCCTGATGTAAGGCAATATAATTTACATGCATTTACACTGGATGAAAATCATCAAGTGGTGCTGCAAAACGGGCACAGCAAGAGATGGGAAGAGAGCGCGGAAAGGCCAGCGCGTCCTCTAAAGCCTCTGAGAACAAGGGTCTTGGGAAGGGGATGACGGAGGGCAGTAAGAGATGGAGATGAGAGGATGTGGAAGAACAGACATGGCCAAGTGGAGACTTAAGAGACAGACAGCAGGAAACTAAAATAATCCCTAGTGAGTGAAAAACAGAGCCCTGACCAAGTCTGGTCACATCATCCCGGCTATTTTCCCCATAGAGCCACCCTGAACTCCGTTCCCTGCTCAGAGCACTTGCTATCCTGAATCCAACAAGCTCAGGTGCACCACATGGATCAGAGCGGGTTTTTTTCAGGTTCCAAAGAATTCCATTTGCCACATTAAAATGCACATATCAAAAGGGGCTATGCAAAGAATAGCAATCATCAATACCCATTCACAACAGTGTCTTAGGAATGTGCTACTTATGAGGCCTACACCAAATTCCTCTATCAGTTTTACAGCTGCAATATATACGAGATAATACTCCAGCCAGCAGATTAGATTTCTTTAAACAAATTTAGATTTCTTACACCAAAACATCAGAATTTGATAACTAAACACATTTAAAAGCATGATAAAATGTAGAGGTGCAATGTCAAAAATGTAAGTAATGAGAGATACAGGAAAACCACAAATTAACCACAATTATCCACAAAATAAGCATTTTTAATGAGAACTTTTTCATGAAAATTGGAAGGGAATAAACATATTGATAGAAGATATTTAGATAAAAAGATATTTAATAAATAGTTCTGCACAATATCCCTAGAAACAGATGCCTAAGAACTGGAAATGACAAACCATTATATTAACTTTTCTTTGCTAAACAGAAAGAACTCTGACTGGGAAGACTACATGAGATGTTGAAATGAACACAAACGCTTTACAAATAATATGTTTTTCCTCTTCCACCCCCACAGCTAATAAACATTAAATCCTAGCTAAAGAAACACAATATTTTCCTCAGACTAGAGATGTGTCTTTTATCCAATTGTTTCTGGATTTTTATTTAATAACCATTAAAGCATTGTGTGTAAACTCTTATTCAGCAACTTGAATACCTGAACATCAGCCCTTTGTTCAGTACAATTTGCCTGCTCAGCATAAATCAAAACAGATCCCTGCAAAACATGCAATCTAATTGCCACTGACTCGACTGTTTTACCAACAATAAGAAAAATGCACTGGAGTAAGGTAGCTCAAAATGCACTCCATGAAACTGCACGTCTGCAGCTGAGTCAAATAAATGCATCTCCACTAAGAAAAGGGCAAAATTCATAGAAGCTTCAAGAAGTATCTCATTTGCCCCCTTATGTACCTTTTAAAGCTTACAGAAGTTTTATTACAGTAACTGAAGTTACAGGTTCTAAGTTTTCTAGTGCCCCTTTTTACTCTGCCAGTGTCCCACTGAAGCATACCCACTTGCTAGCACCTTCAGGAATGATTTGCCCCGTCCACCAGAACTTACTTCTTTATTTCTGTGTGTTATAGTCAGACAAAATTAGAAAGCCAGAACTATACTGTTTCTCCCTAGGAACTGGGGGATATTTAGCATACCTAGCCTATTTCTCTGCAGAGAAAGCTGCAGGTACCTGGCTGCCCCCCCAGGATGCAACTAGTGCTGGTAGGGAGGGTACAGCGCAGGGGAACCAGGAACCAGGAACATTCAGCATCTTCAAGGACAGAAAACCATTTTTAGAATCTGCATCTATAGTCTGTGCTTCTCCTGCTTGTCCAATACTAAGGATGTAAGCAGTCACTGATTGAACATTTGCCATGAATTTCACTGAACCTTCACATATTTATGCAGGAAAGCAGTATCATCACTTAGCCTAAATATTTACTATTATCTTTAATAGAAATTCATACAATTACATACTTGCTTTCTTCCCCAAAAAATTAACAAAGAATGAATATTGACTGTACTTCACGAACTTGTTTTCTTTTCTAAGGCAGACATCCAGCTGTAAGTAATTATAAAACATTCTGTAAAAATAAACATGTTCCCATAGGGAGACAAATAATTAGTCATCAACAGGCAAAATTCTCCTGGCAGAATGCAGCAATGAACGGATCCTAGATATTACCGCTGACACAACAGTTATTTGCTGACATGAGCAACCTCTCCACTACAGCATAGAGCAACCAGGAGATCCAAAATTTTTTATTTCAATTAAAATTCTTATACATTATACATATAGGAAGAAAAGACATATTAAACACAAGATCAGCACTCTAAAGAATGACAAACGGAAATGTAAAGCTCTTTCCTCTTTAATTTTTTTCAGGAAGTTTCCTGAAGTTGTGATAAAAATAATCACAGCCTTTTTGTTTGTTTTTTTTAGAGAAATATCATAATCAAGAAAGAATATTCAGTTTACAGTAATTCTGGAAATTTGTGTTTTCCAAGCATCACACAAAATCAGAACTGATGCTTTGAACAATGCTTAGTTTGCAGAAGTATTACACAGAATTATCTTAAGACCTTTCTGTTGGATGATTTTTTTTTTTTACTGGCTTTGGAAAAGAGAGCCTATTAACACTTCCTCGCAGGAGTCTTTATTTAAAATGGTAAAAAATATATATATACTTATAATTCTCATGTGCTTTTTTTTTGTAATAAATAATGGGAAAAAATTAAGAACTTAGACTATATGCCAAAGAAACTAGAGTTCACATGATATTGATTATGATATTTCTCCTTAGACAGAAATTCTAATTATTACTGATTTGGATGCCACTTTGAAACTTTCAAACATTTAAATCAAACTGCCGATATATGTAGTGTAAGAACTTAAACAAGGTACATATAGTACACAACATTACTCCTATTTGTATGACCATGCAGTACAGGATTTACTGTCATGTAATGAAAGTTATATTCACACACAAGAGTTCTAAGTAAAACTGTATTTAAAGCATCTAAGTCATAACTACCTAGTTAAAAATTTCTTTAACCTTGACACATTATCTTCTAATCCTTTTGAATCTGATTCTGACTCTCTGAATTTGTAGCATAATACAGTAAATGAGAGACCATGCTGAAGGCATAACAAATATGCAGTTGCCCCAGAAAAGGTATACTGTGATTTTTAAAACATGAGGTTTTACACTGTAAAGCAGGAGCCTTTCAGTGATGCAACTGATGCATCTCAAGGTATCACCAGATCAGCCTCATTGTATCCAAGGATAAAATTTGCTTTTCTTGAAGTTTGCCTGAATTGATTTTAGAGCTGTAACATATTCATGGCTTCTAAAATTCAGGATAGCTTTATCTGCAAAATTAACTCAGTAACATGTCCGTGTCCACATTTCTTTCAAATGTCTCAACTATAATGTCTACTGAAATACTATTAAATATATATATGTTTTTAATTGATTTCATAGTCTATGTTTTATCAGTTGGTTATTGTAAAAGCAAGTTTCCCATTAAAAGTGAGGGCAGATCAGGCAACAATACATTTGGATATTTTCATTACTTTCCTATACAAAGTGGAAAAAAATGTGGAAAATAAACCCACATTATTTACAAATCTTTATCTTTTGAAAAATACTCTTCATCTCATTAACAACAACAATTGATAGTGCACAGAATCATAAATGTGAGAACCTCCTAGTAGTTCTTAGTATTCAGATGCTGTCCAGTATTTAAGAAAACAGTCGTCCAATGTGTTTAATGAGAGTTTTCCACAGTTACATAAAAGTTAAACCTGCACATCAGTTTTGCACTCTACTCCTTGTCATCTCATTGGCTAATATACTAACCAAGCCACTATGTTTGCCTCAGTAACAATCACTTTAATGCAAAAAATTCCTCTACCTTTAATACTTTCGGAATCATATTAACCAAAGTTTACAAAAGTCAGAACTCTGAGAAAAATCATAATCCTGAAACAATCATTTCCTGAACAAGTCACATACTTACCTGATTCTGAATATGACATTCTGCATATGAAAAGAAAACGTATGTGGCACAACAAAATTTCGGTGTCAGGAAGCTTCAATGCCCAGCTTTGGTAAAACTACAGTCATGGTTCTGTAAGCTGAGAAGTTTCTGCTTGGGGCTCACAGTTATTATAACAACATACACCGTAAGCTATCTGATAACTTGAAAGATTAATTGCTCCTTTAGGTAAAATTTTCTTAGGCGTCCGTTCTGCAAAATAACTTACCAATTTTGCTGCTTTTCCATAATCAATCCATCGGAATGTGGCAAAGTTTGTTGACTCTGCACAGTTAAAACCATGGTTAAATCCTGCATGGTATCCATATGGGAACGTGATCATAAATTCCCCTGCCTCTTGTGTAACCTACAGCAAAACAAACAAACAAAATAAACCACATTACCTAAGAATTTCTGATCCTGAAGAAATTAAAACTATTTTCCTTTGTAATTACATAAAAGTAAATACTTTTTTCTACTAGCAAAGTTGTGATATGCATGCAGAAATGATGTACTTGAGAAAATGTTATTGACTATAATTTGGAAAAATAAAATTTGGCTTCACAGCATAACTATATTTTAGCACTTTACAGATTCAGAAAGTACTTTCAATAGAGCAAATCTAGCAGCACCCATTCATTGCTAGGAAAACCTGGAAAGGACAGTGAAACTGTACAAAAGCTACACTAATCTTCTTGACTGCAAGAAAGCAGAGACAGGGTGTAAAAAATGCCTGCAGGTACTAGACCTACAGATCTACAGACTCACGTATATTTATTGTTGAAGAAACTACTCTGTTTACCAGACTGAAGATGTTTCTCTAGAACAGCACTAGAACTATTCAATATTCACTCTTAGAGAGGTTGTAGAGATCTTATTCTTACTCTTCTGTCCCATCTTTACGTATTTCAAAAAATATTGCAGGAAGACATGTGACTTGAGGGTTCATTTGGTTTTGAAGTTGCTCATTACTGATGATCAAGCATAAGAAAGTAGGAGGAACCCTAAATAAGATACTGATCTGTGGCAGTTAGAGAAAACATGGTTTTCAGGCCAAAAGAAACATTTAAGCAACTATTTATAAGCAAAACAGTGAAACATAATGCATTTGAATCCCTTTGCTAAGGATTTATTTATTTATTTATTGTATCTTTCTTTTTAAGCACAATTATAAGGCAGATGGGATTCTAGCACTATCTGTGACCAAAGTTCTGACTATGGAAAGCACAGAGGGGTCTGGAAAGTAAGAAACTTGAAACAGGAAAGTAAGAACTTGGCTACAGTTAAGATCTTGACACAACATCGCAAATAAGCAAGGGACGCTTATAAAGGAACGCTCTGCTGTTTATAAGCATGGTGAAGTCCAGTTCAAACAAAAGAAGCCACAGGGCACTGTCTCAACAATTACAGCAAAAAGAAAGCATAAAAAAAAAAAACACTGCAACAGATGGTTATCTTTTGCATAGATTAAAAGAAATTAGATTAAAAGAAATTAGATTCCTAGAAGAAGTCTCAGAATCAGGTATTGGGTAAAAGCAAGTTTCCAGAGTAGATTAAAAGAAAGCGTGTAAGGCAGGCCTGCCGAAGGTCACTCGTGATGCTCTCTTGTTTCACAAGGGCAAGACTCGTCTTTCGCTGCGAGGACACACCGGGATCTCTCCCAGCCACAACGCAGAGGACAGGCAGCTCCTGTCACTCACTAACATTGTCAGCACTCAGGTAGCTTTAAGGTCATTCTACCAAAGCTGACGTCAAGAACAACTGGCAATGACACAGCCACGTCTTTGCGGCTATCTGAAGGAGTTAATAAACAAGAAGATTCAGAAGCAGAAAGTCAACGAGACTCGCCATATTATGTTCGAATTGCCTTTTTACATGGGATTCACATAAGACAGGCCACTAAAAAGAAAATAGATCCACTACAAACTCATCACATAACCTGAACAATGATGGATGTCTGTTCAGCAAGAATGTGCTCACCGATTATTGGGAAATAAGGAGCATTCATAGAAGTGAGATAGGTTTTTCTTTTATTGTATGACAGTGCTTTGCATAAGCAATCCAGCAAGAAGAGAATTGGAAGGACAAAGAAGACACTATTTAGGGAAATACATTTATGACTTTAAAGCGTAGAAATCAAAGTTTAAATATATACAACTACCAAATTAAATCTCACAATTCCACACATTTTTCTCTATTCAAATATCATGTTTTAAACCTCATCTTCTTACTGCCAGAGTACCTTCACACATTTTCACTTCTGAATCGCTCCTTTCCTTTCCCTCAAAATTCTCTTTTAAGATAATGTGATATGTGTGTTTTCTGTGCTTAATACAAGTAGAAATATACAGGGTGACTGCTTCACATGTTTACGTAAATTTTGGATATTACTATGGAAGCAGGGAAAAGAGGAAAATAAGGAAAATGCAACTAGCATAATAAAGGAAGAATGATGGATAAAATAAAATAAAAATTACATTTGCACTTTTTACAAACTTGATTTTGCACGCGGGTCGAGTGCGATGTGCACACAAACACATACAGGCGCGTGCATGGTAACTGCTCCTGCATTCGTCACGCAGCTGCTGTGGCACCGCGCAAGAAGGACCATCCTCGACGCGGGCATTCCCGCGAGCAGCCGGCGCGAGCAGCCGCGCGGCGCCCACCTGCGAGGCGCGGGGCTGCCTTATCGGCGCTCGGCACGTTGCCGCTCCTATCGCTTCCAGCCGTGGAGATCACGGCCTGGTTCCCTCCATTCACTTCCTCGCTGAATCCTGCTAATTACAATTACACTTGGGCACAGTCTGCCTCCTCCTCCTCACACTAGGTGACAGAACTGAACCGTTATTTAACTATCTCTAGCACTCGTTTTCAGAGTTAGAACACAGTAAAGTCCAGGACACGGGAATAAAGCCATCGGCTCAGATGGGGGGCACCGAAAACAAGTTATGTCAGCACTCAGCAGGATGCTCCAGTTTATACTCCAACCAATGAAACGGTTCAGGCTAACATTCAGTAAATCGAAAACTATAAATCGAATTTGGAAAGTTTTATCTGACACTTCATGATGAAGTACAAGGCTATGAAGAGAGTAGTTACTTGTATATTACAAAAACTGAGCTCCTTCACAGCATTTCCATACAGTAATATATCATTCAGAAAACAAACTACTTTTTATGTGAGTAAAAGCTTCCTACCCAAGGCAGGCAGCCTCATTTCAACCGCCTACATTTTACACTGAGGTTGATTTAAGCATGAGAAGTTAAGCAACCTTCCAAGAGACATCCAACAAATCAATGGCTTCTTTCCACATACGTCTACCTTACTCCTGGCTTCTCTGCTTTTATTGAAATGATGTATTTCTCACAAGCTTCTTCCAGTCAAATAAACTTTATAAATTTTCATCCACTCAGTTTCACTGAAAGCATAAAACATAACTGGCTCTACTAGTTAGCACTATTTAATTAACAATATTGCTACTGATAATTACTGCTGTCATAGACATTGATTATTGCTGTGCAGGTGCTTACATGCTTTACAATTTGCTATGAAATACTACTTTTAAGAGTGTTTGAGAACCTTTTACATTGGTGATAAATTTCTGTGGCAAATCCCTTTAAAGACACAATCTATCTCCAATTGTATTTACTTCTTCAATAATGTATACACTTCAGGTGGGGGTACTTAGGTTATGAAGCACAACCTGCTGTAAGATCATCATGTAAATTTTAATATTTTCTGTTTTTGTTGGATAGTATTATATATACATGGGAAAATATTTCCTTAAAATATTATTTCTGTGGGCTACATTTCATGCTATTACATAAATCTGAACTAAAACAGGTGAACAGCATGTCTTATACCATATTCTAGGCAGGAGTAAGGGAGGAGTTGAGCTTGTTTACAAAAATCCTCATGGTGCCTATAAATAAAATGCCTTACATACAAAAACTACAATAATAAACAAAGAATGTGACGAGGATGGTTTATAGGATTATTTTGGAAGGGGAACAGAATCAGAACAAGTACATATTGCCTGGTTCATCCAAACACTTTAAAACAGGTTGGGCAGTGAGAAAACAGGAATCATTATTGATTAGTGATAAGAAGGCTTTTAAGAAGTCAGTGTAACAAATAGATGTTTAGAGAGAGAACTTTCTGAATCAAGCTCTACACTTCAGTGGACGCTTGCAAAGCTGCTGCTTTTAGAAATGTAGAATTTACAAATCTGTTCAAGATACAGAACATGGATGCTCTAAAAAGGCAATATAACAAAAGTGCTTTTACAAGTTAGCATCTACATGAAGTCCAAAATTATTCACAAGTGAAAACTTTCTAAGCGGAGAAGAATAAGGCAAAAAATCTTTAGGGAAAGAGAATACTTCAGATTTTTGAAAAGCAACTATATACTATATTCACACACAAAGGAGAGAGACTTTTTTTTCACATAGTTTATATAGGTTCCCATTATCTACCCATTCTCAACTGGCCAGTACAGCATTAAAAAAAAAAAGAATTAAAAAAATGAAAATAAAAATCACCCATTTTGTTATATGTTAAATCTTTACATATTCTATTTTAAATAATATTTATTTCAGTTTTATTCCACACTGCAAATATTATCAAGTTTTTTTTTAAATAACATTCTCAATGAAGTCACATTGAACTGTATCAGAAGTACAATAAGCAAACAGGGAGAAATGAATGTTTCAAAATATCAGATATAAAACATAACTTAATATTAGAAAGTATTTAAATCAACATAGAGCCCCTAGAAGCTTGCAAGGAAATAAATATGCTCATATCTTAAAAGAGGGGTTCTTTCAGGGTTCAAATTATGATACCTGCAAGTATTTTCCATGAGAAAATTCCAGACTTAAAAGCAATAATACTATAAGCACTCATTTTAACCTTGTCAGGGAGACAGTACCTAAATAAAAAATAATAATTTTGCCTCATCTTTATTATACACAGTCTTTATAGCACACATAATCTAATTCAATGCATGAATGCACAGTTTAAAAACAAACGCTAATGTACCTTGTCAAAAGGAATTCCATACTTTTTCAATATTGAGGGAGAAATCAAGGTCATCTTGTGGCGAAGAAAAGCATCACATCCTTGAGAGCTGCTTGGGAAGAAACCTAAGAAAGCATATTAAGCAAAACTGCGTTTATTAAAAACAGAAAAAGCAGCAAATGTTAGTAGTATTTTAAAATAAATAATACTTTTGAATCTTTTAGTATTTTTCATCTAGTCATTGCTAGTTACTGTGAAATCTGTATAAGAAAGACAAATACCTTTTACCGAATTTAGCCTGTTTTCAGATCTTTTTTTCTTTACATTTTGGAAAAAAGTGAAATAATTCAGGTAAATTTTGGACATACAATTTTCATCATCCTTTGCCTTCCAGAAATTTTTGTTGTGTATTTTTCCAAGTTTAGTGACCATCCTACTACCCATGTGTACCTCCTGCACATATGAATCAACACTGATATTTAAATTTAGAAGCATCCCAGAAAAATCAGATTTGCCCAGCACCTCCAGACCACTTACATAGTGTGCATACAGGCCCATCTACCAAGAAAAAGTACAGAATGTAGAGCAATCTTATTTATCTCTATTTTTATCTCTATTCTATTCCTTAGAAATATCTGATAGGTTTCCAAGCCAGTATTTTTCACTTCTTTGCATCTTGTTCTAATTTGTATGGACGAGTATTGCTACTCAGGTTTCAGTTTTCATCATTAATTTACGTAGCAATTTACTGACCCTATTTATGAAATAATAACCCTGTATTTCATAGCGATACAATGAAGTTGATCAGCGCATGGAAATTAATGGGGGCCACTCATGCCAGTTGTTAACAGGGCCACATATAGCACCAAGGAGCTTCCATCACTGGGAATAACGAGATCACACTGACTATCTTGTTCCATGTGGGAGAAACAAAACCGCATAGGAATTGATTCTGAGCAGTTCAGGATTCCCTTTCCCAAACAGGGAGTAATATCAACAGGGGAAAAAAATCAGGCGTCACTGACAGTAATACCTGGTGCTCTAACAGGGATGTACAGAGCAACCACAGCCCCATCAGGGAACCGGCCCTGCCTGCTCTAGAACGACAGGTTCTTCAGTCTAATATACAAGTGTATATATGTATATATATATCTTAAATCATATCATGGTAAGTATATATTATGCAACACTAAGGAAAACAGAGAAAGACAAGACAGGAAAAGAGAAAAGCTTCCAGAATATGGTCAGTTCTGCCTTTGCCAGCCTTTATAGCAAGACTATCAAAAGATGAAAGCAGAATTTCTACTAAGAGAAGGACATAGTAGTTAAAGATGGCAACATGCTCCAGAAAGCCTTTATTATTGAAATACTGACAGAGTATGGTGAGAGCCATCTAAACAGCCACGTTTATCAGCACAAATGCTCCCAACTCCTCTCCTTCTCAAGTAGAATCACAGAATCAGAGAATGCCTAAGGTTGGCAGGGACCTCTAGAGGTCATCTAGTCCAACCCCCCTGCACACGCAGGGCCACCTAGAGCA
>JAWLRI010000157.1:5512725-5523394 GCA_034781795.1 Crypturellus tataupa
TCACCAGGGCTTAGTAGAGGGGTAGAATCACCTCCCTCGACCTGCTGGAGACGCTCCTCTTAATGCACCCCAGGATCCCATTCTCTTTGACTCTTTGCTAGATTGAAAAGTTGCAGCCTTCTGAACATTCCTTGTTCAGAAAATGTCTTCCTTGTTGCCCCTCTCTGGACCTTTTCCAGTTCTTCGTGTCTTTTATTCTCTAATCTTTTTCTGTAACCTTAAAAATTGCAGTTGAACAACCTCACCATAACGCAGTTCCCAATATGCAGGCTACAACTATTACCAATTTGTTAACTAGTGAATCCTGTAAGCTTTAGGCTGTACATACAAAGGTTTCTGTAGTTCACACATTGTAAAAGAATCTGGAAATAAGAAAATGAGTGATATTTTTTTCAAATGCAACGATGGATAAATTTAGGAGTATTTTAGGAGGGCGAGCGCTGGACTTTGCTTTCTGGTATCAGTGACACGCACCGAAGTACAACAGTGTGTACTTTGTAACATAGTGTGTACTGTAATCTGCCCATATAAATGCACACAAAATGGGTTTGAAAAGAAAATACATAATTATTTTCAGAATTTCCTATGTAGGATGTCTAGTTACCAACTTTCAAGAGCATTTCTTATATAATATGTTTAAAAGCAAGCTGCTAAATGTGTGCTGCTGCAGCAAGAAAATGCATCTAATTGTTCCTGTATTCCTAATCAGCACTCTTAATCTGGAATGAAAAAGGGAGCTTAGGAGGATTTAAAATAAACCAAGTTACTATGTGAGATCAGACATTATTTTCCTACAGATAAATAATCTCTTAGATCTCTTCCCTAAAGCAGTATCTTCTGCTCCTTCACAAAGAAACCTCCCACACATTTGGCTAAAACTGTCCAAAAGATTCAAAAGTTACAGGGACAAAGAACTATTTAATAAGGGGAAAAAAAGGGAGTTAGAGGAGACTATACTATCAATAAGAATCTAATAAACAAAAAGAACAAAGTGTTCTTCAAGCTTCCTTTTCATATGCTTAACCAAACTAAATGGGCCAATACAAAATTAAATACTAAAAAAAGACAATTGTTTTTTTAAAATTCCCCAGAGTGCTAAGCAGTGTTCCTGGTTTGAAAACACTAGAGGCAAATATACACACTAGAGGCAAATAAAAGTCACACAATGTTAAGAAAGAATAAAACACAGCTGGCAAGTCAAGGACTAAGCTTTTCACTTTCCTGCAGGCTTGTCCTTAAAACACCTTAAATACTGAAATACTGAAAATATTACCTTGAGCTAGTCGTTCAAGACGTCTCCCATGCTCTGGAGGAATAGCGTACCTAAAATTCACACAAAGAAAAAGTGTTTAAAGACATAATTACTGAAGAAGTCACAGTTTCATATAAGCTAAACACTGGAAAATACAGAAACTAGTAAGATTAAATAATGAGAAAAGGTGCAGCCTGCAGGAAAACTACTGATTTTGTTATATTTTAGAAAGCTTTTTAGCTTGTTTCTAGCTTAAACATTATATAGTTCAAGAATGTTGTACTCACTATGTAAAATCATGCATAGAGACAATACTTTACTGGATTGCACCACTTACCATTATTTCATTTAAAAGAAGATGGAGGCATTTTTATTTTCCAGGTGAAGCAGAAACCCATACAATAGAATGAAATCCAATTCATACAGGATTAATTTCTGTGAATCTTACCATGCTTCACAAGAGCTCAGCAGAAAAATATTATCACTAAACAAACTTTTTTTTTTCCTTACAGTCAATGCTGGGGAATAAAACAGTTTGTAAATTGCAAATCAATACAATTAGATCATTTTTTTTAACTCCAAGGAACACAGTTTCTTCAAATTCAGTAATTACACAGTCCTTGGGAGCACTCTACTCTCAATAAACTACTCTTGGAAGATTTCATAACCTGTTTACAACAAATCATTAAGAATATAACAGAATTGGAATCATCATCATTTTTCTTTTAATATTTACTACACCTAGAAAAAATATATTATTGAATAGATGAAGTTTCGTTCTGTTTTTCCAAATGTACAAAAATGCAGAAGATTAATTGCAACTCTGTTACTCATAGATTTAGTGTACTTCATTTACTGTATGCATTAATTAGTCTGTACTAATCAACAGCCTGAACATGACATAATTAGCTTCCATTTGAGTTTAAGAGCGTAGCAGATTTGGACTGAATCTTCTCTATAACAATATGGTTCAAAAAAGGGGAAAAATGCATATTTGGCAGTATCATGTAACTCAAAGCAAGCCAACATTCAGCTTTTTTACTCTTCCATGAGCACGTATTTCATTCATCTCCCTTGCCAACCTATGAACACTGACAATTTGACTAAATCACGTGAAGGACTCCTGGCTCTCCATTTTGCACAAGGAAAAAACATCTCTCCTCTTCTCTGTGTCCCAGAGATACCCGCTCTACACCCTCACCCCCATCATTACTCTGCATTACAAGAGACACCGCAGCAGAAGCGAGATCTGTGTATCCCAGAAGACAGCACTCCGAGTACAACTGTATCCATGCCCAAGCTCGCTGACAACCCAAATCATATTAAACAAAAGGAGAATTTCAGCCTGAGTCCATTCACTGTTTCGGTTTTAATCAGAATTTCATTATCTCTCCAAAATGAATTGTTTCTCTCCACTTGTCTTTCCAAACTGTTTATTCGTCTGTCCTCTATGTATATTGCACACGCATCAGTGTGTACACAGTAATCTAAAACACGTTTGCATCTTTCACAGCCCAGTGCAAACTGCACTGTGTACAGCACTGTGTATTTGTACTATGTCACTAAATTACACAGCTCCACAAAGCAAAACCAGAAGAGACAGTGTGTGCATCTAGCAAAAAAAACTCTAATTAGACCTTTCTTTGCTTTTCATGTCTCTAATTAGACCAGGATTATTTCTAAAAAGTCTCTCAGTGCAATTTATTACATTTTTATGACACTATGTGGTCACACACTTCCACTTAGTACACATGGGCATGTAGGCACCTTAAGAAACCTTAGGACACCTTGAAATGCAAAATTTGATAACTGGGATCTCAGCATATCACTTGTAAAGATAAGGCATTTGATTTGAAAAAAATGATTGAAACAGGCTGTACTTATTTATTTAGCCAATCTCAAAACTGTCAAGCAATAATTCATTAAATGCAAGTTAGTGTTTTTCACTACTCTTTTTTTTTCTGGTAATACCATCTTCTCCACGTTCTTTTGCTTCTTCCCAGTGTTTCCTTCTTTTCACCGTAAAGTGACCAAGACAAGAAACTTCGTGTAGTACCACACATTAGGATTTACTCTCCAGATACATCTGGCTAATGACTTTCCTTGGTCCCAAACATAGCTTATTAGAAAACTGAGCTTCTCAATACACGAGCATCTACCTTGAATACCAATCAAATTATGACAAAATGAATCCTTAGTCTATAGCATAACTGACAAAGCTAAAAATCCAAGCCCTAACTAATGTAAGTCAATGAAACTACAGAAAAAGCTCAAGGAGTACAGAAACTCCTAAAAAGACATAAAGACTCTACCCTTTACTGATCTCCCTTCTGCAGCTGCCGTGTTACAGCTTTTATACAGCTTGTGCCCAACCTCTTTTAGCTACACTACCAGAAAGCTGCTAATATTTGAGTTCTCAAATCTTCAGGCCAAATCCTCCCTTGTGAAGGTGAGGGTGTTAAATGCTAAATCACTAAGAGGCAAAGAGAATGTCTCTTAGAAACAAAACAGAAATATACAAAAAGAGAAAGAAATAATAGTATAATTGTTGATGCCAATAGCCTGTAATTTTATTAGTTCAGGAAGACACATCTGTGTAGAGTCTTGAAAGGACGGATGTACGATAGAAACTGAGTTCACCACTGCTCATCACTAGCGGGGCACCACACAGTGCAGTTACAGCAGATAAATATGTTATATATTCTTCAGGGGCATCTGCTCTGAAACACACCATAATGCAGCAGTGCAAGGTTATGGGCAACAAGATCACTATAAACAAGTAATAATAAATATTATATGCAAGATTTTTTGACTCACAAGCAGGGATATACCTGATATTTCCACTGTATTTTCAAGGTTGGATACTTTACATGATATCTCAGTTTAAGTAAGTCAATAGATTCTCGTCCTGTTTTGTTTTTTGATAAAATCTCAGTCTTATGGAATAACACCCACTGTTTAACCATGAACCAGTAGCAATATAAGCTCACTGTTGTACCTATATTCTTCAGCGCCCTGAAGGATGCAACAGTCTAACCCCTATGTCCACTCAGTCATGTATTTACCTCAAAAATACGATAGTTGACAAAAAAACAGTAGAAACTATGATACAGAAGACTCTATGGGGAATCTGGCTGGAATAGCCACTTAATAAATTTCGTTACTACTTTGGTCACTATTGACTTTACAGTCAGAAGTAGAACCTTAATAACCTTTGATTTAATGCTGCCTTCACGTTGTTTTGTTTCTGCTCTATGAGAGTAAATTTATTTTTGTCTCCCTGTATAACAACTGCTATTTCACTACAGTAAAAACAGAATAATTTTACTTCACATGGCAAATAAAATCTGGTACAGGAAAAAAAATACTAACAGTCAATAGAAATGAGTATAGCTATCTCAGTTTTATTAAGAAGGTTTGGACATTACATTGAGAAGAACAAACACAGCAAAACACCAAGAAAAATACTCCTTTTTCTTTAATTAGGGAATCTTTAATCCCCCATTTAAAGATACTAATAAAAAGCACGTAACCCACAGAAGAAACTCAAAGGAGAGTGTGAATTAAAACAGTAGCCTTCATAGGTGGCAATAACTAATAGAATTTTTGGAAGACAAAAGGCAAATCATTTAATGTCATCACATCTCCACAGCAATATCTACGTTTTCATATTTTCATTTAGAAGACTGCTGCATGAACATCAGGCAACACAAAGTAATCTATTACACAAACAAGACACGGAAAACTAGACTAAAAATTTCTATCAATGAGAGCTGACAACACATATTTTGAAACAACTGCAGTGTGTAACTATTTTTAACTGCAACACCTATGGACCTTTTTGCGTATTTTTCACAACCTTCATACTTTTTCCACTCCTCTTTTAACAAGGTATGGTATAACCATTACACGATAGATAATGAATATAGGACATGGAAAAAAACTGTTCAAAGCTTACAGATATCTGAAAAGGAAATTAAAAGGTTAATTTCTACACTAAATTTAAAATGAGACTTAGGAAATGGCAGGGAGAAAGTAACAAAATAAGTTTTCTTCAGGATGTTACCATATTAACATAATTCCAAGTAAAAAAAATAGGACATGAAAAATTATTACTTTAGCTTAGTTTTAAAGAAAAATTTTCCATTTAGTAATTTTCATCTCTTTCCCACATCTGCATCCTGCAAGTGCTCAGGGAGTCAAGCTTTTCAACTCCGGAAACCAATTTTCAGTTCCGTTACATGTTAAATCAGTTCACATAATTTGTGATACTACTACTTTGCCTGTTTGTGTTATTAGCATAAGTAAATTCAAGCACTGCTTCTTTTCTCAATCTGAAACCTTGTAAAGGCCCAATAATGCCTCTAAAATACACACAAATTCACAAACCTGTGAGAGCTTCAGAAGAATCATTTGTTTAGAAAAGGAAGATACCTTAATGCCTGTTTTCCCTCACACTAGCAAGTTGCATGGAAAACCCGTAAATTCTCTGGAGATCCTGATTCTATTCCATAGTCTTAAAGTCTAACCATTTACCTGGTGATCACCTAATGGAAATTATTGAAATACTTCCTGGTAGCAGACATTACAATCTAAGATTCCTCTCTGGCTGTTCACAAACAACTTTCCTCTTGCATGACCCTTCTTTACTCCCATGAGCCTCGCACAATTTAGCTCCAGCAAGTTATAGGAAGACCATAAGCCCATAATCTAAACACTGTTAGGAGGCAGGGAGTCAGCTCCTGAAATAAGGAAGGAATTGAAATAATATTCCCTCTTTTTTGTTCTATTCTAAACATTAAAGAGTTTTACAAGAGAGGGAAACTCTCATCTAATCTTCTTTAAACAAGAGAGCAACTCGCAAGCTCCAGTGGTTTGACCTAACTGCATGACTTCCAAAAGCATTTCTGAACCTGCTTCCAGTTCCCACAGCTCAGTGTTGGAGGATTAAGCCCCAAGAAACATTTGAAACATTTCCCTCTTTTCAGAGATGCCTCCTGGCTAAGTTCTTTAGCTTTCTACCCAGCATGCTGCCTTCAATGCAGCCCTCTTCGAAGCATCTCGCTCCAGGCATTGACACTGTGTAGAACTTCAGAGCTTAGTTCAGGGTTACAAACTTCTCTTAAAAAATAATGAAGCTTCAAGAGACCTCTAGGGATCATCTAGACCAACCCTCCAGCAGGGACACCCAGAGCACGGGGCACAGGGCGGCATCCAGGCAAGTTTGGAAGATCTCCAGGGATGGAGACTCCACAAGAGCCTCTCTGGGCAGCCTGTGCCAGGGCTCTGTCTCCTTCGTGTGGAACATCACCCTAAAAGCTAAGGGCAGCTCATGATCCCAAACCTCTTTGCTGAGCCAGTGCAAAGTTTTCATGAAAAAGCACCAGATGATCTGTATTTGCTTCTCAACTCATACTAAGCATATTATTTAAGCTACCTCCACTTTTGCTCTGGAGTATATATTCTTGGGGACTTATCATAAAATACGACCCAAAAGAGCACCACATCATATTTGCCAATTGCAATGTTTATAAGGCCAGAAATAAAAATAAAGATAAGAGAAGAAGCTTCCAAAACTTCTTAAAAAAGTCATCAAAACAAATAAATAGATAAATAAAAATCCAGTCTAGAGCTGCTAAGTCCTTTAAAAACTATATTGCCTTATTTTTAAGACAGTAAAATGGTAATATTTATTGTAAAAATGAAATGGAGTATTACATTAAGTCTAATGCTACCACACTTCCTGAAATGGGTATCTTACATACAATAATTTTAAAAAACCCTATATATTCTACTTTTACAGCTAAAATGAAATACAGGGATGCTACTTTTTGTCTGTATCAAAAGTATGACTTCCATTTTTCATTACGTCATAGCACAGACTTGGTGGCAATCTTACATATTTCTCTATTCTTTCTTAAAGTAAGCAGAAACGGCTGACTGCGTGCTGTCTATGGTTGCATTAGGTAACATTCCTACTAATGCTGCTTTAACAGCATCAGAATTTCAAAAGTTTTCATCCTGTCCTACATAAACTTTTACTGAAGCATCCTGTTAATAATTAGAGTCCATCCTCCTGCTTATATAAAAACCACTTCTATTTCCAAGTTCATTCCAACATAAAGATTGTAATTTTAAAACACTCAAGAAGGAAATTAAATCCCAGTCCTGACTCAAGGGAACTGAAGCAAAAGGTCAATGGCTTCACTTGCTACAAATACCAAAAGCCAAATACCTGAAGCATGCTTTAGGAAGGGCACAGATCCCCAGATGTCACTGTTCAACAACGACAGCGTCCTTCTACAATGAATCATCATTTTTAATTTAGTGTGCATATTTCCCTGGAAAATTAATTTTACTTTAATAGTAGGAAAAGCAAACTTGGAAGCAATACCTTTAATCTCCCCTCCAAAACACAATGTAACTGTCTCACTTTAACATGGAGCCAGCAACAGTACAAGACCTGGGCAAACCTTCTGACACCTTAGGTACACAGGTAGAAACATCAGTGGAATGTGTTTTTTTCATTTTTTCGAGGACTCTTTGACTTCACTGGAGAACGTAGGCCATAAAAGCCTCTGAAAATCTCAACCATGAGACGACAAATCCACAGTTTCCAAGAACAGGAAATAACATCTGTATTTGTCATAAAAAATGCATCAAGTTAGCGAGAAAAGTGGATTTCCTGCAAGTACTATATGGATCAGCACAAAATTCAATGAACTCAGTTACTATACTGACTTCCACTTTTTTGCCTTACGTCCCTCTACTATCTGGAGCAAAACGAAAGACAAGAAATAGTGAATGCAATTTTATTTGCCCACAATATAGATAAGGTAGAGCAGGTCATGAAGTTCAACTACAACAGATTTTCTACAATAAGGCCCTTAAAATTAGTAATAAATTAATTTAAATCTTAATAAAATTAATTTTGGAGCTATGAATAAACAGAAAAATCTAAGAATTCCAGTTAATTTTAACAGCTAATCAGATAAAACACCATTTTACCAGAACAGTATGTGGGAGTATAAAAATTCAGTCAGCCTCCTACAAGTTTGCTTTGATCTGTACCTCACAAAATAATGATACAAACCTTAATCACATGAATAACATTGTTTTAGATATCCAAGCCAAATAAGTTACTTTTTGTAACAGAGATTGCCTCTTATGGGAATCTCTGTTACTTTTCAAATACGTTGTTCTACTGATACTACAAAGCTGAATTGTGACAGAATTTGTTCATTCCATCTGTCTCAGTAGAAACCCAAAAATCACAGACCAACAGTCAAGGTCATTCAATACACTGGTTGCTTGTCTAAATTATCCTACACTATGCTGTTCAAAAACACAGAACTGCTCACATACATTTTAAGTTTTTAGCATACAGGAAAACTGGTAACTTTCTTCCAATATGCAAATGAATGCATATTTGGCCTTACTGAAAGTATTAACTTATACAAAGAATTATCTTCAAAAGAAAACACATCTTCTTCCTGACCTACAAATTCAATGTTATTTACCAGATATAGGACAGTACTTCTACTTTTGCCATCTTTGTAGTTGCATTTGTTTTATGACTAGAGGGAGTATCTCCTCTTTTTTTCTTCATTACTTTCAAAGAGTGCTTTCAATGACTTTAAATTTCTAAGAATGTAGATGAAGAAAAATTTGCTAAAAACATGTGAGTAGTAACTCAAAAGAAACAGCAGCACAAATGGCTGCAAATTGATTGAAGATTATTTTACTTTACTTACTTATTTTACTTTCTAGTTTATAGGTAAAGAGATAGGTGAAGACTTGATTCAGACTGTATTTTGAAAATTACCCAATATATCCTGTAAAGACACTTTCAGCATTGGTATTTTGCTTGAAATGCCCTAGCAGAACATTAAAAAACTACAGGTTGGAAGAGTCCTCTGAATGTGATCAAGTCCAAACTCCTGCTCAAAGTATGCCTAATGTCAAAGTTAGATGAGCAGTCTTCCTAAACAACCTGTCCCAATCTCATTTTGATTTTTTTCCTATATTCAATAGGAATTTCCCTAGTTGCAAACTGTTATTATTCCTACTTGTCCTTTCTTGTGCCTGTGCATCACTGAAAATCATTTGATTCCATCTTCTCTATATCAACGTCTGCAATCCCAGACCAGTAAGAATATATAAATTACTACACACAAGTAACTATCGGTTGATAAAACACGGAATAATTTGCTCCTAAGGAAGAAAAAAAAGGTTTTCCCTTACTTCATCTACATAATAATCAGCTTACACTTGCCTATATTGTTACCTCTTTTAAAAACTAAAGAGTCAAGTTCAACACTAAAAATCAAAAGAAAAGCCAGAGTTCAGAAAAATGTTTCAGGTCTCAGAAAATATCCCATTTGCTTAAAAAAAAATGCTTAAGATTTAAGTGAGTAAGAAGCTTCTTCAGCGCAAAGTCCCCATAGATTCTGCACCACTCACTCAAGCACATTATGAACATAAGTGAAAAATATATATACAGAAATGCAAAAGAACTACAGAAAGATATAAAAGTGCTAAAAAGAATAGATAAAAAGATTTAAAAAAGGAGCCAAAATAAACTACTCAAGCTCAACATTTACTGATACACTTGTCTTCCTATTTAGGTAGTGTATGCTTTGGTATTTATTGGTTTATCAATACAACTTAAAGAAAAAATCCCATCTTGCATCAAGAAAATTCACCAAGAAAACATCATCAAGAAAGTTCCATGTAATAAATAGTCTATATCATCTTTTCTGTCTTTCTGGTAACTTCATGGATACTGCTCTTCAATGCTGCATTTTATGAAGTTTGCCTTGCAAATAACAGAAGTGGTCTGGAAGGTTTTATCACTCATTTGGCTTTTTAGCCTATCTGGTAACTGGTTACTCAGTACTCTACAATTTCCTAAGTGAAGTCAGTAATTATATTTGAAATTTGAAACAAGGGTGAGGATTTTTGATATGTTTTTACTTTACTTTCTATAGTGCTGTATTAAAAGTTGTTTTACTTGTAAAATATACCGTTTTCTCAGCACTTTACCAGTGCTGAGAATCACAGGTTTAGTCTCAAAATACCCAGCCAAACAGCAAGATGGTCACTGGACAAGCAAAGCGCTTTATTCTTATCTCAGTGACATTGGACAGGAGCTCCGTTCCCACCTAGTCAGATGTATGTAGTGATTAAGGATAATGCCATCACATGCAAGCTAAATACTTTACAAAGCTCTGGAGCCTTGTTATATCTTGACAGGGAACCATAGTTAAGGGTTTTTTTAGTTATGATTAATTGCTATTTTAAAAAATTACACAGTTTCAAACCAATAAAATGTTGTTAAGCTAAACTTGTAATTTGTTCACAGGAAGCGTAATTCATCGGTTCTACAGCTGACAACACGCAATTTACATACTCCAG
>JAWLRI010000157.1:5523494-5549396 GCA_034781795.1 Crypturellus tataupa
GTTTACAGCAAGGTAAGGCTCTAATTCCAGACACTGGGCTCACAATCCCATGACAGTCCTAACAAGCAACACTTGCTTTACAATATATTTACAATTATATACAACTATATACATAAATCCAATAAATAATGTATTTCATAAAAATCTTTCATTGCAAAAATACCTCTTCTCTCCAAGCTACTTTCTAGAATTGAAAATGAGGTTTTGTCTTCAGTGTCCTCAGAAGTGCTGTGGTCACTGCCACTTTCAGAATGGCCTTTGACACCCTCTTTACTGCCTCTTTCACTAATTGTCACATCTCCTCCAAAGCTCTCCTGCTTTATGGACAGTACCAAATGCTTGCCTGGGCTCAAGCACAGTGATGAATCTTTGTCTGCACTGCTGATAAACCTGTACACCATTTGTTTCTGATTACAGTTCCCTTTTTATTGGGCTTGTATTCTAATTTCTAACTTAGTTCTCATAGCTTTCAACAAATCAGTGTAGTTAATACTCTTCTCCTCAAATTTAAGCATAAACAACTCCTCAACTCTTGTGGAAGTTCTATATTTTACTGCTACACATTAAAATACACTTTATCATTTTCTTTACCTATTTTTCACAATTTTCCATAAAACATAACTAAGAAACATAACTTTTTTTCAATGGTACACATAATTTGTGCAAAGATAGTAACATACTTCCACTCACACAGAATTCACCTACCCAAATTTTCATCAACTTTTGTTAGCTGCTGATCACACTGAAAATTCTGTTAACAAAACCCTTGCAGATTTGCAAGAATCTTTACATTCCAACTGTCTCTGTCATAGAAAAACTATTTCATTACTGTATTTGTTCTAAAATCATACAGTTATGCTTTCTCTCCTACATCTTTCTGTACAAATTTTTAACCACTACTAATATCAGCTTCCCATCATTTCATTCCACCATAGACATAACCCCATTGATAGCATTCAAAACTCTTTCTTCACTTTTCTGTTAATGAGGGAAGATCCCCAAGTGATGGTACATGTCTCACTCTGGCATCCACAACCGTATATTCTAGCACATTAATCCAGGGACAACAGTCAAGTTGCTCCTGGAAGAACATTAGGCAGTACCAAGAGGACTGGATTTGTCAAGATCCTGTATCCACTTCCTCCAGAATAGAGGATTCCTGAACCTAAATCACCTGCTTTATTGCAAGTTGCACTATGGATTCTCATCACTCTGCTCCTTTGAAAATAATCATTAAACTGATGCATGAAGCCCTTCTTTCCCAGTTTACCTGGTTTTGGCTAAGCTTTCTTTCTCCAAAAAATGGGCCTTTTTTCTTGACATTATTACAAAGATGGAATTATTTCCTCTTCCTGCAGCATGTATTTTTCTTTATTTTACAGCTGAACTCCCTGTGAGATATTCTGTGATATACAAAATGCATTGCATGTTTGGCATTTTTTTAACACAATATATTATATCTTGTTGTTTCCACTATGCCACAGAAGTTAAAAAGCGCCCAGAAAAGACCAGACAGAATGTCACAAAAAACCTCCTCACAAATTTCTAAAAACTATCTGCTTGTATTATATTGCACGTTTACACTATGTACTTTTCAATATTAAGTAATGTATCAGACTTTCTATACAGAAAATAATTCATATCTCCACCATAAGCCATAAATGGTGAACAAAATGAGCATAGTTTAAAAAATATTACAGTCTAAAATAAAATACTTTATTCTCCACACTTCCTTACTCTTTTTCTCTAACAATAATAAGAATAAATGAGTCCAATTACTGTTATATTTCAAGCATTCACAATGCCATGAAAATAATTGTTTTGGGCCTGCTCAATAAGCACTTTCACATATTCATTGTTAATACACTTCAAGCAGATTTACATCATCCTAATCCTTCAAGAGGCAAGAAATTCCTGTCAACACCACTATTCTTCATACAAGTCAGATAAACAGCACAAAGAACAAGCACTGCTTTCAGATAATTAATACTCTCAGAAATATTTTCAAAAATGCAAATGGATTATTCAGATTTTTGAATTCATAAATCTATAAACTGAATCATTATCTATATCTCATGCATGGATCCAGTACACACACCATAACGAGTTATCTAGTATTATTTTGCTATTATGTACTGAAATCTGTTTTCTAAAGCTACTAATTTCCAAGATCAGCTCCATATTTCAACATGACACAAAACAAAACTCCTCAAACTATCAAGTGAAACAAACAAATCCTCTTTAGTTTGGGTCTATAACCCTGAAAAAGCAAGAACATGGAAGAAGAAAATATTAAAGAACAAACCAAATTGTGTTGGAATTTTTAATAGTGACAAGTAGCCACATATGTAAGTATCAGCAAGAAACTGAATTAATAAATTAAGTAAATCATCAATCACTCCAATGATACGCTATGTCAAAAAAGATGGTTTCTAAGAAACTTTATACTAAAATGAGGCAAACATTCCAAGATGTTTTCCCCTCTAAAAAATTTTCAAAGGAAAAGTTACAGTAAAAATTGTCTAGCAGCAAACAACTAATAATAGATTCTATTCCTTTTTCCTTCAAATTTTTCCTTACTATATCCTTCTCTCTTCTCCCGTCATATTGCTCTGTTAATCAGGACTTTAGTTTTGTTAATTCATTTTTTCTTTCCATTTATTTTCTGTCTTTAGCAATTTTTGCAAGCAGAAAGTAATATAAAAAGCAAAAGTATGTGTTACCCTATATATATATATGTTTGTGTATGTGTGTATTATATATATACACAAACAGTCATATTTATGAGCTGGCAAATTTAGACAAGCTTCTCCCTGTTTCCTATAAGGCAGTCAGTGCATGCAAAGTATATACAGACAACTTTCTTTGCATAACTGTTGATGGTGAAACTGGACAGAAAATAAGAAGAAATCAAAGCTAAACTAAGTCTGAATACAAGTAAACAACAAAGGCCATAAATACTACTAGTGTACCAAACACTTTCATACTAGCGTAATATATTCTTCCAAAAGTGGATAAATTGAACCTTAAGATAAAGGTATATATACCTACTTGCTACTATAGCATCCAGTTTTGGCTGTTGTCTGGGCTTTGGCCTGGGCTTTGAGTGGGGAAGTGATTCTCCTCCCCCATCACGTACAGAGCCTTCTGCCCACCACGTTTCTCCCTGCTCTCCACAAAACTGACGTGGCTGCCTCAAAGAAGTACACAGATCACCAGAGGAGTCCGGGAGGAAGGTACTGCTGTCCATGCCAGCCTATTTCCTTCCTCTAAAGAAGCACTCAGTTAAAATTTTTAGATGGAGGACAAGATCTGTATACCTTTATCTTAAGATTCAATTTATCTACTTTTGGAAGAAGGTATTACACTAATATGAAAATGTTTGGTACACTATACTGATAAATGAACAACACCAACATTAACTATTACAGTGTTTTTCCTGTAAGAGTATGTGTATTAAAAAAAAAAGGTAAAATTTGGCGATCTCTGAACTTTTCATTCATTGTTACATTTTCCAAAAATATCTAGTTAACTTCATAGAGTCACATATACTTCCGTAATGTTTTTGCATTGGCTGCAAACATAAGGAATAGTTATATTCACTAAAATGTTTGTTTTAAAATACCGAAACCTCTATTGGCTTAAGCGAGTATATTTTCCTTTCTTCCAGTACATCTACATTATAGGTCAACATGGTTCAGGAAAGACTTGTAAAGGGATTAGTATCCACCACTATCTCTTCAAAAGATGAAACAGATACTGCTTAACAGCTATTTATCTGAAAGTGTAAGTAAATATCCATAAACTAGAAGGGCATTTATCAACTCAAAGCTTCTTCAAATTAATTCAAAATAAGTTTCTTTAAGAATTTTTTGGTGCAATCATTGCTTTAATTAAACTGCACTTATTTCCACAACAAAATATTATTAATCAATGCAAAACTGACTTGCATTACTCCAAGAAGCCATGTTTACTTTCTCTACCTACACAAGGCATTCAAAGTACAAGAAAAAAGATAAGACTAACGCAGTTGCCTAAGAACATACAGTTGGTCGATCTACCTCTCTACAATAACAAAAGATGAAAAATGATTTCTTTTAATTGGCCATGTAAATATATACAGTGTTTCATAGGTCCTTTTCTTCTGCATGGATATATAATAAATAAATAAAATAAAAACTAATCTAACCTAACAACGCCTGAAGCAAATATCAGCTGCAAAATTCTCCATATAGTTTGGGTGACTAGAAACTGCCAGGACATAAGGACTGCCTATTTTCTGTATATCCTACTAGTGCTTTTATAGTCCTTTTACAATATCTTAAAAAAAATTTTATGATCAGTACAAAAACATTGCTCTCAAATTTTTAAATATATAAATCCATAAATACATAAGTATACTACAATCCGTGAAATATTGATTTACATTTTTCTCCAGGGAATAACAGGTTATTCAACTAAAAAAAATCTAATATTATGGAGAAAAAACAGAAGCATCATACTTGCATATCACCTCTCCTACTTGTACTGCTAAGTAATGACAGAAAATGTGCCTGATTTAGTGGATGTTGAATATAAATCATGCAAGGAGTCTCAAAAGACTAGTCACATGTCTACATGAACCTAAGAGACCAGTTTTAAAGATGAAGGCATCTCTCAAACAGTCTGAGGGGTTCCCAACTCATTAAGCTTCTCATACTAATTCATTACTATGTTTTTTTCTATTGAATTCAGACAAGTTCTATATATGTTTTAGCCTTTTCCTTTAAAACAAAAATTAGTTGTAGTGAAATGATGCCAAATATCACCTTTATCATAGCATTCTCAACTGAGACTGAATATGAGTCTGATGGAATTCCACCTTAACTCTTTGCTTTAGTAAGATCAAACAAAACAGAAAAAATTAAATGAGCTTTCATAAAAAATTAAACTTGCCATGACTTTGGCTCCCCAAAATGAAGGTAATTAATACTGTAGAGATCCATGTCTTCAGTGTGCCATGCAAATGTTGTTTTCCACATTCCAAAATAGAGATACGGGGTATTTACACCCTCAATAGAAATTCCACAGTCTTCTCCTACAACATCCAGTATTGTATTAAGACGGGCAATATTCCATTCCTCAACATCCTGAAAAAGACATGTAATAAATGTATTAATTATAATAAATTAAGCTAATGCAACCTCATTTAACAGTGTCACTCACAAGATTGCCTGATCTAAACTACAGATTACAACAAACTTGCAAGTACTACGGGAGACTGTTGAAGTTACCTCAAAAAAAAAAAAAAAAAGAACACTTGTGACCTTTAGAAGTATTTAGACCACATTCTAACATTCTGACTCCTAGATGCTAACAGTAGAGAATCTGCAGAGCTTCATGTATCCTAAAGCTTCATAAGGCCAAGGCATTAATCCTCAAAAGAATTAAAACTCCATCTACAACACAAATAATAGCAGCAAAGATCTTTGATGAGTGAATAGCTGGAGGACACTAACTTTCATCAGGTATATCTATGCTTTTAAATTACTTTTAACATATTAAAAAACTGTATAAAAATGTTTAATGAATAGTCACTTTACCATATGCTCTGAAAGGGCTGAAAAATAAAACCATTACATCACTTCAGAGATATTTCAAGTCATAATGGAACAGTGCACAATGGAGCACTTCAGAAAAAAAAAATCTGACTTCATGGGATTTCGACTGTTTTTCTTCTATTATTGCCTATAGAATTTATGTACTAAAAGCCCTGCATGAAGTTTTTGTTGTATTTCAGGTTCACCCACAAAGTGCAGTACTAATCTCAGAAGAGCCAAGATCAAAGCCACAAAACTAAAAAGGATTACGTTTCATTATAACAGTAGTCATTAGTACCTCCAAGAGAGGCACTACCGGGTGCACAGTCAGTCAGAAATAAATAAATAAAGCCAAGGAATATAAGCAAAACCATTACAAAAGTCAATGCAGGTAACTTAGCTTATTGAAAGCACAGCACTTGAACATGTTATTAACCATCATCCCTACACTGCACAGTGCTGGCTCCCTGCTCTAGGCCAGGTGAGCGTTGCTGGCAGATTCAGTAGATGAGGGCTAAAAAGCACGATACACATTGAATGCAGCCGAACAGCGGCTGAAGGAAGTGTGTCCAAGGTGAAAGAAGGAATAACAGACTGTTAAAACTCTGTTTTCACCTCCTTGTCTTTAGAGATTTTGTATCAAGTATGCTATGTGTGCAGCAACCAGAACTGATACAGAAGACAGTAGCTTCTGTATGAATCTCAACCTTTTAGTAAGGAGTTTTATTTGAAGAGTGAGTTAATTCCCAATAGCTTTTTTCTTTCAGGATTGATGCATTCTTGTGACAGAAAGGACACTTGGTCTTAAAAAGAAAAAAAATATACATGATAAGCATTATCAGACCAAAAAAAAAAAAAAAAAAACAGATACGACTTAAAGAGGAAATGCAGGTAAAATTTGCAGATTCAAATCTCAAAATCCTACCTATCAGCAAGGCAGAATGTTACAAGACAGAAATTTTGAAAAAATAAATTATTTATTCTTCAAATTAATTAGCAGATCTACTTAAAAAAAAAAAAACACAGATCTTTACAGATTTTGCCATTTTGGAGAAATAAAGTCTACCTCTTTAGTATACATAAAAAGGCCAGCTATCTTTAACACAGAAAAACAGGGACAATAACCTAACCATGGAGTAACGAAGGCACTCACATAAGTTTATAACACAAAAAGAAATACACTAGATAAAAATCAACCATTAGTCAACTTTATATCCACTTTCTGACAGTGGCTAATATCAGATGTCTTGGGTAGGGTCCAAAAACAGGATAAACAATTAAGTGAATTTTAGGAGGTAAAAAGCACCATTTTTTTAAACACCACATCTCATTTCCCTACCCCATGTATAAGCCACTGCCGGCCAGCAGACACACACGCTGCTCGTGTGTGTCCCTGACACACTGCAGGCTGGTCCCTGACAGAAGAAGTAATGAATAGAAAATGAAGTTGCTTCAAGATACAGAACATACAAAATACACAACCTCTGCAGGAAACATGAGCCCTTTCCTAGAGATTATCTCTGACAAGCCATAGAAGTTTAAACTTTAGTGGAAATGCTCAGTTTGCCTGTAAGACTAAAAATGACACTAGTTTTAACACTTTCCACTATCCTTTTATTTTTTTTTAAGTTTCATGTTTACATCTACTTTATTAGAAGTTGTTACTTTGCCTCGTGGATATTACCTTCTTAGTACTGCAGAACACCAAATACAAGCTTATTTTAATTTTTAATGCAAAAACTTAGCAATAGCTATGGAACTATATCAAAACTTCATATTTGCAATGCAACAACAACTATCACAGGAGCTTAACAAGTCAAAACAATAATAATACTTCTAAAAATTACTTCTCTAAGTATATTCCAGAAGGATATTTTATATTTGATTATCAGCATTAGAGCAATAATACACAAATTATGCAACCTTAAAGTTTAGCTAGTAATTTCTTAAAAATGTAAAAGGCTATCTAGACACTATAATCTATTCTATTAAAATATTAGAAAAATAAGAAATAATCGTAATGATTTACGATTGTAGCTTGTATCAGAAGTCCTTTGTCCTTAAAATAATTTTAAGGACGAAGAAAATATTTCAACTTATCCATATTTTTGATGGCAAATTCTTTAAAGAATATCTATCATGTACCATTCAAAACAGTATCAGGAAAGAGCTGAAATACAGGAAAAATATTTTCTGTATATTTTGTATTTCAGAAAAGAATATTTTTCTGTATTTATAAAGAAATAGCTTTCAATATCGCAAGCCTGATACAGCCTATCATCTATAGTCTTTGCTACAGCACATTAGACTTGCTTTACACTTCTTTACAGAAACATTATCAAGGTACCAGTTCATCCAAGAGACCACTAGACTAATCTTTTTTAATTTTTTGGATGACTCAAACTTGCTGTAAATTGCTGTTCAGAGTTGCTATGGCCTTTTACCTCATAGGAGCCAGCCTCTGATGCAATGTTGAGATAAAATTGGAGGGCTTACAAGAAGCTATCAGAGATCTGAACACTTGGACAGTTTGGAAGGAGATGATCCACTTATTTTCTCAAAGACATAGAGAAACTGTATTTCTCAATATCTGGCACAAAAAGTCAAGTTCAAAATTTTAAATGGAATGAGGAACTCTCAGAAAGGGTCCACTTTTTACAGTACAGGTAGAGAAATGCTATGATCAGAATTCCTACATCTCAAAACAACTGTCGTGAAACGTAAGCAAACCTCCTTGTTTAATCCAGTTTTTCTCCTCAGTACCATTTCAGGGAGGACTTTTGCTTTGTAGCACATTTTAGAAGGGTGAAAAATCCACAAGTAATTAATTCCCTTGGAAAGCACTTATGAAAAACGTGTAAGTGAGGGAATGACACCTTGACCCTCTGCGATGGAGAGATCATGAAGCCAAAGGATCTATCAAGTAACCACCTGCTAAAATACTAATGCTAATAACAATGGTCTCTTCAGTGAATCAACCCACCTTCCCAAATTTGCTCTCAAAATTTTCACATTTATTTCTTGAACATCCCTTCTAGTCTCACATCTTTTACAAATCTTACATCTTCTATAAATCCGTTCCACATCCTTACTTTACTAACACTACCAGTCTTAATTCTTTGATGAGGGAAAATATGGTGAAATTCACTGATCAAGGAAGCATAAAATAAACTATAAGAAGGAAAATAAAAATATTTGACCTCTACAGTTATCAAAGATCTAAGCCAAAGGAAAAGAAACAGTTTTCACTTTCCTTTTATTTGACATTTTTTTTTACTCCAGATATATTTCGATACCCCACCACCCATTAACCTACAAATGAAACCTTCTAACCCAACTGGTTTGTCTCTACTACAGGGTTAGTTTAAGTCACGACACCAATGCTTTCCTAACTCATCTCTTGGTCAAACAACCTCTATAGCTAAAGTTAGGTGGTATTTTAAAATTAAGTCAGCTTGTCTACCAAAGGAAACAGCTGGAAATTCAAATATACCTGACATACTTTAGAGTTGGTATGACATTAGAGATGTAGGTACAACACTATTTAGCAAGATTAATCAACTCTTGATCTAATGACTCTGCTAATCCAATCACTTTACATAAGATATGGGAAAAACAAGCATAACGACTGTCTCATTAGACGGAATAAGACTACGGGAATGAGAGAACAAGACAGGAGTTGAAGAAGAGTGATGAGAGAGGCAGGACAACCATCTGGTAGAGGAATTTGTCTTCGGAAGATCCTCCCATGATATATATATATACATCTTTCTCTCACCTTTCTGTGAGGATCGTTGCTTGGGAAAAGGCTCCTATAAACAAATATAATGAATTGGAGCTTCTAATGTCTGATGCAAGGAGACAACTTAATCTGCAGGCTCAGTGGCTGGTAGTGTAATTCCAACAACACATGGAAATAAAAGAGTAGTTCATCAGCACAGGCACTGCCCAGAAGATGTAAATGAACTGCACTCTTGCCAGACATGCAAATAAACTATCATATAAGGAAACAAAATTACTCCCTTTGTTCTTCCTGATGGGAACAGCAACTTTCTATAGTTGTTTCACATTCTTAGTCTAGACTAGGTCAAGTTGGTATAAAATTCAAGCTAACTTGCAAGGAAGATAGCTCTCTTGAAATAACATGATAAAGCAAAAAATAATAACTTTTCAATTTAACTAAATTGAGAAACTGAAGGAAATGACTGAAGTGATTGAAGAAAGTGATTCAATAATTGTTTGGGAACAGATTAGTAACTGAAGTTAGTGAACTGGTGATTTATTATTGACATTATAAGCTCTATACTGTACCAGGAATATTAATTTATAGTCAAATCCATATGACTTCATAGCAGCAAAAAACCAAAACCTCAAACAAAAAGTTCTAAGAAGGCTTTCCAAATCACTCAGAATTACAAATTCAACAAAAGAATGGTCTTTGCAAACTAATCTTTATTGAAATGCTTCTCTGTATGTCACCTGTATTGTCTTTCTCTTACAAAGTACTGTAATTAAAAAATAATGAAAAATGCATGCAGTACAAAATAATACTTCAAGCAAATATTCAGCTATCTTGAATTTATTTTCTAAAAAGTTCTATACAGTGTACAGACCACTTGTTCTCTTAGGGTATTTCCTAATTCATAAAGATTTCATCTAAATTCAAAACTGATAGATGAACACAACATTAGAAATACATAAAAGAGGTCCTAAGGAAAAAAATGTATCACCGTTTTGGAGTACTGATAGTCATTGTCAAATACAAAAATATGCATTTATAGCTTTGTTCCCTTCTTATTTCTTTCATACATATTTTACAGCTTCGCTCTCATTCCAATGCCTTCAAAATTTGCCATCTGCTCTAATAAGAAAATCAAAGAACACTGCACGATCTAACCTCATTTCAGCACAAAGCTGGCCAGGTGCTGGATTACACATCATACTATTTCTTAAATAATCTAAATAGAAAATAATAATATAAATAGGAAAAAGCAAGCAAGATTTCATCATTGACTTGTAGCATTTCTCACCAAATTTCATGGAAAACAAAGCTGCAATCAAATCTCAGAACTGTGCCTGTATCTAGCATTTTTAGTGGAATTCTGCAAGATACTTACTTGTATTAAATTTACTTGTTATAAATTTAAGGTCTACAGCATAGTGTTTTCTATGAAATATATTTTGTGAAAAACATATGTCTGTCTCATTTATCACAAATGAGCTGTTAAGACAAATTAATTGTCATTCCCTCTCTCTTGTGCTTTGCCTAAAAAAACTACATAATATTCACCCTCTTCCCCCAAATAATGACTGAACAAATATAAATATTTATATAATAAATAATATAAATATTATATAATAAATAATATATATATAGTAAATATATAATAAATAATATAAAAGCAGTGCCTCAATTCAAAAACAAATCAGAAAGACAGTCTCTTAGCATTCACTATCTTCAAGCAAGCAAAAAAGAAAAATATTGCTTGCCCAAGTGCACCATCTGGTGGACAAAAATAATTTTGGCAAAAATATTCTAAAAGGAGAAGAAATATTTCCAGCAGTGGTGCTGATAAATTCCCAAACAATAATTTGAAAACATAGGTTATTCCTCATTTTCCTCCAGATCTCAGTGAGCTGTATACTCTTGCCACCTTAACTATTCAGTTTGTTTACAGTCTTTCCTCAGTCTCTATTCCTTTCACTCGCATTTCCCGTTTGTTATCCATTTGTTTTTAAATTAAACTGATCTCATCATAATCATTTGGTCCTTTTCTTATACTATAAGCAGTGTCACTTTTTGATTCCCCACTGCTTTATTCCCTTCTGCCTACACCTTTCGATAATGTATTTATCTAACATTTCTTATGAGTTAAGATCCATGTACTTATCATTTCCCTTCTCTTTCTTTGTTTGACCTCTCTACCTTAACCTCCCAGTCTACTGAGAGTGCAGCTCCATGAGAAGGAAATCGCTACCTTTCTCTTTGACCAGTCAGCACATCAAAAAAATCTGCCTTAATTTTAATTTGGGTAAGTAATCTTCAGTAGAGTTTAAAGACCAAAGAAAACAATTAAAGTAGACATATTAAAGTTCACATATTATCTTGCTAATTGAAAGAAAAAAAAAAAAAAAAAAAAAAAGGACACGCTAAAAACTTATTCTACTTATTGAAAGAAACACTGTTATCCTGTATCTCATTTTGATTTCCACAAACCAACAGCTCTCTTTGCTTGAAGTGTCTCTTTACCAAAACAACCCAAACCAGAATCTTTGATGATTTCCTGACTAATTTTTATGCAGCTGTTTGGACACACAAGAGAATTTGAACTTGCTCTTTCAAAAACAACAGAAAAAAAACCGATGGACATCTACTCCCACCTTTCAAAGACTTAACCTATTAAAGAAAATCAAACCATGTTGGCTGACTGTATTTTTGGACAGAATCCTTAAGCAATTTGTCTTTTGCCAAGAAACATGAAATATTAGCAGGGCCATCTGCTACAGGGAAATTCAGCTATTTTTAAAATTACCAGAAAAGGGAATTACAGAGAAAATGAATTAACTTTGGAACTCTACACAGGGTTGAGAGATTGGATAAAGGTTTGCCCTGTATTTTGCATGACCTCAAACTTTTCCTAAAACTTCACCATTTGTTCTGCAAGTCTCACTACTTAAACAATCCTTTCAGTACATAATTCTTGTTGTTAGTTACTGCAACTCAATACCAAAAGATATTCCATATTTCTTCAAGTAACACGATCTGTATTGACAGTCTCTTTTATTCCCTGGTGACCTATTTCAGAACTAGCAAAATTCATTTCCTTAGAAAGTTCCCTTTTTCATCTATGTTAATTCAGAGGTTCACATAATTGCAAGTGCATTCCCAGGAAACTGCAGACATTCCAAAAATTTAAAAAGTATAGCTAGTAATTTTCGTAGGTGAAAGAGAGAAATAAGGTTCTACCTACCCTGAAGGATGAAGCAAAGTTAGTTGAACCATTATTAACAACAGAACAAGTATACAGATAGGATGTACCAGGGGAGGAAGGGAGACAGGGAAGAAGGCAGGGAGAAAGGAAGAAAAGTTTTATAATTAGGTGTCAACAGCCTAACAAAGGTAGAACTGACTCACTCTTGAAGATGTAGAGTTAATTTCAACCTTGCTTGGAGTGTTAAAGGAGTAAAACAAAGTTTGCAAAAGGACAAATCTTCAGTCATAAAGCAGAAACATAACCTTTAAGTCCAGG
This sequence comes from Crypturellus tataupa, assembly GCA_034781795.1. Taxonomy (NCBI): domain Eukaryota; kingdom Metazoa; phylum Chordata; class Aves; order Tinamiformes; family Tinamidae; genus Crypturellus; species Crypturellus tataupa. The sequence continues at coordinate 5,536,324 of JAWLRI010000157.1, forward strand.
ACCCTTTAAAAAAGGGTAAGAGAGACGAACATTATAAAAACCCATGCACACCTCATCATAAATGCTCCCATTGATATCTGCTCCATAAATTGGTGCCACAAAAGTCAAGTTCTTCCAATATTTACGCTCCAGATCTTCATAATCTATGTATCTTGGGGTGCAGTACCTGCAAAAGAAGTTGGTAGCAGTTCAGCACAGTCTCAGCAACCACTTTCACAATGCACTGCTGCTGATTCTGGAAACGGAATTCTCAACAGATAACTTTTATTTCAAATTCACTGAAATGCAACTATTAGTTGTACCGAATTCCTGGTTTTCTGGTTTACCACAGCACGTCACCTGCTACCTGACACCTTTTCTGTCTGCAGTCGTACACCTCTCCACACAACCTCTGCTTCAGCCTCCAGCAGCTGAACAGAGTATTTTTTGACAACCTTCAGGATGAGGCCTTCCTCTGTGCTTCTCTTCTGTAAGAAAGAAGCACGTGGGAGAGATGATTCTTTGTTTACTGGCCAATATTAGTTATTTTCTTCTCCAAATCCCGCTCTGCAAAAACACAGAGGTAGTTCCAGCTGCTCTGAAAACAATACAAACACAGTCATACTGCCAAGTAGCAGGCCTGCTAGGCAAAGAACAAACAAACTAATTCCTTCCCTATCTTCCCCACCTTGCTTTGGAGAAGCGACATAATATTTCAAACAGCTGGTACCAAAATCCCTCTCACTGCATTAAGTTCTCCCTTCCTACAACAAAAACGGAACATCAAAGGAAAGTTTTCTTTTTGCCTTTGCTTTTAGAGCAGCCCAAGACAACTATGCTTTTATATATGTAAACATACACACTCCGAGAAGGTTACTCAAACCTCATAGAAAGTCCTCATGGGAATACAGGAACTAAAAGCCAGAAAAAAGGCCAGAAAAGCCATCCATGAACAGCTTTCACATCAGGATCCATTTCTTTGGTCCAAACTTAGGTCTTTAGAAACGAAATCTTGCTCCCTCACCCTTGCAACTCTGAGCATTGGCAGTGCCAGCATGACCGTGTTTGAGCTACTAGGAAGAAAATCTAAACATGAAAGAACTAAGTAGACCAAATACATTTATATCATGCAGTAACACAGAAGAGAGATGAGCATGTTAGCAAAAAAAATGTTACGCAAAATATTTCAAGCAATGCAAGTGTTTCCATTATTTCCAACTACATGGCTCCAGAAATTAGCCTCTATTTCTGCTTTGTCTGAATATGGATACACAAGCTCAGTCACCATAACACAGGAATTTTTCTTGGGGGGATCCCTGGTATTTCTCAGGGGACAAGGTGGAGAATGGTCAGATGAGGATCCCAAAACAAATAATACATTAACCTTCTAGACTGGGCATGCACAAAGCCCTTTCAAGTCATTTTCATTAAGATGTTCATGGCACTTCTCATTCCCAAGAGAATTGTTAATACTCAGGCAAAGAAGCTGTCATCAACAGAGTTGTTCAAATTCATTAAGGAGCAAAATTCCTTTTACAGGGGAATTTACAGGAGCTACTAAATAGTCTAAGACAGACAGACTATATTCAGAGAACCTCTCAAAGGAGGTTACTTGGCACATTTTATCAAGAGTAATGACCAATATTTACAAAGAGACCCACAGTTAACATTACACTGAAAGTTAATCTATACTTAAGAAATGAAGTTGTAGCCTGATTTCAACAAAAAGAGCACGAAAACTGAACATGTCCCCAGAATATTTTCCAAGATAAAGAATAATGTAAATATAACTAACACTGTGGTAAGTAACAAACCTGCATAGGTACTTATACATCATCACATCTATTTTAAGAAGCCATCATTTTATCATTTTACCCTAGATTAATTAAATCTATGTTTTAAGTATAGTTAAGAAGAGAAATTCCCATCAGATAGCATACAGGTTTTCTAGTGCACATATAAACATAAGATAGATTTCTATCCCCACTTATGACAGAAAGAAAATTCTACGTCTGGTAACATCAGTTTTTAAAAAGAAATATGTGACTAGCAACATAGCGATTCTTCTTAATTCAGTAGATGGTTTTTGTGCGTTTACAATGGCCTGTGTGCAATGGGCCATGTGCCAAGGAACCTCTTCAGGAGTTCCTCATCTCCTAGTTTTTGCTGACCTTGGTAACAGCCTCTCCCCACTCGTCTTAATTTCTCTTTCTGCTTTGGAAAATCTTTCCTTCAAATTAAGCTAGGCTTAACTTACTTTCTCTAGTTCATTACATTCAAATATTTTTTTCCAAAATCCTTTGGCCCATCCAGAAATTATTTCCACTCAGTTTCAAGGAAATGTTAAAGATGAAATCATTCTTTTTACTTAGTCCAAATGCACTGGGAAAGAATTTCTCCTATCACTTCCTTCTTCTTCAAATGTCCACTGACTTGAAGCTTTCTAGACTACTGCCTGAACACTTTGTAGCATTTTTTCCCTTCTTTACAAATATGTTGTTTTAACCAGAACATACAGATTCAGTAGAAGCAGTACTGCGCTCTTTGGTTGCTTCAGAAGTCACCAGCTGTCCTAAAAACTTATCCATACCAGCATCAAGCATCTCAGAATTATCTGACTATTGGTTATTCCAAAAGATAAAGTGTGGTGTGCTGTTTTCCCACTACTTAGAGAGTTACCACTAATAACAAGTAAAAGGATCAATGGGAAAAAACAGCTTTCCAGAAGAAATCACAGTACAGAAATGGTCTTTCTAAAGCCGACTCCGCATATACACACTTGTCACTGTTGGCCAGCTGCCTGAACTCCTTCACAGTCATTGGCTTTTTCTGAATGTTGTACTGGGTGAAGAGCCCGGACTGGCCCGTTACCATCTGCTGAATTGGGGCAGGAATCACCAAGTCTTCAATATCATTATAATGTTTTCTTGGTTTCCACTCCTTCGGCGGGATAACCTAAATATTCGGAAGAGGAAAAAACACAACATGAACATTGCACGACTGCTACAAAACAGTTATTCGCTGTTTTCTGTTTACTCTCCATAAATTCACATGGTATATCGCTATCTAAATTAGTGTTATCTTCTACTGTGACTATACTCATTTTACACTAACATAATTTAAAGTTTATAATTAAAGAATAAAGCTAAATACAGGAAAGTATTAATCAGTGGTAAAGCTCACATTTTAAATATCACAGAATTGCCCAGTTCTACACAAATTCCATAGTAGAGGCATAGAGCCATCATTAAAGTCACTTGAAATGTCATAGTTGTGCTCGCAGCAGCTTTAACCAGCTGCATAATTTTGAACTTTTTTTTAATGTACTGATCTAGTTGGGAAACAAAAATTCAGAATTTCATATATTTCTGCTCCTAAATTTTCTACTTGAAATTGCAACAATTTTAAATAGCAGCAACAGACACTTTTAATGAGCAGAATTTTTCACTATCATTGTCTTGGAAACTTTTAAAGCAGAATACAACAAAAAATTCAGGCTTAATTAATTTGCATCTTAGAAGTAGCCTTTGCTCTATGCTGGCTAGATCTTTATTCCAACAAAGATTTCAGGATTACATAACACCTTGTATTGCATATTTTCTTTTTAAACAGCTCAGAGAAAGCAAAAAAAATCTTTAAAATCATATCTGTCTTTAAAATCTAATCTATCTTTAAAACAATATCCTGGCATGTTTTGAGATCTCTGGAAAAAAAATCACAAATTCCTACTTTTCTTTTTTTTCTCTTCAGCTTCTGTTACACTTCTGCTGAACAGGGCCTGCAGAGCAGGGTTCAGTATTTTAGAGAAAGACAAATATCCAATCATCTTGTGATTCCTACTTATTTTTTCACACAAATACTAAATTATGCACATCAACAAAAAAAACAAAATGTTGCTTTGGAAACAGAGGAACCATGCATTCAGAATATATGCACAGAAATCAAATACATGTACAGAGATTTCCTTTTTCATGATTATTAAGCATAAACTTGTAGGTTATGCTCAACTATATATGAATACAGAAAAATAAAACTCGCATTCTCTTATTTACATCAAGGTCAATGTTTTTTTAAGCAGTAAAGATATTTTCATGAATACTGGCTCCAAATATGCTCTTTCAGCTAACTGGAGCATACTTTTTATTGCTGGAATTATTTTGCTTTGGAAAGCAAATTGTAGGTGCTATTATGCTATTATTTTAAAATAAAATAATTTTTAAAAAAGACTGCATGTTTTCCCCCAAAGACTGCAAGTTTTCTAACAAACAAAGCTCATGGCAAGGTATGAAAAACATAAAAATGTCTTGCCCAAAACAGAACATGGCTGGTCACTATTAAGACTGGAATTTAAAACTAGGTATTTGAGCTTTTACCAAGAATCTGTCCCACAGAGGCCTCTTCACATCACCATTATAAAAAAAGAATAACACCTTCAAAGTCAAGAAACGCAGGTACATCCCACAGAAGGAACTTAAATTCATCAGTCAAGCTGTTCAGTGTTCAAATACAAAATAGAAGGAAAGACCTAAGGGCAAGGTTTTGTCATTTTTCACATATATTAGCTTCACTGTGATATACGAACATAGCTGTAGATGGAGGATGGCATAGTCAGACCGTGCCCTCCTCTTTATGCACTGGTGATCTCCTGTTGTACAGTTGATTCCGCATGGAACTGGCTACTATTTTTATGTAGCTACCGCTCTTCGAAATATTCTGAAAGATGTTTTCCTCGTAGTCATCAACATCCATTTTCAGTGCCATGTTGCAAGATTCATTTTCTACTTGCCCATTTGACTGCAAATTCATGTCAATCTTTTAGTCTGCATAAACGCAGTTTTGGAATCTCCAAAGGATTTCTTATTCAAGAAAAGAATGAAGCAACCAATGAGTGGGTCTCCTCTTTCATTTGTTTTGTTTTTCCACTCACCTTCCCTTATTAACCATGAATTTTTTTGTATTAATGAGACTGAAATACACTACGTGTGCCTAGGACTCATCTCAGGCTTTCAAAAGCCTACTGGCAATTTTCAGTCAGTTTGCTCCAGGGATGTTATAGAGCAACATCTGCTCTGGAAGTGCTTTAATGTTACTCAGCTGCTTATGAATCACTTGTTTCAGGTTTAGTATTAGTAATTTCACAAACTTCTTAGTTTAACAGAAAGCCGCAGCCTTCATGCGTTTCCTTCTAATGTTATGGATTATCTCAGTGGTATCTTAGTGGTATCTTAGTGGTATCTTAGTACTATAAGAATTCTAAAACGTAATTCTAATTTGACTTAACTCAGGTGCAGTTAAGCCTGCTTAACACCCCACCTGCCTTCACCATAGATGCCCCACAGATCTCCAGTTTCCTGCCTGTGTACCATGCTAGGCCTTCCTACCCATGGAGTTTTTGTATCCTGTAGTTTTTCATCCTGTATCAGCATATGCATGCAGAACCTCACCTTCTCTCCCACTGACAGTTTCCACATACTCCCAGACATGTTTGCCCTCACGTTAGAGCTCTCCAGGCTTTGACATACTCCCCTGGACACGCTTAGTTCATGTCACAGCACCTGTGTTTCCTTCCCCCCATAGTCTTGTATTCTCTGCACAACTCTTAGACTTACACACACTACTTCTGCACAGGTAACATGTTTTTATTCCTTGCATTTCCACCTCTAACATAAATTGTTTGGTAAACTGTATGCCTGCTCTGCTTATGGCTTGTGTTTAGTGGTTAAATGTTTCTGCATTTGCCTACAGCTCTTACTGTGTCCCTCTGTTCTCTTTCTATTCGTATTTGTGCTTATGCAACTTTTAGTTCTAGACTTAACACAAATTAGATCCTCTCTAAGTTCATTGTACACTACTTTTAAAATGGTTTCAATCTTATCTTTATAACTAACTTCCAAAACCCAGAAAATGTCCTCCCCTAAACAATACCATCTGGATAAGCTTGAAGTACAAATTATTGATTCTGCGATAAGAACTGCCTTACACTGTTTGTTTTAAATTAGTTAGTTCTTTGTGTGATTTATTTAAGCAAACCCAGCAAAAAAACAGAGCACAAACAGTCCAATATATCGCAAAGACTCGATACGTTACCATTTGTTCACATGGCAGAGATAGCTAAGAGAGCTTTAACCTCTGGGCTGATACCAGGCAGGGGTAGGGCGGACAGACCCACACGACATCATTACAGAGGTTGTTCCTCATCTAGAGCACAACCAGCGCAAGTTGTGCTGCACACAACTTGTTTGCAGCTCATGTAACTTAAGTGCTTCTACCAGACTTTATTATGCTCCCTTGTATCACATACATTCCTCCAGGTGCTCTGTGAACCCTCAACAGATGCCCTGTTTGCAGTATCACAGAAATGTTTGTGTTCCTGGAACAACCACATTTCATATTTGAAGCAACCTGTACATGGAGAAGAGCTCCTCAAGCTGTTTTAAAATGTTATCCATGAGGTGGGAGGAAAATCCTAGGCATTTAAATATACCCCTTTCATTCAAAGACCATTTTCCTCCCACAGTGAGCTGTATGGCCTGAGAAGGATGCCATACACACACTCTCAATCTTATAGCCATAGGGACATTAACTTCAAACAAGCCCAATTATGCTATGCAAACACCACAAAACCCTGATTACACAGTAAAATCCTGTCCCTATCAAAGTCATTCACAGTTTTAGTGACTTTGGCAGAAACAATATGACACAGCAAGAGCTATAAAAGCAGTAGCAATCTGTGCAAATCACATATTGGAGTAATGTGTAAGATTCTGCTAATTTCTAGTTTCTCTTCATTATATGTATCTATATACACACATATGCATATTTGTACAATCTGAGAAATGCTTGATAATGGACAGCACATAAATATTCATCACTGAGGATGGGGCACATCACCTTCTTAGGAGAGGAAATGGTTCTAATATATATATATACACAATTTATATATTCTTAAATTATTAAATTATATACACATATAATTTAAAAATCAGCACAGATTAAACACTATTAACTATGGATATGTATACTGTATGTTATCCAAATCCTTTAAATGGCAGTATTTCTTAAGTGCTTATATACATATACTGCTCCATACTATTACTAAAATTACAGCGTAACTGTATTGATACTTTGATCCTTGCATTTCCATAGCAAATTCGTGAACTCTATGTGATACACATGCAAAAATTAAAGCCTACTTCTCATGAGACAGGGGGAGACAGAGAGCAGCAACAAAGGGTCAGGAGATGAAGATGGAGCAGGGTATCACATTACAGATGAAGAGGATGTGAATATTATAGAAATGTGAAATGGCACAATAAAGGCAAGAGGTATTCCACATCCTTTCCTTTCCAATTCTTTCCTATTCTTTCCCAGTGTAACTACGTCAGCCCATGTCAGGACAACCTCAGTTGTTCAGCAGAGCAGTTTGATGGTCAAAACTTCTGCCTAACTGCTCACACTTGGAGCTTTAACTGCCAGATGATGGGAAAGAAAGAACCAAAAAACAGGTAAGGTTTTTTATCAGAAAATAACTGAGGCCATATTTGTGGCTTGAAAAGGTATGTCTGAAGCGTGTGCATCACCTTTCCATTATTCCAATAGCTTTCTCCTCTTCACTTCCTACTGGCCAAAATTTTGCCATCAAGAAGGTCAAGTTACACAAGTTCTCCTCCTCCAGGCATCCTATAGTTCATACAACCTAGCACACCAGACTTGACTCAAGACATATCTTAAGTCCACGGCCATCCACAAGCCTCTCTAGGAGCACTTAGCAGAATGTATCATGAAGTCACTGAGCTGATTTCCCAGCTTTTTCAGTCTCAACAGGTAAGAACAGAATGTTCATAAAATGACAGGGGAACAACTGAAGCTTTTATTTATTATAAATAGCTCTCTGAAAAATGAACGTAAGTCTGCACAGCTTTTTTAATAATACAGTATCATATCTGATAAGGTATCTCCTATGATTTATTAAAAAAAAGGTGTACTTTTATCCATTTAAAGGCAAACATATATATGTATAAAATTCATTTTTCAAATTAATAAGCTTCTCTTTTTGAATATTGCCTACCTAATGAAAAGGCTATAAAAGACAGAACCTATGAAAAGGGCACTTCACAATTATTCTTTTAATTAGTATTTCACTCTTTGTTTTTTCCAAAAGTGCTACAAACAAATGCTGGTTCATATAAAACCCTCCTCAGCTAGCCAGGGGGAAGCAAGGGACAAATTTATGCATGCTTGTCTTTGCTTCATACACAACATACCACAGGAAACAAGCCATGATCAAGAAATACACTTTATAAGAAACTGAAGAAGCTGAATAAAGAAACTGAAATAGAAGAAAACCAATATCATTATAGTGGATGCTCATAAACAGTTTCTATTTATTTGGCTAGATTGAATGCAATTGCATTGAACACTAGCATTAGTTCAAATAAAACTATTCAAACGATATTTCCATAAAATTAAGGATTTTTTTATGTTACATGTGCACAATCCACAAAATAATAGTTTGAATCTCCTGCTCACATAATTATTACTATGTGTATGGGGGGGGGAAATTTACTAAGCACCACAGGAGTAGACGTCCCAGTGAACTTCCTGTGTTACTTTTCTTATTTAAGACAAGCAGGATGTAATTTTTTAGGCCTGCTTAAACAAATAGTTTCTATAATATGCCCAAGTATATGAAAAGCTCTGTTTTTCTCCTTTCCTGTTTCGTGCGTTTATCTCATCTGTAGCCCCCATGTTTGTAAAGAAGAGTTTGAAAATATGATCTATACTCATCCTGTCCTCAGGAAACAAACAGAGAAACCACAAGACTTTGAAAATTTGGGAGGCTTCACTTTTGCTTTGTTCTATAGTAAGCATGGGGGGAAGACGGATAAAAAGGAGGTGCAATTATTTGTTTCACTTCTCACATTTTTAAGTGCCTTGCATATGCAATATTAGCTTGACATCCTAACAATGAAGACCTGTTCTCACTGACTACTTAAAACGATTCACCTGGAATATTGAGATGAGCACTACATTGTTGGCTTTAAAAGTAACAAAATAGATCTAAGGCCTAAATATTTATATGATGTAACACTAAATTAGATCTGACTTCTAAGTCTGACAATCACTTTCCATTAGGGAATGAATACCTGCTCTAAGATCCTGAACATATCAATAATTAAAGGATAATGCAGTGGTTGCTGATGTGCCTTGATCTAACTGACAAAAAGGTGACACAATTACCAGTAGAAAATAAATAATTTCCTTTCAATTTAAGGCAGAGGCTCACAATGCATCCCACTGAATGTGGAGGGATTGCATACTTTATTAAAGTTAAGCCCAAACCTAAAGAGCTCTAAAAAAAAAAGAGTTCAATCTCTGACAGATCAAGATCTTCTGATTTATACAATGAGTTCTATCTTGCACTGCATTACCAAAAGCTAGTTTAAAGCAGCGTTACATTTTGCTATTGCAAAGACGGAAGCAAATGAAGGTCATAGAGAAAAGTACCTACCACCTTCACTACTTTACACGAAACGTGAGATTCTTTCCTTAAAAGGAAAAAACAACCGTCTATTTATTGTAAAATCATTGCAAAAATGCTGATTCCAAAAATGTCAAGTTTTGTGGTCAATGAAAAAAAAATAAAGAAATCACTGTGAGGAAAAATTTTGCTTCTATGCAGAAGACGCTTACCTTTGCAACTCCAGCCCTATGAGCACCTTGTGACTCCATGTACGCCAAGTATCTGTTGAACTCTCTGAATTCCTCCATCGAGGGCCTGAAAGTCATAATTTTGCAGCTTGGATTTGGAGGACTGTCTGAGATGACAGCAGCCATTGTGGTTGACCTTCAGTCCTGCCTAAAAAAACAAAGTAAAACACATTTAAGGGAATAAACTTCCGTTGAATTATTTATGAAATTGAGCATGTGTTTTCAAACATGAATAAAGCTTTCACAAACTTCTACCAATGCTAGTATAAAAGACATGAAATGTTTACTTTTACTTCCTACTTCTTTAAGATTATTCAACCCTTACCCAGAATGAACAGCATCACAAGTAACAGTTACATAGTCCAGTCTATATCTCTTCATTTTTATGGCGCAACAGCTAGTCTTTGATACCACACTAGTACCTCCCTGTGGTGATCCATCTGCACAGTGCTGTCATTTCTGTCTGGATACTGACATTATGCAGGTCTAAACTGGAGAAACAAAGCTGCACATTTAATAAAATATCACCTTCCATTTTACACGTGGGAAAACTAGGGCTTCTCCAATCACATTATAAATGTAAAGAAAAAAAATCTACACCTGTATTTCTTAACTCTCATGTTAGCACATTTAACCACAGGATGGGATCATTCTTTATTCCTTAAAAACTCATCAACAGAAACAAAGCACACAACAGATGAGTGGAAAGATGTGCTCTCCCTTACTTCTACTATGGCAGGGAAAATCCTTAAAAACCAGCAAAATTGCATTTCCATTTCATACCTAGGTATGGTAGTCATGAGAGAACTGAACTTTAGGCCACCGAGGCACATGTTTGAGCTTCAGATTTTTTATAACTTCTAACTACACATCACCATGTGTCTGCAAGGACACATCCAATGTACAGAGTCTATCACAAAATACAGTTTATACTAGCTTTAACTAATTTGCTTTTAACTAGCTTTTCTGTGATTTTGCTCTTCTGAGCAAAATTTTCTTCACGTGCAAAATGCCATACCCTGTAATCTTGAATTCTACTTGTCTGTCATTATATTAGCCCTTTCATCACACATTCAGGTCTCTTCTGGCTTGGTTTTGCATTAATGTCTGCACAGGAAAGCTGTATGTAAGGTATTCCTTTGTGTCCCCCATCACTCTCCTGCTAGTAATCCAACATTTAGACTTTTTATCTTTTTATTCATCTTTTCTATCTTTATTATTCCTCATATTCTATTCACCCAACAAAACACCCACCATTCTTAACAGTAAAAATTGATTTTTTCCTCTACATCCCACCCTTTCTCTCTGGAAGTCACTGCTTCTCACAGATAAAAAGTGGCTTTAAAACAGATTTTGTGCACTTTATGCACTGAGATTAAAAAATAACAAACTCCTTACTATGGATTCCACTTAAATTATTTAAGCTTTTGTATACTATTAGCTATTGAAAAAAAATATGTATAGGCCACAGTATATTTTGTATTCATGTGAAATGGGGCAACTGATTTTAGACAAAAGGCAAGAAGATAAAAAGTGCTTTTATCATTTTATCTGTGTTCCCTATTTCAAGCATTCTCACTTTACAATTGATGGATGTCTAGGAAAGGCATGGGTGTAAGGGGAGCTTATACTTTTTCAGAAAGTCCTCAGCCCTTGGCCTTTCACAGCTCAAGGAACCACAGGACAGAGGGGACATCACCGCATTTGGTGGAGTTGGGTGGAATTACTTGTTGTCTGTCCTGTTTAGGCTGCAGGACACTGTGAGAAGGCATTCCGGCGCTAACAACGCATCTCCTGCACACACGTTTTGAGTACTGCTGGTTCTGCCCGGCACAGCCAAGGGGCACGTGCCCCACCATGCCTGCCGCTATGCCCGGAGGCCTCCCTCCTCGCCTCCCGCAGCCATCCACCCTGCAGCCCGAGGGCTCCGAGCCCTGCTAGCTGTGCCGTGCAAGGGGGTGGGCAGAAACCGCCAGGAATATTCACGGCATGAGCGCACAAACACACCACAACGCTCTCCTTTTTAGGCCTGGCCCTCACACGAGCCACGAAGCAGTGTGGCCTGGGAGCCATTCTTTGGGGCAGACCACCTTCTCCCAGGGGTTCAGGGGAAGGCACGTTGCGAAGGCAGCGGGTGACCCTGCGGGAGGCGGCAGCAGCAGACGGCAGAGCGGACGCAGCACCGCCGCACGGTCCTGCCGGGTCTCCTTTTCCGAGACTTCCTCGCTCGGTTCCTGCTGCCGCCGGCATCAGAGGCGCGTGCCCTTCGAGGACGCGGCGAGGGCAGCCCCGCAGGACGCCCCGCACGCGGAGCCCAGCTCATCCCGGCACCAACCCGCCCGAGAGGGTCTGCAGGGCCCTGGAGCAGGAACGGGGCCGCCCCTGCCCGCGAAGCAGCCCCGCGCGCCCGTGCCCAGCGGTGCCCGCGCCAGCAGCCAGCGCAGGGCAACGGCTCCACGAGCTGAACCCTTGTCCCAGTCACGGACCTGGCGCTGAGCTGCATCAGAAGGCGGTTCACATATATATATATATATAAACGTAATTTGCATCACTTTCTTCTCTCTGTACATGGCTTACGAGTTTCCACCTCTCCAACACGCAGCACCGCAACCAACCGCACTGGTGGGCCCGTGTTTTTAGGAGTAGTGCCTAACAGACAGCTTAGTCCAGAAAGGCTAAATTGGGCATCGTGATATAAGAGAGGAAATACGGAGGAGTGCTAATACACGGAGGAAGAGACCTGGCCGCAGTACAGTCTGCCTGATGCTCATATGGAGCATATGGGGCTTCTCAGATCCTCGTGCAACATGAAGCACTAGCTCACTAAGTAAGCGATTCTTCAAAAGCCCATTCCAAAAAACAAAGAAAGCTATATATGGCGAGGTATTAATTGCTGTTACCGGCTGTTAACTGCCACCAGGAGACTCTGCCAGGTGCAGAAGTTCCCGGATCTCAGAAGCGCCCAGGGTCTTTGCAGAGACAACCTTCTTCCTGCAGCAATCAGGAATCAGGAGGCCGTGACTGCCCCTTCAAAGCCATGGCAGGACAGGCCTCAAGCCACAGCCCTTATCTCAGGCACACGACTAACCACCTCACTCACCACCCCATGGTCATTTCCCTTCTCTCTCCAGGGATGAAGAAGCCCTGCCATTTCCCATACCCTTACACTAGGGCAGCGCGTGTCCCGGTCTGTGGTCGGGAAGGAGCCGCATGCAGCCGCCGCGGCCACGCACATTCCCAGCAAGGCCAATCCCGGCAGCAGCGCGCACAGGACGCGCGAAGGGAGCAGCAGTGCGCACAGGACGTGCGAAGGGAGCAGCAGTGCGCACAGGACGCGCGAAGGGAGCAGCAGTGCGCACAGGACGCGCGAAGGGAGCAGCAGT
>JAWLRI010000157.1:5558330-5578111 GCA_034781795.1 Crypturellus tataupa
CGGGGCCGCGGCCGGCGGGGCGGCCAATGAGCGGCGCGGGCGGGAGCGCGGCCGTTAGGAGCGTTAACGGTCGCCGCGCAGAGCCGCGGCCGCCCCGTCGCGATCTGGTCTGGTCTGTGCAGCGGCGGGCGGCCCGAGTGGCGCGGCTCGCCGTGGAGCAGCCTTCTCCTCGTCTCGCGCGCGCTGCCTACAGCCCTGCAGAGCTGCCCGTCCCCCGAGGGGCGGCTGGCTTCGCCTTAGGCCAGCCTAGCGAGCCTGCAAGCACCGTGGCGCCCGACGGGAGCCGTGTGAACTAAACACAAGTCGTAAGGTAGTGTGCAAAGCTGGCTGTGTACCTCCGTAGTCCCTAAAATCAGTTCGGCAACTGGAAAGAGTTTTGAGGGCCCCCAGAACGGTACATCTGTTAGTACAAGTTTTCAAGGGGTTTCACCAGCTTATCCTCATTTCCTTAAGTCAGCACATCCACCTTAGCAATCTCTGCTGCTGTATGAGGATGTGTTTGCTCTGGATCTTTAATGTCACTTTTATCCTTACATGCCAAGAGTTACAGAGCCCTGTCATGCTATGTGTGTACTGTGACTTTAGTTTTTGAAGTACTACATCACAAAGTAATTTTGATCATTCAAGGTACTGCTAAAATAAATCAGTCTTCATTAATTGTGTTATACTCTGTTATTTAAATTTGTTATTAATAGTACATTTTAAGTGCAAGCCAAAGCCATTTTGTTACAGAAAGTAATGAAAAATCAGCAAAGTATAGAGAGTAAGCTCTATTTAGATATGCCTCTTACAAACATATATTTTTTAACAAGAGAAGTCTTAGTTTAGATTTAGTTCTGTTATTACTCATCGAAGATTTTTACAGTACCAATCAAATATAACTAAATAGAGTACAAATGCAATGCATGCTGCCCAGAAAGATATTTCAGGCACTCAGGATAAAAATAAAATAAGCAGCTTTTCTGCTGCATGGTATTTTCAGTTCTTTTCTTCTTTAACCTCTTTTGTTTGAGCTGAGGTTAGAAGCTTAGGTACTAACCAGAATACTGAATGAAACCAACAACAGGGGATAATTTGGGTGGGAAGGAATCCCTGCAGGACTGGAAAGTCCAGCTCCCTAAAAGAGTATCTGTGGCTGGATAGCTTGCTGGAGGCCTTGTCTAGCCAATCTTTGAGTGTCCCTGAGGACTGACATTCCACAGCTTTTCTAGGCCTTGCTTCTGATTTGATATTGGTATCACGGTGATTTTTCCTCCTTAATCTCATTTGAATTTCCTGGAACACAGTTTACTTCTATTGATCTACCACTGGGCATTTCCATGGAGAGCCCCACTCCATCCTTCCCACATTCTCCCTTCACATAGGGACAGACAGCAACAAGATCACTCCAAAGTTTTCCCTTCTGGAGGCTGAATGCAAATTGAGCTTCCTCAGTTGCTCCTCATATATCTTGTCCTCCAGTCCTCAATAATCTTGCATCCAATTGGATTCATTCCAGTATGTGTCTTGTATCGGCAGTCTCAGGCTGAACTCACCATGATCTTTCATCCAAGTTGACTCAAGGCGGACATTTTTCCTCTTGAATGTAGGTCAGTTCTGTATGGGGTACCAATAATGCCCATAAGTCTTCTCAGACCCGTAGGCAGTTTGCTGAACATGTCAGCAGCAGCTTAGCTGTTGTGAGCAGCAAGCTCTCCAGGGAAGCTCCCCGCACTGCTCCTGCAGTGCGGGAGATGGCAGCAAACTCCAGGAAGCCGGCGGCACCACCCGCCCACAGCATCGGGACTCCGGACAGTGTTGCTGTGCAGGGTATGCAGCTTGTTAGGGTTTCCACTGTGGTGCGCTGAGCTACAAATCAGAACGTGAATACTGGTTGCTCGAATGTAACCCTGATTGAAACTTTCTGTAAACTTTATTTTTGGTAAGAAGTTTAACTCAGCAGCGTTATATAATAAAGTTAGTAGGCTGTGTAGGATAGAATTGTTTTCTAGATTATGTATTTTTTGTCAGTTCTACATTTATGTTGTGTTGTTGTCTCTATCTGATACACAATGTCAGCAATATGTAAACATATATTTCTTATAAGCATTCTCATTAACTCTATAGCCATTTAACATAGTTCAGTGACATCAAGATGAATTTAGACAGGAAATGAGACACGTATCTTTAGCAGTAAAAATAGGGAGTTAATTTATCACAGAGTATTAGATAAAAGTAGTCTCCCTTGAAATTGTTAGATCCAGATAAAAAATAAAAATTTTGAGTGCTCCAACTCAGAAATTTTACTGGCTTGATGCAGAGAATTCTTAGAATTTCTCTGATCTGTTAAAGAGGTCAGATAAGATGATTATAAATACCACTTCTGAGTTCAGACCTCACAGCAAGTATTTATCTTGACTTCCTGATGGTTTATATTAAACATAGAGGGTGCTTATTATATTTAATAGTGATTGCTCTAATGGTAAAGCTTATCTATGGAGTTGGGTTCCTTCCAGCAAGTAGCTTCCTTCCCCAAGCACAGTAGCCGGTTAAACAGAGGCTGTGCATGGCGGTTAAAGGGTGTCCATGACCATGAGGGAAAAGCGCCCTGCAAGTTATCCTCAGCGCCAAGTCTCACGAGCCCAAGTTCTGACTCCCCAGGGAGCTCGTGCCTGTTGCTGAGTAGGAGTTGGTGTAGAGGAAGAGCAGCCACTGCCATCTGAAGCATCATGAGTACCTAACAGCAAAAGTTAAATTGCGTTGCATTATTTGGTGATAACTAGCTTTCTCCTTACCTGCTTGTTGTGTTGTTAATGGCATAAAAACCTTAGTGCTGTCTGTCCCTGGCAGACAGATGGTCAAGAATCTTGATTCTACTGTAGCACAATAGGGATGAAAGATTAAAGATATCCAATTAGGTCATCTTGTCTCCCCTTTGTCAGTGAAATTATCTTCCTTCCACTACAGTGAGTGAATTATCTGACCTAGTTTTTATAGCATTCTAGCCAAAATTTCCACAATATCATATGCTTATTTTCTCAGCTGAACCCATGTGATTTCCATCATCTTTTACGTACGTGAAGACAAAGAACAGGGTAACAATAAGGCTGAAAATGAATATTCAAAACAAGGAAGAAATTGATTTTTTTCTTTCTTTACGCTTAAGTGTAAACTCATCCAGAAATGGTTAAAGTAGCTGATCATTGAGTACTTCACTCAGTTATGTGCTATCACTTTTGTTTATTTCAGTTTATTTCAGTATCCACTGAAATGCATGAAAATAAAGTCTGCTAAACCATAAATCGGGTGCAGGCTCAAGGCCATCTTCACTATACTTGCTACCTCTTGATAGCTAGTAAATGGCTTAGAGGCACCAAAGCATTTTCATAGATATATTAGGAAAGGGACAGCAGTGTGTGGTGCACTGAACAGGTGAAAACCTAGAGAAGGCTCTTAGTGTTTTGAAGGGATCAAAGGAGGCAGGCTTGCCCGGAATCTGCTGATTTTGACCCCCTGTTGCATCGTTTGCATGTTATTTCATTACATACAGAATATCTGTTTTATTGCAGGACACAGCAGGTGGCAGCCCTTGTCTTCTGTTTGTTTTCTCCGCTAGCTGTTAATGAGTCTTTTTCCTGCACACTAAGAACAACTGATCTGCTCAAGCTGGAAGGGCAGAAAGCCAGGAGAGTTGAGCTGTTGCCATAATCTATCTGATTGTACCGAAACCATGAATTAAACCTCTGTTATCCGTTTACAAGACACCCAGGCTTTGGTGAACATGAACATGAACCTGCAAACAAGTGGCATATAACCCTTACAAAGTCCTTCTTGCTGTGCTCTGATTTAAGACCTGAAATGACAGAAATTAATTCATTCATCTATAAAGTCCCCAATCTAAAAACACAAACTCATTTTACCCTTTATAACTGGGCAGGTGAATGGGTGGCATTGCGTACAGCGGTTTTGCCTTGGACAAGAAGGCCAGAAGAGCTGAAAGAGAAAGAGAGAGGGGAGGCTGAAAAGAAACATCTAGACAAGTACTGAGAACAGAATCCACAGAAATCGTGATTTAGAAATAGTTGGAATTAATATCAAAAGGAAAAATTATTTTAAATTTGAAGCTTTAAAGGTCAAATGCTCTGAAAATTAGCAAAATGTTTTAAGAATTAATGCAATAGAGTACTGAAATATATTAAATTAATTTGATTTTGATAATACTTTTAAAGCTTTGTTTTTAATTTAATATTCCTTACAAGAATCTTTACAAGGATCACATATTTCAATTTATGTTTTTCTAGTATTTTCAATGAAATTCAATGAACTGATACTGCTACGTCTCATAAACGATATGAATTCAGAAACCTTGAGCATGTGGGAGCATACTAACCAAGCAACCCTAGCAAATGGCCTTAGGTGTGCCTTGACTCAGTTGTTCATCCCATTAACACTTATATAATAGCATCAGTGATGCTTATAGCATAACAGTACCTGAGCAGGAAGTCCAAAAAATCATACTGACTTCATCCAACACTTAACTGAATACATTTACATCATTCTTTCTATCTCTAAAACAGTAAAGAATAGCATCTGTTACACCAGAAACAAGGATAATGACAACAGAGTTTATATCAGCAATGTATACATGGCATTATCCTCATCTTGGTACATTTTTGCTTTGTTACGAACACACACAAAAAAAGTGTTTTGTTAAACAGAAAAGCCTGAGGTATGCAATAGATTAAATATTAGAGGCAGACTTATGCAGGTTTATGAATTACAAGTTATACGAGGAAATGCAGGCAGTAAGCAGGTGTACTGTGAATATTGTTTTCTACAGAAGTATTTGTATTCTCCTGAAGATTCATCATTCTGTGTTCTGATGTCACTGTAAAAGCTGATTTTTTAAAAAGATTTTATTTTTGTGTTTCTGCACATCCATTTCATACCTTTTATTGCTTTACTCTTCCTTCCCACACACTAGTTGCTGATAAGTAATTATGAACCATCATGAGCTTACCCAGAAATGACATGGAACAAGTTTCTTCACTGCCAATACGCTTCTTTTTTTTTCCCCAGGTGCAGTGATGCAATATGTATGCTAATTATACTAATTTGCTGAATGCTGATTTGAGAGTCTATATAATATGCACATAATAAGTATCTAGAAATAGTTTCTAGAGGGTTAAACAAGAAGTATCCAGAGAGTTAGGTTCCTCAGCTTAATAATATAGATTTTTCAGGATAATACCAAATGTCCTTTTTTTATATTGAATGGAAACATTTGCTAAATAATGCAAAAGAGCAAATCCTTGATTCTTTTCTGACTTGTTTTTAAAGACTTGCAGGAACTTTTAATATCTGTCCAGGGTAATGACAACATTTTAAGAGACAATAGTCCAAGGTTTTTTTACCTGAATGACATCAGTGACAGCTCCAATACAGAGGTCATCCAAGGAAAGATAAGCAAGGGTCACAAGTTCCACAAAAATGAAAGTCTTTCGTCAGCCTAATTCTCTTGCATTTCTCCCTTTTCACCCGTATGGGAAAAGTCTGACAGAGTACCAGTTCTACTCTTAACTCCCATCAACTCTTCGTAAAATGTTTTGGAATCAGAAGGTAATCCCTCTGTTGCAGGTATAAATAAAAGATCCTGGAACTATGTTGGATTATCTGGTTTCACAGTTCTGAAGACAGGAGAAGCTTGAAAACACTATGTTTTAACACTGTTGGCTTATGTAACCTCCCTTCTTCTAATATATCTAGAATTTAAAAACTGGGAAAGCTGGATTTTATGTTTGGGACAAACACATCTTACTGGGACTTGTACTGCTGGCAGGGCCTCGAGGTGTTGAGACACCACAGAATTACTTACAGGGCCAGAGGACCACAAATTAGAACTTACTTTAAAATGAGTAAGCCAGCTGCCTAGGCAGTTTTCAAAGACTTTCACTACTGTTACTGTGTTCATACAATCATATTAACAATTCAAGGTGTTTGAATTTCAAAAGAAGCAAATTCATCGTTGGATCTCACAGCCAGATGAGACGCTGCTGCATATTTTATTCTTCTGTGTTCCTTTTATCACTTCACTGTGCTCTTCCATGTGTTGCAAAGTACAGATGGTGAAATGCTTTAGGTCATGCAGTGTTGTCTATTAATTCTTTTGTGAGCTGTGGTGCCAGCTAATCCTCGTTTTTCACATTCTGATTAACTCTGTACAATCAGTCTCTTTTGGTTTGATCATTAGGCTTGAAGGAAAACAGCTCTTAAGAGCTAAAAGTCTAAGGCTTTGAGCCAAATTGTTCTTCCACAGACATCTTTGCAACTTATTGACTTAATTAAAACTGTCAAGGATAGCTAAAAGGAAATGTTTATAGTGAAAAAGGCTTTACAAATATTAGAAATAAAACTGTGTCAGAGAGCTGCATTAGTTGCAGAAGAAAGCATCCAAGTAGGTGATCAAATGTACCAACAGGGAAGGAAGAGTGAGTGACAGAGAAGCAAACTGTTAGACTGACAGATGTAGAAATGGTGTACAGTATTACCATAAGCATGATAAAGCATTTATTTGACCCAAGACTAGAAGTATGAGTAATATAAACCTGTAGAAAGAAGATTAGGAAGGAACTGTGCATGTTAGCACTAATAGAGTGAGACAAGCATTGTTAATACATATATGCAAGTCTGCATATGTTGGGCTGCATCCAAACATTGTCCTTTCAAAAATGTAACTTGATAATGAAATGTAACATTTTATGTGTTTCAAAAAGAACAGCCAACAGAAGCAGGGACTTTCCACAGTGTATAGGGCTATCATTTAGTATCTGCCACCCTAAACATGCTGGGCTTAATGGCATTTGTGTGGAATGCAGCGTGTTTCTCGTAACATAGGTTAGGCCAGCCCCAAAACTTTGCTTCTACTGAGAGGGAAAGGCCACATTCCAGGCACGTGCCTGTGAGCCCTCCTCCCACCTGCCTCTAGCTATAGGGCAGGCCAGGTTCCCTTAGCCTTCCACCGAGCAGATTCAGCTTATTAAGCAAGCAATAAGACAACCGAAAATTTTCTGCTAGAGGATTGAATTAGTACATAAAAGGGGCCCTTCACTGTAAAGCAGTTCCACAGAAGCACTAAGCACATAGGAGAAGCTGGCAATAAAGTGAGACTTCCTCTTTTCAACAGCGATCAGTTCAAGGCGTCATGTGTTATGTCACTGTCCACTGGTTCTTTTCTGTATCCTTTCACTAATAGAAGTTTATCTGTTTGTCTTTCTTTTTCATAGTTTATAAATAGATTTTTTAAAAGAGGCATTTTTCTGGATCATTTCACTTCAAATTAATGAGCAACCCACTGAGTTAAGCTGTCTGAGCAATGCAGAAGGTACTATTAAGAAATCTGATCAAAGAATAGAGAACCACTGCCTACAACGGTGTACTAAGTCCTGCCAGAGTTGAAAGTGCGCTTCTCTGCTTTCCAATGTAAAAAGAATTTGAGGAATTCCTATATTCTTTAGAAAAAGAAGTGTAACAGCATCCAATGCCATTTTACCCTCTCTTCTGTTTGGTGTTTTTTGCAGAGAAAGATGTTCCATGAATATGCTTCAATTTATAAAGAAATAAGATGAGCAGCGTCATGAAAGGAGCTCATGTGATCTATACACACGGTTCCCTCCAGTCTTTCTTTCCTATTTGCCCATCCTTGCTAACTTTCTACAACTTCAAATTGTCCTCCATGTCAAATTGCTGTAAATACTCCTATACAACAGTTTCTGTACCCTGCTACATGGCTAT
The DNA here is from genome assembly GCA_034781795.1 of Crypturellus tataupa. Lineage (NCBI taxonomy): Eukaryota > Metazoa > Chordata > Aves > Tinamiformes > Tinamidae > Crypturellus > Crypturellus tataupa. The sequence goes on from JAWLRI010000157.1 coordinate 5,566,101, forward strand.
CTATTTGCAGTCACATCTTTCTTAGTGTAAATGGACAACCTACATTCTTGATGTAATCTCTGCTTGGCAATTGCTGTGAACTCCTTCCTCTACCAGGCATTACACAAACAGCTAGGTAAGCACAAAGGACAGCAAAGCAACCATATGAGTACTTGGGACACTGGCAAGGTCTTGGTAACACCTGAGTGAACTTTCGGAGTCCTCACTGAAAAATTCCAGGACCTTACCTGAGGAGGAAGGAACTCCACCCCCTATTTCCAAGGCAAAATGGAGGTTAGACCGGATGGCTGTGGCAAAGAGATCTCAGTCGCTGCTCGTTGGGCATCTGAGTGTAATCACAGGACCACAGTAGCTGATATGCTAAAACCAAGGGAGCAGTGATAGGAAATGTAGAGGTTTACAATCTGAGATGTGAACCAGTCTGGCCTAGCATGTTGACGCGCTGCCTATGCTCTTCCCTTTCAGTAGAAGCTCCAAGAAAAATCTTGAATGACTTACACTTGTTTTCATACACTCCTAGGCAAGAGTCTTCGTATCAATTTACAATGAAGTTACAGGTACTGAGAGCATGACTGTTACCCAGAGGTGTTTAAAGACTGCTTTACAATAAAGTTCCTTTCTCCTACTCTAGCACAACGTCTTTGAAAGACTTTTGATATTTTAGATGATTACTGTAAAGAGACTTTTTAGTAAATGGAGTTTACTTTTAGTAAATTTAGTAAACTAATACTAAAACTGCAATTTCAACAGATAATGTGAATGGATATAACAGCTCCTTGCTGCTGCTCGTCCCCCTTTCACCTTCAGACATTCCCAGGACTTAAGACTTGTTTGTTAGTTGATCCAGCTCATTAACTAAGCAGAAAAATTACCCAGAGGAATATAGTTTCCTGCGCAATTGGCAAAATGAAGTGGTTTAGAAGAAAGGAAAGAAAGGAAGAGAGCAAAAGTTACTCATTTTGGCAACAGTGAATTGTCATAAAACTTAGAGCCTAGAGGTGGGATTGCTAATGTCTAATGAAGAAAGAACTGCTTGTTAATCTGAACTTCAAAAAAGACTTTGCAGAGCTGAATTCCTGTTAATTAACATGTTAACAGCATTACTGTTCTTTAGGATACTAAAAATATTTTTCCCAAAATACTAGTGTAATCTAATCTACCTATACTACTAATACAGGTAGTGAAATAGAAAAATCATAATGAAGCAAAGTTTTTAAACTTTGTGCAAGTTTTTAAAAATCAAAGACTGTAATTATTTCTGCAGAGACTTGTATTAAAAATCATGATCTTGATTTTGAGGAAATTAGAAGCTGGCTTAATCAGTGCTTTTATTTTCATCTCCACGATTATAATTGAAATGTAGAAATTGGAAGAAGGTAATCAGTGTAGATGGAGAGAAATATAAAAAAGAGAAGATAAAACACGAATAGAGAAATATAACTGTGATTAGTGATGCCACAAATAATTCTCCCTGTCAGCAGAAAGATAGAATGCAAATGTATGAGTAAAGGAAACAACAGAATAAGAAAAGAAGTTGCTTTGAAGGAAAACTTTGAAGAAAACAATAGGTAAATGGGGTGAGCAGAAGTTAGACGCTAAAATAAGCAGAAGGAAGGATATAAGGGTGGGTAAGGAAATAAATATAACTGAAACAAGGATGATTTTAATTTGTACAAACTTGAATCACGGAAATGCAATGATACATTCTCCTGAAAGTATGTCCTCACACACAATAACTGCCATATTTGCACAACCCCAGGCATCGAATCATTAAATCATCAGATTGATAGGATCCTGACTCTGCTATTTAGTGTAGTTACTACTTCCAAAATTGAAGAAATTTTGGAAGATGGAAGATCAATATGCTACTTCTGCACAAAATGCAGTAATTACAGGGCAATGCCACCATCACAGCAAGGAAGAGTTGCTTCCTTGCATTAGTCGAGTTTATGCAGTACAGAAGAGAGATTGGAAATTTTCTTTCAAAATCTTTGCTATTGTTTGGGGTAGACATGCACAAGTATTAAATCCTGTTGTTGTCTTGGTGATTTCATCAATTATTGACTTTTTCTAGCTCATTGAAAATTTAAATACTTTATCTGTTTTTTTACTTTGTCATCTGAAGCTCAGCCAACTTTACAAACTAGTCCTTTTCAGGCAGTAGATTTTACCATAATCATTATGATTGCTAGTAGAAGAAAATGACATCTGCAATATTGATCAACATCAGATTAAAAAATCGACATACGTGTTTTTGAACAATTGTGTATTCTAGTAGCAGTCTTGCACTTGAGCTGTGAGAAGGCAGGCACAAATTCTGTTTCACTGGGCTATAACACAAACTGGATAAGTCATGTTGAGTGTTCAGGACAGGTAGGACAACCTATTTTCAATACAGAAGAACAGGGAGGTTTAAAGGCATGGGAAGTGTGTTGCACGAAGCACAGAAGACCATGATGGGAGGGGAGATACTCAGCTTTTTACTTTTCTTTCTGAAGAGAAAAAAAATGCACAGTTTTCAATTTACCGGGTTTCTCTTTCTAAATCCATTCTCAAAGCAAGTTCTGTTCTGCAGGGCAGAAAAGCACCTATTTTAATATGATTGGGTTGTCTATACTGATAGGGAGAACAATGGAGATTAGATTTTACAATAACTTTTTACACACTGGTTAGAGTTCTCGTTCACTTTGCTTTAGCTTCAAAGAAAGCTGCCCTATCTGTAAAGTAGGCCATGCTTCCATTGAGTCAGTTTTTGTAGATTATTGGTCATCCACAGATTATCATAGACAATATAGTATATTTCAAGTTATAATTAAAATTTCACTGCAGTAATATTTTTGAAAAGGAAATAGAATCTCTGAAGTGGTGGTTCTGAAATCATTTTAATTAAACAGACTGTTGACAATGCTCTTTTTTTTGAGGACTACCATCTACTCTTTCATACAATTAACAGCAGTTGTCTTCATAAATTTACTAACTATATCTACCTTATTCATATAATAGTTGCATTTACTTTGCTGACCTTCTGGAAGCACTGTTTAAGAATTTCAGGTCTCTTCATCCATTGCCTATTCAATTTCTTTCACAACTATTTGCTGCTTTGAAATTACTGAAATGTTCAGAGTAGTTCATCAATGAAGATGTTTAGAGAAATATGAAAAATCTTACTTGTGACTGATCAGAAACACAATAGAACGTAATCGGTTTTTGTTATCTGCTTCCTAATAATGGGTCATCTATGCTTAATTCTTTGGATATTTCTTAAGTTACTGAAGGAGTTAATGCAAAGACATATGACCAGGCACACAGAAAAAAATATACGTTTTTATTGTTTTTCTTGTTATTTTTCATTATTAGTACTGCATTCTTTTACATTAAGAGTTTTTCAGTACAAAGTCCCATTTTACAATGCATATTGCTTACCTTGATTAAAAAATGCTTAGGCAAGAAGATACAGACTGTACTAATCAATGTTCCTTGCCCAGCACTTTCCCTAGAAATGAGCCTAGGCTTTTGCTTTGGAAATGCATGTTTATACCCTTTATGTTTAATCCAGAGTTCATCTGTTTTGATCAGTAGAGTGAAGGTGTTCCCTTAAAAGTATTGATTTGCATTGTGTTTTTTGTTTCTGGAAGTTCTTTATGATCACATGGCACAGGTAAGTATAGACACACACATTTCTGGATGTCAGTTGTCACTCAATTGAGGAAGTGCAATTGTGTTCTTTCCCTCTGCAAAATATGCAGAGCCCATATTTCAGATTTGTGTTAACTTTAATCCAGAGAGAATAAGGATGAGTTGATCCTATTGTTTATTTCAGCTTTTTAAAAGATTGCCAAAGACAGTGTTGCATAATGTCATTTTGCAATTGCTAAATGTAAATACAGAGAAGATACATTCTAAATATTTGCACTTAGGAAGGCTAATGTATTAGCACTGCTAGAAGATGAGGATCTCTCATGTTCTCATCACTGTAGTCAATTAACATGCTGCTCTTAATTAACCTGGTGGTGATTAGAAAAGATACATGTTTCACATCAATCTGTGAGTAATAGTGTAGTGTTCTGTATGAGCAGGTGCAATTTTACACTGTAATTTTTCAGATGCTGATCCTGCGGAAATTACAGCGTCCTCCTGCTTCTTTTCATCTATTAGTTGTCTGAGACAATGGCTGTAACAACAAAAAGGTATGAGACAGATTCCTTTGTATGTCAGCATTACACTGAAATACAACAAAAGTACTCTTAACAGCATCTGAGGCTTCTCTGCTTCCCCCCCCACTGTGTGATACCATGCTACTTTAATTGTAGATTATGAAGCATGTGCTATATTTTACCTCCAAAAAAGTGAAGCACTCAAAAAATAGGAAATATATAGTTTTCTTTGCAGGTTTAATCTAGTCCTTGGACATGTGCATTGGGGTATTGAATTCAAGTATTTTAACTCACTGTTATTTCTGTAGGACCCATGATTAATTTAGCAAATGCATGGTTATTCGATATTTTTTTTTAGCTCTACTCTCATTAATTTTCCTACTCCCTTCCCTGCAGGCTTTTTCTCTTTCTTATGCAGTGTTAAGTCCTGTCTCAATCTCTGCTCCCACCAGTTATTTATCCCATTGTCCTCTTCCTACATAAGCTATATTGATTGTGATGAACATCTCCAATTTACTGTGCTCTACAAACTATCCAAAGGTGTTTTTTTCAGCTTCTTGCAGCAGTGCACTCTTCTAGGCACTCCCCAGATCTGACTCGCATTCCTCCATCAGAATCCTGCCTCATTCTATGACACAAAAAGGGAGGCGGACCACAGGTAACGCAGGAGTGTTTCAGTCTGCTTCTCACAGTGCTGCCCGCTGCAAACACCTGGACGTATCCAGCCCGCATGGTTCAGGCCAGGGCCATTCTCTTCCTCTTGCTTCAGGCCGCACCAGTAACTGACACCTGAGTTAGCCCGGGCTCAGAGACGCATTAAAGAGGCCTGCTGAGAGGCAGAGTATATTAAAGCCATTCTGTTCTGAACTAACAGGATTGCACGGCTCTTAGGCCATGTTTGCAGAGTCATAGCTGTACGAAACATGTGGAGTTTCTGACAGGTTTAGGGAGTGCTCATGACTAGTAAATCTCGCTCAGAACATGCCACACCAAGCTACTGCATGCTTACCGCAGACAGGATACTTTCAAAGTTATGGCCAGGCCCTCAGCAATCTCTACAGGTGTATGCAGACTGATTCCTTGAGAAGCTTATACGTTAGCCATCTCTGGTGGGTTTAAATTTTATGCTTTACCAGAAGCAGCAAAAAGGCATCCAGTATCAGAACGAAGGCCACTGCAAAATTTCAAGCTTTTTCCAAGTTATCTTTTAACTAAGACATTATGTAACGTTAAAGTATTTATTCAGTTTTGATTCCAGAGACAGATTGTGCAGTACTGGTTCAATCTCAGTCTGTGTTTAACAGGCTCACACAGCAGTGTTCCTTAGGAATTTTTAAAGTATTACATATACAAACCACTTACAAATACAGTTTAGCAAAACTAACCATAACAGCTGCTGTCAAAGAAAGAATCAGTCCATTTTCTTTTACTTCTTTATCCTGGCTGTGCAGGCCTGCTTTCTCTTCTGTCCTGACTGTGGAGCTCATCTTCTGTGATTTTCCAGTGTGCCAACTAAACTCATTCAGCCACAAAAAGCATTCTCTTTATTTAGGCTAGCTTTGGGACAAGAGATCTTTCATCAGTTTAATCATGCCATTAAACTACATCTCCCAATACGCCAATAATGGTCAAATTTCTTCCTCAGCAGAGGAAAACAGTTTGTAAATGATTTGCTATTGCCAGTAGATTTTGATCATACTTGAAGAGTAGCAGAAAAACAAGAACACTAAAATATGAGACCTGATCTTAGAAAGGGTTTTAGTCAAAGTCTTGAAAGTTTTGGTTTTATTAACACCTGTTTAATGGAAAATTCTGATAGACATCTGGGAACTGAGAACCTTTTTCCAAAATACAGCTGAAGAAAACAGTTCTTGCTGAAGTTGCTATCTCAGCAGTTTTTATTATTTGGCATACTACTTCTAGTACAAATAGAAGTAGTAACTCTATTTCTAACATAAAATAACATAAAATAAAACTCCACACATATGCAGAATGCATATGCTGAAAAAAAAACCTTTTAGATTGCCTGAATTTTCAAAATCTATGCATTCTGTTGAATAATACCCTTAACTCCTAGATAAGAATAAGAGAGGACAGATGTTTATTTCCCAAAGAGTACCTTGTCGGCACTATACACCTGTTGAGGTAACTGTATACATCTGAATGTGCCAGAGAGCACTTTTTATTGCCTAATAAAACTAGATTGGGCAAGAAAAAATCTTGCAATGCAATGTGTATAACATTGAGATTTGTAATAGATAACATCTATTGATACGTAGTATTTGAACAGATAAAGTTTTAATCATATAGCCGTATTTAATGTTTAAAAGTCAATGGACACAAGTAACATGATAAGAGGTATAATGTATTAAGTAACTGAATTAGTATTCAAGGTCTATCAAGCTTACCTTTGACCAAGTTAAAAAAAAAAGTGCAAAAGACAGAAAGAAAAACTAGAAAACCATCCACTCAGCAGCGGGTAATTCTGAACTTGTATTATAGATCCTCCTGATTTTCTTCTTTCCCACTTGGAAGATAGAAGATACGTAAGACCTTTTATTTCCATAGGTGTTCAGCAGCTGCAGCACCCCTGAGAACGGAGCATGGTAGCACTGTCACAGTGGAAGGTGGTAGTTCAGTTAGTCACAGCGCGAGGGAGCAAGATGGCAATCAGAGAACAAACTTCATGGTGCTGGTTGCTAATTCATCATCTTTCCTCTGTAGGAGGCAAAAGTGACAGTGAGGATCCCCAACTCTAATCACTCAGGAAAAGGATTTAATTCATCTTGACAGTTTAAGATGCCATTTTTGACAGAGGCTTAAAAACTTTCAAAAGCTTTTAAAAGAAGTCATTTTAATACATGAGGATAAACCAAAGCTATAGAAAGTCCCTACCTGCCCAAACAGTTGTTTTTCTGCTAGAGGTGGATGTCAGGACTATCAAGGCACTGATAGGCCTCACCAGGTGCCTACACCCACATGCTGAGCATGGGCCCTGAGGCTCCACTCAAGCTTAGCCCCAAGCCATCAGCCCCTGCTTGAGCTGTATCGTAGGCACGCTACTCTCTGGCCTCGATCTTACCTGGACCTGCAGTCTCTCCTGGAACAGGCTTGTGTCCTGCTTTGGTCCCTGGATGAACTCTGTAACTTGTCCGTAGCATGATCTGCAGGGCTGTTAAACCCATTCTGTTGTCCTCTCCTTAGTCCTGTCTCCAATCTTGTTTCCTTTGGCTGCTGACTAGAGCCCCTGGATAGACTGACCACAGTTCATGTCTTGTCTGGGAACATCTGTGGGCCCTGTTACAAGCATTTGACTCTGTCCACAGAGTGCAGACCCTATGGGACCCTCCGAGACAGGAAACTGACAGACACATAAATCACACCTCATACCTGAAAAATAGGAAGGTTCATAACATGTTCACCTCTTGCTACACAGAAAAGAGGATTGGAAGGAATTTTAATCACAATTTAATATGCAAAGATGCTTATTTTTTTCTATCATACAAATATATATATATGTACTTTTTTCTTTAGAGTCTTAGGGATTTTTTAAAACAAATTTCCATCCTTATTTCCTTACCTGCTTCACAGATGTAGGCTTCCTTATCAAACTTCTCTACGTCATTCTTCCTAATCTGTAAAAAGTTCACACAAATAATTTATTTGAAAAGAAAAAGCTGTATTGAATAATTAAACATGAATGTGGGAGGAAGTAAATTATGTATATACCTATATCTGTGTACATATATACAATAAATATATACAGAGCCTAAGTAGTTATGCTTGCTACATTCACTTTAGGGAAAAGAAATGTGTATGGTTCCAGGTCACTGGCTGTACTGTGATTTAATAATTATTATTTTGAAATGAGATACACATTGAGAAAGACTCTCCAACTGTGAAACATTCAGAGACCGCTAATTGATTTTGCAAGTGCTGTGTATAGCTGTTTTGTTAAGGCTTATATTTCAAAGAGCATATGGGAAACAAGCTGTAGCATGAAGGAACTGATCATGTGGATGTGCATAAAGCACAGATTCTGCAGTACAAAACCAACAAAGTTTGGTATCAAAGCTTTGCATTTGCCATACAATCATGGGAAAAAGCACAGTTCAGTTTTACTGTAGTTCCAGAGTAAGAAATAACTGAACAGTTTATGAAATGAGTGGAAATCTGTTAAATTTGAAATTTTGTGTCAGTCCTTAACAAGGCACAAGGATCCTTCTGAGTCCAAAATAAGTGAAAGACGTCATCAGCCAGATGATATACCTGATAAGGAAGGTATGCTTAAAAGGTTAGAGATATATTAATCTAATACATAAAACACAAAGTTGTGAAACAAACATCTCACTGAGGAAATTTTTAGTGATTCTTGAATAAACTGCATTATCTGAGATGCCAGGATTATCCTTTCAGTGGACCATGCCAGTCCTGAAAGCAAACCACTGAGAGAAATCTATCACATAGAGTGTGTTATCTGCTATACTGGTGTAGAACTTTGTTTTATAATCCACTGTAGTCCATGAAAGAATGAGAGCAAAAGAACAGATAGCAAAAAATGGCTCCTACCCCTTTAGCAGTAATGAATATATTAAGTTTTGAGGGTTATTACAAAGTCAAGAATGTTGACTATCCTTCCTTTATAGGAAATTCCTTAATAGGCATTGACTGTCTTACACTGTGTTCTGAGGATATGGTACCTAAAGAACAATTCATGAAATTATCCTATTATGCTTAGAAACATAAAAACTATCTTCTCAGTACAGATTCTTTGCAGCTCGTGGTTCTTTAACCTTAAAGATTGAAAAAAAATAAAAAAGGGAGAAAGAAAGATCGATTCCATCCTCAGTAAATACTGTGTATGTGTCAGAGGATATTTATGCAGATGAACTGCTAAGAATTTAAGAAATAATTTTCCTCCTATTGGTAGTAGCTAGTAATTACTTATGCAAGAAGTATGATGTATTCCTCCTTTGCTTAAAACAGTAAGATCGTGAAGAAGAGGAGGCAATTATTTTCTGCATACAGAAGGTGACTATCTGCCCTAGGTAGTGAGAGACACAGCAGTTTCCAAATCTCATTCTGAGCAAAGACAAGGGCTAACTGGAACATTTTGAGGAGGACAACCATGGTAATGACAGCTCAAATTAAAGGTAGTAATATTTCTAGTGAAACCTCAAAGCAAGAACCACGCTGTATTTTAGCTTTTGTTTTCCAAGTGCTAAATATTTTTGTAAACAAGCATATGCATTCTTCATAAATTAAAAACAAGGGGGGGGAGGTATTTTTATGACCTCTTTTACATATTTATGTATGGATGGTGAGGAAAGATACAGAAAAGAGAAGCCTCCAAAAGCTTACTGCAGAAGTTCAAGTAGTCTTCAGTATTAAATTGGATATAGCCAAGCTAAATGAGGTCCTTTGTACCTCTTATGCCTCTGCATTTTAAGGCAGTTTCAGGTTAAGAAAGGGAAATGTTAATGAGAATGTCCTCTTTCTGCAGAATTAATGCTGCAGATAAGGCAGCATTGAGAGGCCTTTCAGGGGACATTCCTCACTTGATATGCCAGAGCTGTCTGTAAGTGGTGATGGCTTAGTATTTTTCTGAGAAAAGGCACGGGAAGTAGGTCTTTCTCCTGCTAATCTTTCCTTCTGTTGAGGAATGACCATGGGAAAAAAAAAATTCTGTATCAGGACAAAAGTGTGCATATGCTGGACACAAAATAAAGCAAAATAAACCATGCAGATATCAGTGCAAATATCTGCATGTTTTGTTTTGTTTTTCTTCTGTCTTGTGTTGATCCTGGTATTCCTATGATCAAAATTAATTGTTTTACTCAAAAAAGGGAAAAAAAAAATCTGAATTTTTCTGAAGTCTAACAAAAGATATATTTTTTTTTTTTTTCAAATTTGGCATAAGTACCCTTTCTCAATATATAAAGTGATTTATTGGGAACTGTGACTTGCAGAACAGATTTAGAAAAGTGATTTGGATTAACACATTTTTTATGCTGTTGTAGGAAAGTCTTCATGCTTTTTTTTTCTCTTTCCTTTTTGGACAGACTACTTAAAATTATTTTTAAGCTTTATTCTCACAACATCCTTATATTAGTCTATTAAATCTTTATGACTTGGTCCATTCATCCATCTGCCTCTTCTATGGATTGTTTTGTTGCAAGATCTTAACCTTATGAGTGTTTTTTGTGGTTTTAAGTAAACTGAGAACAGAATGTAACTGCTCTTGAATAATGAATTGTTATGATTATTTCACTGGAAGTCTATGTGGCATCAGTTGCCATCTGACAAAAAGAAATGTGAAAGAAGCCTATTAAAAACTAAAAGCAAAAAAATCTTGGGTGCCAACTGTCAGTGATTAAAGAAATATTTCAGGTAAATATCAGTATTTCAGATAAGTATCAGTACCTTTTTTCCCTACTCTTATATTCCTCATTAGATAACTATAGTTGGTACCATCAGAAGCAGAATGTTGTTTCGGGTGAAACCATAGTCTGACTCAGTGCATCCCTTATGCTCTGTGCTTTGGAGGCCCAGAACCATATGGCCTGAAAAACAATTTTGATTTTGGACAGTAGGAAGGAATTGAAATTAATTATATTCTTCTTATTTTTATCCTTCTTATCCCGGTACTCAAAACTAAAAACTCCCCACATTAAGACGAAGGGTGTGCATCCAATGATAAGGTTGTTTTGGTACTTGACTTACGGTTTAGGTGTGTTGTAACAGGTCCTGGTGGTGGTCTAGGTGAGGTCTGACTAAATGCAGGCATTGATTAAATCAATTAGTACATAATGGCCCAGGAGTGAGGGAGCTGGGATGGTTACTGCTTGGGGAAGAAGGTATTAATTACACAAGGCAGGCTGCAAAGTGAGGGACAAGCGGTTATCTCTGTGCACCCCTCCCCACCGGCTGCAGCAGGGCGGTCAGCGGCGGCAGGACGTGGTGCTAAGGGCAGAGGTCCTGGTTGTGCGAGCTCCGTCCCAGGCACTCCGGGGGCTGCCCGAAGGCAGAGCTCTGCTCCCGTTCAGCCTTACAGGGGGAAGAGCATGCTCCAGGCTCATCCTCACTGTTGGACAGTGCACTCAGAGCTGTTGCTCATGGGCTGCTCTAGCAGTTCACTAGGCAAGCATCCACCTACAGGTCTCTTTTTTCTACCGCTCTAGTGCTCACACTCACAGGAAGGAAGTTTTTCTTCGTATTCAGACAGACTGTCCTGTGTTTGTGCCCATTGCCTCTCACCCTATCGCTGGGAACCAGTGGAAAGAGTCTCGTCCCATCGTCTTTACAACTGCCCTTTAGGCATCTTTCATAAGGCAAAACAAGAGAAGACCAAGCTAAGGTGGGATGTGATCAGTCCAGTCACCTCCAGGCTGCACAGTCCCAGCTCCCTCAGCCTTTCCTCATTCACTGGACTCTCTCCAGTGGATCCATGTCCCTCTCGCACCGGAGAGCACACAGCTGGACCGGGTGCCCCAGGTGTGGCCTCACCAATGCTGTGCAGTGGTTAAGGACACACATCCCTCCCTTTGCCAGTTGGCAGCACTCTGCCTCCTTGCCCACGAGGGCACACCGCTGCCTCATAGTTACCTAGGGGTCCTCCAGAACGCCCAGGCCCCTCTCTGCAGAGCTGCTCTGCAGCAGGTCACCCCACGCAGCTCCTGGTGCCTGGGGCAGGACCCAGCACCTGTCCTTGCGGCGCTCCATGCGGTTCCTCTCCGCCCACGTGCCCCGGGGTGGCAGCAGAGCCCTCGCACGCTTAGCCGCACCGAGGGCTGCGCCCACACCAAGGCGGGCGCGGGGGGCGCCGCCACGCGCGGGCAGGTGGCGCGCGGGGCGGGG
>JAWLRI010000157.1:5578638-5593022 GCA_034781795.1 Crypturellus tataupa
AGCCGCGGCGCTGGGGCGGCGGCGAGGAGCGCGCGGCGCGCGGCATCGAGCGGCTCCTGCCGCCGCACGACGACTTCTCGCGGCGCCACATCGGGCCGCGCGACGCCGAGAAGCGGCTCATGCTGCGCGCGCTCGGCGTGCAGGTGGGTGCCCCGCGCGGGAGCGCGCACGCGGGTGCACGCGTGTGTGCGCGCGTTTGTGTGTGCGCGTGTGTGCGTGTGTGTGCACACGTGTGTGTGCGTGCACGCGTGTGTGTGCATGTGTGTGCACTCGTGTGTGCGCATGTGTGCGTTGTGCACGAGTGTGCGCGTCCCTGTGAGTACACATGTGTGCAATTGTGTGCATGTGTGTGCACACACATGTGTGTGGGGGGGGTGTCCTTGTGAGTGCACATATGTGTGTGCAGTGAGTGTCTGTGTGTGCACATGCGTGTGTGAATGTGTGTACGTGTGTGCATGTGAGTGTGCATGCATGTGCGTCCACGTGTCCCGGGCCATCACCCCATCCTGCAGCTCACTGTAGCGCCCGGTCTGCCCTTTGCAGAGCGTCGAGGAGCTCATGGACAAGACCATCCCTGCCAGCATCCGCCTGCGCCGGCCACTCCGGATGGACGACCGCGTGTGTAAGTGACGCCCGCGCCGAGGGGCACTGCGCAGGACCCTCCCCTCCATAGCAGCCCCCTGGCCCCTGTGGGCAGTGCAGTTTATTTTGGAGGTGCCCAGCAATTCCAGGTGTATTCAAGCAGGGTGCAAATCCCGCGAGCATCCCTGTAAGGCGGGCATGGGGAGCAGCGCAGCATCTGCAGCCGCCGGCTTTACTGAAGAAAGCGGGCGAGCTGGAATGCAAAACATGTAAGCCGGTAGTTCAGCAAATCAGCTTAGGAGAGTTGGATGTGGCATGCTGAAAATCTAGGTATTAACTTAAAAAAAAACAAGTTATGCTTTAATCAGAGCAGAAAACTTCTGGCTGTTGCAGCCTTGATAGACAATGATGAGCATCGCCCTTAGAAAACCCGATCATATAAGAAATACCCCTCAAAAATGCAGCCAGACAAATAATTCCAAGGAAACTTTCAAAGCTTAGTAGCCGACATGAGCAATTAGAGACGGTTGCATCCATATTACCTTGGTATTTGTCTCACTGGCTGGCTCCATCAGCGCTTTGCTCCCTCCGTCTGGGTTTGTGCTGCTCATCAGCGCGCTGTAATTTGAGTGCAAACCTCATGAATTCAGCCCTGGTGGGTTCCTGGCCAGTTCAATCTGGTTAGCCCGGGATGACATCACGCACAAAGAGCTGCCAGAAAGAGCCTGAAAAGGGGGTTTCTGACCACGACCGATACAGTAGCAGTTGGAAGTTCCTATTTTAACAGTGTTTCTTTTGTACAAAGATCTTTTTAGAGATAAGTTTTCCCGTTTTGTTAACAGGAGGTTAGGGAGGGCAGGAGAGATGGAATTTAATTCTCTTTTTTCCATATGAATTGTGTTAACTATTTCCTGATATATTCCTCATGGGAAAAACGTTTTAATCAAGGTATTCCCTAATGGGAAGAGCGGATATTTTCTCTTTCCCTCAAGGAGGAGAATTTTAGGGGGCAGCTGTTAGCTGTTTTAGGTCTGTAAGAGGAGAAAATGTAGTGTGTAAAATCCATTCTAGATCGTTTCTTCATGATATTTTAGATTTAGTGCATGAAACTACCGTAACATTTTTCATTACAGAGACTTTGCATAAATGCAATGAAGCATAGTTAGAAAGGTATTAAAACGATCATACATTATTTAGAACTTAGCCAGCACTACCAGCCTATGTCGAAATCTTCATGCCTTGTTTTGTGCTCATATATTAATTTGCACTGTAATTTTGCAGTAGCCCCACAATTCACTACTAGGAATTAGTGATATTCTGCTGCATACAAGTTCTCACTGTGCAGGAGGATCTCATTAGCTGACCGTGCATGAAGTTCCCTGCTATTTTCCCCATTTGGTATGCTGTGCCTTTTCCTTCGTAGTAAACTTGAAAAGAGTCACTCGGTGCAGCCTCTGGCCCTACATGCAACAGTGCATTTTAAAAACAGACATTCACTCAAGTACAGAAAACTTGTCTGTGCACTGTTGCTTCTTCTCTTCCTACACAGTGAGGAACTAAATGCATTTTGTAATTTAATGGGTAGATTTTAGTCACTAGGTTTCTACTGTATTGCTAGAAGAAAACCTCACAGCTTGTAAAAGACTAGTTAAAAGCTTCAGCTTAGAGTTGTGCAACTTCACACTGAACATCTTGTACCTAGAACATTGTATTCTGGGTCAAACTTGCTTCCTGATCAATGCGCTGTTAGAGAGAACACCATCTTCCCCATCAAAGGCACGGGATCTGATCCATACATATGGTGCATTGTTTGACTATCACGTCCTTTGTATAAAGAGGTTTCTCTTTAACAAAAACAGTGAAATATCATGGGAACTGTATTGCATTTTAAGGGTGCTCTATTAATTTTGGTGAAGACAGTTTTATTCCCTTGCCCCCCAGAATTCTGATATGCAATGAGAGAGCAGGGCAAGGCAGTGCCAGGTGTGCTCTTCAACTTCGGCATTCATAAAATAACTAAAATGCAAGTTATAACTGCTTAAATAGACACTTCCTTTTCCTTTGTAAATTTAGTTTAAAAAATACTCATGGTGACTTCACTGGTTAGTGTGCATCTGAAATTGGCTGTGTAACTTCTCCTTAAGAAATGCAGCTTGCACTAAAGTCACATTTAAGTTAAAGCTTGCAATTCGAAATAGGTATGTGGCCTGAAACTGTGGCACCCACCCTAATTAATATGTCTGAATGTAATCAGTATGTCGGAATGTTAGGCCTCTATTGTTAAGTCTTAGTAAAAGAAAAAGAAAAAACCTTTAATAGTTTCTGGTCTTGTCCCAGCTGTGAATGTAAAGTATCATAGCTAAATTCCTAATTAGGAGGAGAAATGTTATGCGGGAGAAAAATGTCCTTACAGGGCTATGTATTTGCATAGTTAATCTAAATAAGTTGGGGGCGCTCTGTAACAGTACCAGCTACAGAGAAAGGGGTAAGATACGTCCTGTCCTGGTGGAAGCAGTTTGTGTATCTCCCCGTTTTCAAACTTCGATTAGGTGTGACAGTAGGAAAGACTGTTTTCCATTTTATTGCTGCCTCTGTTAGTAATTCTGCTGATAAGAAATTATCTAAAAGTTCTAAACTCTGGAAGCTGTATCTGTGCCATGGCAATAAAAATGGTCATGTGGTTGCAGTTTATATTAAAAGTTGGTCTTCAGTGGTATAACATTAAGAATGATTCCTAATAAACATCTTATTACAGTAGAAGCACAGTCTTCCTGCCACATGTTTTCCTTGCTGGACTTGCTAGTCCATTCCTACCTTCAGTGACAGAATGGGGCTTCACTAACTGGTGCAGGAAACTCTAGCCTTAAATGTGTGTTTGTTTTACTTATGTACGAATGAAAAAGCTATCCTGGTAAAGTTAAGCTTTGCTGACATAACTGCATCTGTACTAGAAATGCTCTTTCAATACAATACTAGTATTTCTGTGCTGGTAGATCTGTTCTGACACAGAACTGGTCAGTGAAGAAGAACAGGAATATAACTTGCGCTAAGAGGTGTCTGAAATGCATTGCTTCCCTAGCCATTTAGTATGACAGAAGTGCTTTATGCCCCTACCCAGTTAAAAAAACAACTTATAATTTGGAGCTGCCTGCTGCCATGAGCCCAGTGACAACCCCTGTTGTAAAACCCCCTGAATGCACCGCAGAAAGTCAGTACAGGTGACGCAGAACAAGCTGCTCGGTGCTGGGAACAGAAAACTGCAGTCCAGTATCTGAACCAGTCGTGAAGGGAGGCTTGGAAAGTAGGTGAAGTTCAAAGGAAAAAGTGTTATTTTGGAATATCGCTTCTTTTCAAATCAGTATCAACCAGGGAGGCCAGATGTCTGTTTGATATTTAATTACTAATGATCATCTGTGATTCCAGAGCTCTTTTCCCACTGTCACATAAGTAAACTTTATCAATCAGCTTTTCTTTAGGTATTTAAGGTGCGTTAGCACAACTGACCTAGTTGAAGTAAAAGAATAAGCTGCCTTATATAAGGATAATCCTCTCCCTTTTATCCCTGCAAACCTGCTGCTTGTCTAAGTCATAGCTGTGCCTGTAATACTTCTTGTCATAGGCCCGTCTTTATATCATGGATGTATTTAGTGTTAAAACTCAGACTTTATAGATTTTGATGCACACGTCTACTTTTCAATAATTGTCCAAAGTAATTCAAATTTTACTGTTAATTTTTTGTTAGTAAAAGTCGGTTAAGATCTGAATTGAGTCTCCAGTCTAAACATTTTCTTTGTAATGCATGTGAGTCAGAAGCAGCCCTACAGGCTGTCCCCGCACACACAGCATTTCACTCTTCACGGCCCTTCATTGCCACTGCTCCCTTTTCAGCACGAAGCAGTGGGTGCCTCAGGGTGGGAGGGCGGAAGGCGGACCTGACCTCTTGCTGAGGAGCTGTTGCTGCCCTCAGGTGCCTCTGCTGCCCAGAGGGGCCATGTAGGTGAAGGAGGAGGAGGACAGGCAGCAGACAGTGTTGGCTTTCAGCCTGCTCTTGAGGAGTCTCTGGCAGGACCTTCTGCATGGAGCAGATGCTCTTCCTGGGCCTTTCTGCTCTGTTATTGCATGTCTGACAGGATTCGATAAGAGGTTGAGAGCATTTTTACTTCAGTGTAATTTGATTCTTGTTCCAGAGATGGAATTCGTGAAGCAAGGAAAATAAATTGTCTCCGCTTTTTTATTTTGAAATTCTTGCTTGCTTGACCCCAGAAGCTAGATTTTTTAAAGGATTTACCTAGTGTGAGCAAAGTGACATCTAACAAATTTCTTACGTTACAGATGTAAGACTGCATCTGTCATCTTGATTTCTCCTCTTTTTATTTTCTTTCTTTTTTTCTTTTTCTTCTCCTGTCTTAACTTCTCTAAGCACACACCTTCCTTGCAGGTATCTCACATATTCAAAGCAAAGCTACTGCTCTAGCCAGCAAACACCAGAGGAAATAATAGTATTAACTTTTTAGAATCACATAATTTATTCCCCCTTTCTATTTCTGAGATATATTTTGCCTCTCTTTTACCTGTGGCTCCTTGTATGAGTAGCAGTCATGAAGTGCTCTCACTGAGCTAGTGAGAACTGCAGTGGTTTTCTCCACCATGCAAAGATAACAGGTCTGCAAAATCAGTGAACTTTATTCTGGGTACTGCCTCTGATCTGATTATCTAACACATGCAGGGACTAAAGACTCTGGGGAATAAAGATAACTGCAGTGACTTACCTGGCAATTCTTTTCTTGCTGAATAAGGTTCTTGAAGGATTTATAGACTATAACCAGTAGAATGAACTCAAGATAATGGCATTTCAACCATACGTCTTAGAAAACTGGAAACAGGCAACTGAGTGGGAAGGCCAGTTTCCAAGTGTTTCTTAATAGATTTTTTTTTTCCTATTTTGCATTTTGCCTCCCTGCTTTACCAGCTGGTGGGAAGAAAATTAAGTTAGTTACCCGGCACAGAGTTCTTGCAACAAACTGTTCTTAAACAGTATATATTGAAACCTTCCAAAATATGCTAGTCTTATTCATATGTTCATGTGTTAAAATAAGCAACAGTTATTTATACAAATAGAGGGTGCCTGCGGTGTCCAGCCTAGGGCAGCCTCCTGCGCTGAGCGGGCTCAGCCGTGGGGTCAGACCGGGCTGCTCAGCGCTTTGGCCAGTTGGTGTCCGAGAGCCCCAGGGTGGCACAGCCCGCTGGCCCCAGCCGTGCTGCGGTCTCCCCTGGGTGCAGAGAGGGCTCCTCGTCTCCCACCACTGCCCTGTGCCCCTGTGAAAAGCCTGGATGTGTCTTGGACATCCCCTCTCCAGAGGGGATGCTGTAGCAGTCTGACTCACCGTGTTTGGGCCCCAATGGACATGTTAATTTCCTTGACCCTGGATTTAATTCAGAGCCTTATCGGTGTAAACCAAACACAGATTTGACTAGAAATTAAATCATCTTAAATCTACATCCATTTACATTTTAAATCTACATGCCCTTGGGGAAGCTGGTCTGGAAGGACAGTCAGACTGTTGTCTGACTGTTGTCTGACCGGTGTCAACCGGCTGTTGACACCGGTTACACTGGTGTGCAGTGCCTTTTTGGTTGCAAATACCTGAATGATGAACTCCTTTAAGCCAGCATTCAGTCTAGAGTAGAGCAGAAGGACTGTTTATTCCAGATCCTTTCCAAGAGGGATGCCACATGCAGAAGATGGGTGTCTGAGACCGGTTGTGACCAAAGGATCATGGCAAGGGAGGTGAAGCTGAAATGGAGCAGGGGGAAGTGTGACTTCAAGCGCTCTGCTGTGCTGATTAAAAACTAGCAGTATGACTTTCTTCGCAGATAACTCTTATATAAATGCTGTAATTACAAAATGTGTTGTGTTGGTTGGAATCGTGGCATGTGTAGACAGCATATGGAAGCTCAGTTGCTGTCTGAGCGGCTAAACTTTGTGCTTTGTCTCCTGAATCCTTTCAGAAAACCACGATACTAGTTCAGAAAGCTCTAGCACAAGTTCAGTGTCTTCCTTTGTTAGCCATATCTGCTGAGGACCTTCTCACCTCTCTAGAATAATCATCCAGTCAGCTTAAAAAAGGAAAACAAACACATAGTACAATATTTTCAGCGTATTACTACTACAGAAATCTACGTCTTACTGCATTTTGTGTGTGCGTGACTTTGGGCCAGTGAGTGAATTACATGCTATCCAACTTCTACCTTTGACTAAATTTAGACCTAAATGAGTAAATGCAGTAGCATTTCCAAAAGATCTTTGAGATTTGATTTGAATTCTTTAAGAATGTAGAACGAAAGCTATGCATAGAAATGCCTTTTATCAAATACTTGTTTGCTAGTGTCATAAAGAGGATTAAGATGATAAAACTCCCCCTGAAAACAAATGTGCATTTGTCTGAAATAAGATATGTAGGAGCAGTGTGGAGGAGAGGAACTGTTTACTGCATTTCAGAAACTTTGCCTCGGTTATTGCTGAGTTCACGTTGAACAATGTGACCTTTCAATATATGACCCTTGGCTTCCAAGCAGAAAAAAAAAATCATTTTAGTAACTACAATAGCAACAAATATATACATGAATGTAACCATGGTGAATTTTCAAATCGGAGTCAATGCTCAATAAAGTATATAATGTAATGTGTTAACATTTATTATGTGGCTGTGGAATAAATTACTTGAATACCTGGAGATTTTCAATAAGAAATTAATGTTTGTGCATTGAATGTAACAGTAACATTTTGAGTAAAGGGCAGAGGAGAGATGAGTTTTGAAATCAGGGATAAAGAATAATAGGGAACCCCTTTCTTTGGCTCTGGAAGAAGTCAGTGTAAAACCTGGAGGTTTTCTACAGAGTGATTTGCCATGGGGTTCTAGTGCAATAGGCTACTGTGACTGTTTTGATCTGATCTTTCTTGTTGGAGTAATTTGTACAGAGAAACTTAATTTGAAACAGGTAGGAGCCAAGTTATTTTCCTTTGCTTATTTATAGCCTTATAAGCCAAAATGCAAAATGAACAGAGCCTAGTGCAGCTGCTGAAGTACCAAAGCTTCCAAGGCCAAGATGAAAAAAAAAAATCTCTGCACCTGAAGATGCAGATAAGTGGATGGGGAATTTAGAGGGTTACCTAGAAAGCTAAGTGTCTAATTCTCACCCAAATTGGTGTTCTTTGTTTGTTTGTTTTTTAATAACCTAATGGAACATTAAAACTGTGGGGATATCTTCCATTTTACCAGCTGCTCAGGGGAAGGGTCAGTACAGTCTGCAGAGAACATGAAGTTCCTGAATTCTGAGAAATTATTCTTGGATACTCGGTGTGAACTCAGTTAGTGCAAGTTCTGCTCTGTTAAACACACTAATCTTAACTGTCACCGACCAGGACTTCATGCCATGCTGATTCGCAAGGTCCTGCTAATAAAAAAGTCCTTTCTGAGATTTTTTTTTAAATAAATATGTGAGAGAACCAGAATGCATACTGCATTGCAAGCAAAAGACCATCATAAGTCACCTCCTCACATAACAGGAGAAGCAGTTGTTACAGTTTTCACATTGGTCAGAGTTCTCTGATTGTTCAGTTGCTGCATTTTTGACATTTACATGGTTTATCAATGTTTTATTTAATGTTAAAAATGTATAATTGCCTAAAATGAAGTGCTTATGGTGGAACTGTCACAAGAACAATTGAAAAGAACAACTTAAAATTTGCATTCAGGAAAGGAAAATAGAAATGAGAGGGGAGAAAAGAAAATGGAAAAAGAAGAAAAAGGGGAAAAAAAGAGCACTTAGATCTGGTAGAAATTAATCTTTCCCCAAACATTTACCAGATAGTTATTTTACCTTTCTTCTTCTTAGTTGGTACCTTTTTCTGATACAGTTTATTTGCTGCATTTTTTTTTTTTTTACACAGAGGCAGGACAGTTTAGTTCTAAACCACTAACATTATATGTAAGCAAACTTTTCTGCTAACATTTCTTTTCAATTAGGTGAAAATGAAGTCCTTGAAACTCTGCACAATATTGCAAGCAAGAACAAGATATGGAGGTCCTACATCGGCATGGGTTATTACAACTGCTCGGTGCCTCAGCCCATTGCACGGAACTTGCTGGAGAACGCAGGATGGTAATGTACAGGATTTCCTTATTGAGTGCTTATGTATAAATACATGCTTAAATTTCATCTTATGAATATGCATAGACAAATATGCCCAATGCTGCCCTTCTTTTTTTTTCTGAGTAAGGCTTTTTAGGGCTAGGGTTGCAGATTTTTAAGTCTAGGAGTTGTTCCGAACTTAGAGAGGAAATAATGACTTTTATTTGGAGTTAAATCTGCATACTTCCTTTAAAGCAAACTAAAAGATTCATGTTTAAATTGGTAAGAAATATAAGTTGTGAACAGAAATCATGGAAGTCTATGTTATAAGCAGAAGACATATATTTCCTGTATCGATCCTATATTTCTAGTAAAATTAAAGAGTTCCCTCCTCCACTAGTGTGTCCAGTTTTGGATAAAGGTATTTAAATACTGTGTGATACTC
Organism: Crypturellus tataupa; assembly: GCA_034781795.1. Classification (NCBI taxonomy): domain Eukaryota; kingdom Metazoa; phylum Chordata; class Aves; order Tinamiformes; family Tinamidae; genus Crypturellus; species Crypturellus tataupa. Next base: position 5,587,799 of record JAWLRI010000157.1, read on the forward strand.
TGATTATGGTTTTCTGATTAGTAATAATTCTGCCTTGGAAATACTAAATGCTTTTCCTTTTCCTTTTTTTTTTGAGGTCAAGAGTACTTCAGGAACTAGAACATATATCCACAAAGTATTTGTCTGTTTAAACAAATAACTCAGTATACAGTTTTCTGAGAGCAGGTTGATAGTGTACTTCATAATTAATTTTTTGAACAGACTAAGAATATTGTACTTGGTCTCAGAACCCAGGTGATAGTTCAATTGTTAGTGTTACTCTTCTTTTAATGTAAAATTGAAAAAAAATTGAATACGTTCATTTATATTTTATGGGTAATATTGTTCTAAATAATAGAAGCTTTTGTCTCTTGAAGGACTTTTTAGGAAAAAAAAAATTAGATTTGATTATAAGTACTCAGAGTTGAGCCTTAACCTGAACAGCTATAACTAACAATTAATACATCAGAAAAATGAAAGTTAAATTTAGTCCTTCAGACTGAATGGCATTGGTATCATGCATTGACTCATTTTTAATTTCCTGTTTCTAGTCCATAATATTCTTTCTTTGCATTACAATTCAGTCATAACTGACATCTTTATTACTGTAAATTAAGTAATGCTCTTTTATCAGGATAGACCAAATATCGCCTGTTTACAAATAGCAACTGTCATTACTGCTGGTCCCTATCTGCAAACTTCCAAACCTGTATATGACTTTGTATCGTTAGACTTGAGAACTGATAAAGAGGTTACACAAATACTTCAAGATACTGCAAAGTCCCATAAAGTCGAACTCGAACAGTAAAAGCTAAACTTACAGAATGTTGAAGTGAGTTGTGTTTGCTGGAAAGGGAGGGAGTTAAAAGCAGAATTCTACTTGGACTTTATGGAAGCTGTGTCAGAGACTGATATTCTGCTCACGTCTGGGTAGTATCTGTGCTACAAAGGCTGGCAACCACCCGCTGGACTCCAGGAGGAATGGTGCCTGTTGATGCGTGGTGTTCCTGCCCGGCTCTGTGTCTTCCACATGGTTTGGGTTGTTGTCCCTCGTCGCTTGGCGTTGTGCAGGATTGTCCACGGAGCTCTGTGCACGCAGAACTGAGGCGCTTTTTGGTATTTAGTGCACTCAGACTTGGTAGGAGGAGGTAGGAAGCAAAGGGGCAGATTTCAGGAAGACAGTGTTTAGAACAAAATGTATTTTCAGCTGGAAGTGGGGCTGTTGGCCCACACTGTATTCATTAGAAGCTTTGCCAGAAAAAATCTTCCAGGATGTTAGGCTCTGCTGAGAAAATACTCAACCCTGCCACAGTTTCAAAGCTCTTTAAAACATTCAGACAATGGTGTATAAAATCTCTGCTCACAATAAGAACTTAAATAACTTAATTGACATGTGATAAAATTAACCAAAACCAGAGTTTTAGAGCTTTTTAAAGCAATACTCAACCCTGCCACAGTTTCAAAGCTCTTTAAAACATTCAGACAATGTTGCACAAAATCTGTGTTCACAATAAAAACTTAAATAGCTTAATTAGTTTATGATAAAATTGTCTTACCAATGCTGTGTATTAACTGAGTCCCTAGGAAGCTGACATTCAGGAATGTCTTATATTGGCAGCTTTTGGAAAAGCACAGGCATCCCTTTCTTTTAAGTCTGAAACACATTTGAAGCATCTGTATTCTTGAAAGAAGCTACTTAAAAATACTTTGAGTAGACACTCTTCAGGCAATTTCTTTTATCCAAAGAGCACTCTGATTCAAAGTTATAAAATAAGAAACAAGTTTTCTGTGGGGGATTGCTGCTTGACAGAAGTGCTGTCATTACAATTCCAGTTTCCTAAGAGAAAGATTTGATTGCTCAGGGTAGAGGACCATAGGCCTTTAATTTTGAAACCTGATTTCCTCTTGGTCTAGGTTATTCTGTAGCTGCTAGCATTCCCTTTTTTCTATGTCCCTGTCTAGGAATGTCAAACTATTGACATCCTAGGCAATTTTTTATGCCTCTTTTTTTTCTCCTTTTAAAGGCAGACTGCTTTCTAAAAACCAAACAATAGCCTCTCATTGTGTGACTTAAATGAACTTTAGAAAATCTCAACTCTAAAATCCAGGCAAAAGGATTTATTTTGGGCTATACCACCAAATAACTGACATTCAGCATGAATTCCTCAGGCACACAAATATCTGTCATCTCTTTGCAGGTATGGATGCAGATTCTTCATTCTGCTGCATCACATACTGACACATTTGTTAAAAAATTTCATCCCACATGAGCTGAACTATGACTCTAGTAACAGATCCACCTAACTGCGTGCTGTGACATGAGCATAAGTAAAGAGCTTAAAAATACAAAGAGTATTTGGCTTTGCAAGCTCACGTGTAGGCTGCTTGCTTTATCCCCAGACGTTGGATATATTAGAATCAAGAACGTGTACCAAGGAGGTCAATAATCTTTACGTGAGTATTCTGACTCACTAGTGATTGGCACTCACTGTCCTGCTTTACGGTCTGAAAATCACTGCACACAGTGAGCACAGACATGACTCTGGGAGCCAGCGGGAGTAGGGACAGATTCAAAATTGGTCTTACTGATGAAATCTGGTCCTTAAAATTTCAAAAAAAAGATGCTTTAGAAAATTCATGTACTGGGTTCTCAGTTTTCCAATGTTTTAAGATGAGTGAATTATTACTATCCTGCTCATATATAGAACAGCAATAACTTAACTTATGAAATGTTAAAAATAGAAACTTGATGGCAAATACATTAGCTTTCTCAGGGCACAATCAAACTATAGAAAAAATTGATGAATATGTTCTGGTGAACTGTTTTACTAGAAATTATGCATTAAGAAATAAATTAAGCTTAGTCTTGAACTTGATGACTACATACCAACAAAAACTGTGCAAGAACTAGTTCACTGAATTTACTGAACTTAGTAATAGTGCTTTCTGTGTCTTTTCTGTGTACTAAAGGACTTCATTGTCCTGTTTCCCAAGAGCCTGTTTATAGGAGCAAGAGCTATCTTTAGTATAAAGAAACTGTAATGTTTAATTCTACAAATAATGAAAAAAATCAGACTCTACATTTTTTTTTTTCCTTTGTTAAATGTAAAACTATTCCGTCTTTGAAGCACGGAGACTCCTGCTCCTTTCTCAGCCAGGTCTCTTGGCCAGCAGCCCTTGGCTGGAGTGCGTGTTCCCTGGGTACTGCCTGCTCCGATGCCAGCCTGCTCATCCCAGGCTCCAGGGTCTCCCAGGACTTGCTATATTACTGCAGAGTTTTTTTAAACATTCATCAGTATCTTGAGGTTTATATTCATACAACTAACTTGAAAGTAGAATGAGGTACAGGGCAGAAAATGAAACTAAAGCAAGTAACTTTTAAAAGTTACAGAAAAAAAAAAAGCCACTTCCCCCTGAACTTGTGAAAGGCTGAAATGCCTGGCACTGACTCATGACTCGTAGTTTCTCATGGAAGGATTTTCCTGTGTCCTGGCTGACTTGCCTTAATTAACTTGGAAGTGTTTGTAGATATACTTCTGGGCAGAGAAGCTACTGATTGAAAATGATTATTTTCCACCAATTTTATTGAACAACAAACAGTTTGTATTCCTTGCCACTCTTTTTTTTTTTAACTTTTTAACTTGAATATTGCTGTTGTTGGGCTTGAACTATGCACAAAATAGCCACATGAACAGGCTTAAGCAGAATAGACTTTTTTGAATAGGAGCCATTTCATGTGCTCTTCAGAGATAGTTTTTTTGAAGTTTTCTTTAGAAAGCTTCTTTACAAATAATGCAGAAAAAAATGGTTGGAAAAATTCAAGCTGAAGGCTGACTATAGACTGAAGACAGATGTTTTATTTGAAGGAATAGTTGAGAACTAGAATTATTATATTTAATGGTTTAGATGCTTAAGCAGTGTCAGACCACTTCCCAAGAAAAAATAGATATTTAAACAAATCTTTCTGTAATTCAAAATGTGTCTTCACTATATGATGTAGAACACAAATCTCATGCATGAAAATTTGCACTAATATTGGATGGAGTCATTTTTATTAACCACGTCTTAATGGGGTTAATATCTTTGAAAACAAACAAAAAACAATGGCACAATATGAGTAGATGGAATTTTAAAGTCTTCTGTCAAAATGTACACTAAAGTTTTATACCAGGTGTTACCTCTCTCGTACTAGGTGTTACTTCATTACAATTAACTTTTTCCTTTGTCCTTTCTCATTATGCCAGTTAGAAATGATTTGCCAATTAGTAACGATTTAGTTGCACAGTGTCTTTGTTGAAAATGAATAGCCTGTATATGCAATTAATATCTCATTTCTAGCAACTGATTATTCTGTCAAATATTAACTAATGTCTCTTTTTAAAATGTCCTTTAAAATTCGATTTTGCTCACCTTCTAACAACTTTGTGTGGGTCTTGAGCTTCCAAGTGCTTTGGTCCTCTTGAAAGATGCTACCTTAATGCATATAGCATTAAGCACCCTTTTAAAACCCAGAGCTTACTAGCAGCATCTCAGTAAGGAAACTGAGAAACAGAGCGTGGGTCTGTCCTACTCATCACTTGTTTCTGGAACCTGCTCTGGATTCAAACTGGCATAAAATCTGCCCTGTAACAGAAATCCAGGAACCCAAAGTTTTTGAAATGAAATGGGAGTCTAGTCTCCACTTTTGCCTTTTATCCCTGGGCAATCAGGTCAATCTTAATTCCCTTCAGTAATAAATATGCAAATCTTAATTTCACAAGAAGTGGCGTATTTCTGAGCCTGCAAAATGTGAAGTGCCCTCCCTCCCATAAGAATGGAGAATATTCAGTAAAGACTTAGAAACATTATGTAGAAATCTAATGACAATAGCTGGATATGACTGAACAAAACATTCTCATTCAGATATTGTGAATTGTCTCATTTCTCCCACACTCTGTTCATTACATTAAAATCCATTCTCCTCTTAGTTTCCGCCCCCAAAATGGGGTTAGGGAGACTCATGGAGAGAGAGGACTCTTCTTTTGTAGAGAGCCAAGTCAAAACAGGTATGAAAAATATTAGTGTCGTGGAAGCCTGAGAATAAATGACAGCCCTCATATGCGGAAATATTGAAAATTTGGTGTTGAAATGTTGAAAAAAGGCTGTTTTAAAACATTTTTTTTTCATGTTAGTGAGCTGTGCTTAACAATGTTTTGGTTTTGTTGCTTTGTCTTTTTTTTGTTTGTTTGATTTTTTTCATAGAATC
>JAWLRI010000157.1:5593122-5617474 GCA_034781795.1 Crypturellus tataupa
CCAAGCGGGTCTTGAAGATCTCCAGAGAAGGAGACTCCACAACCTCTCTGGGCAGCCTGTGCCAGGGCTCTGTCACCGTCACTGTCAAGAAGTTCTTCCTTAAGTTCCTGTGGAACAGAATAGTTCCTGTCAACAGAATAGTTTTGTTATGCATTTCTTTTCGGTGGCCTAAATTCCGCGTTTTTCCCTGCCAGGGTTACCCAGTATACCCCGTACCAGCCCGAAGTGTCCCAGGGCAGACTGGAGAGCCTGCTGAACTACCAGACAATGGTGTGCGACATCACGGGAATGGACGTGGCCAATGCGTCCTTGCTGGATGAAGGGACAGCAGCTGCAGAGGCCATGCAGTTGTGTCATAGGTAACACACTTATATGTATGCCTAATTACATCATCAGAAGGAATTCTGGGCTTTGAAAGGCGTATTTTTTTCTTCTTTTCTTTTCAACAGGCACAACAAAAGAAGGAAATTCTATGTAGATCCTCGATGCCATCCTCAAACAATAGCAGTGGTCCAGACCAGAGCCAAGTAATGTTTGTCTCCATTTTTCTCCACTATATTTTCACCTACACGAATCATTTTTGACACCTTTATCATGTGCCTAATATATTTTATGTATAGATTTGCTCTTTTCCTGCAAAATAATACAGAAATCTCATATTTGGCTTTGCTTCTACTTTTCAATTTAAATATAATTACAAAATAATTCAGAATATCTAAAGAGAGAGTAAACATATGACAACAAGAAAATGCTTAATTTTCCCAGTGAATTCTTCATATAAATATGTATATTTTAATATTACATTCAATCTAGTCATTTTTAGCTGGGAAGTGACTTTTTCCTGATAGTAAAACTTTTTATGGAAGCTAAATCTCTTTAAATTTATAGTTTGAAGTACCTATTTTATAACAATATTACTTCGGTATTGAAGTTAACTTGTTAAAGCATCAAAATGTTGAAATAAAGTAGCATATGCACTGCCTTCTCTGCTCCATGATGCTGATGGTGAGGTAAAATGAAATTCTTCTGTACTGTGTACCATGACCTATTTTCTTAATATTTAGTGATGCAAAGTAGGTTGAATTATCTGTATGTTTAGAAAAAAAAAATGATAAATCTATGAAAACATCATATTAAATGCCTCTCCAAGCCAGGAGAGGCATTTAATGTGTTGTCTTCTTCATGCTTCTGTTTTCCAGTTATACCGGTGTTATTACTGAGCTGAAACTACCACATGAGATGGATTTCACTGGAAAGGATGTCAGTGGAGTGTTATTTCAATATCCAGATACTGAAGGGAAGGTGGAAGACTTCTCTGAGCTAGTTGAAAGAGCTCATCAGAACGGGGTAAAGTAGATTTTACCTGGCCGTTCGGGTAAAATTCAGGTACCTTTGCCTGAATTAAACAACCATAGACATAGACAGTAGATGTTGCATGAGATACCATGCGAGGGTTGTGCTTCAGCTCTCCCTGCGGTATTCCGTGCTCGAGTGTAGTCCTGCTGCAAACTGTGCTCCTTCGGGAAGGAGGTGACCACCGTGCCCGCTTCTGCTTTCAGGCTCTGGCCTGCTGCGCCACGGATCTTCTGGCCCTCTGCATCCTGAGGCCTCCAGGGGAGTTCGGGGTGGACGTCGTGCTGGGCAACTCGCAGAGGTTCGGCGTGCCGCTCTGCTACGGGGGACCCCACGCCGCATTCTTTGCCGTGCGGGAAAACCTGGTGCGGATGATGCCGGGCCGCATGGTGGGCGTCACCAGGTAAAGGTGGACTCTGGCCGCTCGGGTGAAAACCAAAATGGAAGAAGAGGTTGTGAGCACCTTGGATAGCCCTTCTGAAGAGTACTTCACCATGACACTGTATTGAACATCCTCCTCTTTGTTTGGGAACTAGGAGAATAAATTGGCTTCAGCTTTTAAGAAACAAGCTTAAAGAATTGCATTTTGTGAACTGAGGCTGTGAATTATATCTAAAGTCCTTGCTGCAAGGTGGCATGAAGGGATTACCTAGACACTAGAGACTAGACTAACTTTGATGATAGCATGGAGTTTTGTCCACACTAACTTACTCTTACTCTGCTTATTCTGTGCTGTAATAGTTCCATCTTTTGAATCCAATAAAACATAAGTATAAGAAAGTAAAAAATATAGTGAGCCTTCCAAATAATCAAGAAGGCATTCAGTGTAGCTCAGGTTTTAGTCAGACCTCAATGAAGAGGAGAAAAACTGTGCAAAAACTTACCTCTAGCTCTTATTAGTGGCATAGGACTTTGATAAAACGAGTAAATGAAAATAATAAAAATGCAAATTAATTGTTACTGGAAAAAATGCACATTTTTTATGCATAAGCTACTCAGGAATGCTTCACTAACCCAAATAACCAACAATATTAATAGCTAATAACAAATTTTGAAAATATTTTGTTTATATATTAACATTCCTTCAAGTGTATTTTCAGTCATCCTGCTAATTCCGAGTGCATTATTCTTAGGCTTGATTCATAATTCTAAAATCTAATCTTTGTTTTACATTTTGATCAGTTTATAGCTAGAAGTGTTAAAATGCAAAGTTGCAGTAATTTCTCAATGCAGCTTTTTGAATTTTTTGATAATAAGCTGAGCTAGTAGTAAAAATCCTCGGAACAGCTGCTAGAGGAAATTATACGATGTAAATATATAGCTGATGGGCAAATATTTGAAGAAACTATTCAAAAGCCCAATTATATATATGTATCCTACTAAAGGATATTAGGCTGAATCCTACTATCCAGTTTTGACATGTAGTTACTTTACAAAAGTAGACGATACAAAAGTTAAACGGTGGATTGGCCAGAGCTCATTCAGTTATGTCATACATTATTGTTAGAGGAATCATTTCTATATATTTTTTATATTTTTTATTTTATATAATTTTGCATGTTCTAATACTAAAAAAGTGCTTCATCTCTTAATCTACTGTTGTTTGAAACAATATAAGCAATTCCTTCTGTGCTTAGAGATGCAAATGGAAAGGAGGTGTATCGACTTGCTTTGCAAACACGAGAGCAGCATATCCGAAGAGACAAAGCTACAAGCAATATCTGTACAGCACAGGTAACTCGTGCTTTTAACACTAGAAAGGAGATCGTGAACCCTTTGCCAGATTGTAGCTGTAATATCACAGTGCTTTGAGTTAACTTTACTTCTGTGGGGTTTTTTAGGGATCTTTTTACTGGAAAAAATGAAAACACTGAAAACACTGAAATGTCCTAATTTACCTTTCTCCTGAATTCATGCAGTATCATGTCCCCTGGAGTATTACTGTGTTCATGATAAAGCAGATCTGCCTCATTTGTAACATAGAAGGGAAAACTGCCCACACAAGACAAAAATGCCATTTTTAAATTCTAAGACTATTTTTAGGGAAGTGCAAATAGTGACAACTTGATCCCATGAAATGACACAGAAATTTTATTACACTACCAAATAGCTATTTTTACAGTAAAATGTCACAGTCAAAATAGTAATTGTTCTAAATAGTTGTTTTTGGCATGTAGCCATAGATTTTCTTCCAAACAAGCTCAAAATATTTTCTGTTCCTATGAATGCTTTGTTCATGCTGTCAATGTGCTTTATTTGGAGGAGGGATTAGTAGTAATAAAATGTATTTAATACTTAGCATTCCTGAGTTATTCCATAAAAGTTATACAGCAAGCCCAAACACTGAGTTTCCTGGATTATTTTTTTCTTGAGATTGTTCAAATACTCACTCTGTAAGGTGTAGTACTTATAGAAAATGAAGTTGATGTTAATTACTGAATTCCTAGAGAAACTTTCTGTTAAACTAACATATAGTAACCTTTAGTATTGCTAATGCTGTAAAATGTGCTTGTGTCTTAGGCTCTTCTTGCTAACATGGCAGCTATGTTTGGTGTCTACCATGGTTCTGATGGGTTAAAGCATATTGCAAGACGAGTGCATAATGCTGCCCTGATCTTGGCTGAAGGTGAGTTTGCAGGTGAAAGATTACAGAAACTGATCTTAAATCCTTAATACATTCTCAAATACCAGCCACAAGTCTTTGCCAGCTGATACATGTTAGAGATATCTGGATAAACATACTATTTATCTAGTGCAACTGCTGCTGTTTATAAAACTATCTGTGATCAGCAGAGGGCTTCAGTGCATGTGTCAAAAGATCTGGCAATGACAGACATTCCGTATGATTTTACTGATGGCTTTTATTAATAATTGTGGAGGGCTATAGCTACATTTTTTTTTTAATTGGGGAAGTTCATACCAGTCTAACTGATCTGGTTCATAACCAGTCTAATCTCTTGATTCATTTGGAGAAAAAAATACTTGAGAATTTGTCTTTCCATCCTATGAGTGAAGATTAACTGTACTAAAATATTAAGAGGAGTTGTGTTAAGCTGGTTGAGGTAATGTGCAGTCTGCTTTTGACCTTGACCTCGGCAAGCTTGAAGAAACTTCCAAGCACAGTGAAATTCTCTAGAAAGTTGATGATTCATTGCTGTGTAAACAAGGATATATGCTATTATCATCTAATAGCATATATCTAATGCAGAGATGTAGCATTGTTATGGCAGTATTGTATGCACAAACACAATAGAATTAACAAGTTAATATAATTAACTTACTGTTTTTTATAGGTCTCAGGCGAGCTGGTCATAAACTACACCATGATCTGTTCTTTGACACCTTGACCATCACGTGTGGATGCTCAGTCAAAGAGGTTTTGGACAGGGCGGCTCTCAGAAAGATAAATTTTCGCATTTATAGTGATGGCAGAGTAAGCAAATCTTTAAACTTTTAAGAAATTTTATTGTAGGACCTTTTTTTACAATGTTGTTATTAAATGTACTAAATGGAACAAAAGTAGTTATTACATCCTCTTGCTGTTTTGCTTACATACTCAGTTATATGCTTATATATATTATATGCTTATGTATGCTTACATGCTCAATTATAAAGACAATATAAAAATGAAACTATTAAGTGACAGATCAAACTTCTAGAAATACTCATTGCATTTCATTTCTTGCCTGTTTGGAAAATTACCTCTGCCTCACTTCAGATATGCTACTGGAGGCTAGAGTAAAGAAACTCTAAAACTTAGCAATATCCCTGAAATGCTAGATGAACTCCAGAATTCAGGTCCTGTGGTAGTATTGAAATACAAGAAGACTAAAGTCTAAAGCTTGTTTCATTAGGCATGTAGAGGGTTTTTGCCTCTACATCTGTTCTTTAAAATGCAAGGACAGAGGTAAGGAGGAGTAGCAAAACAGGCTATCTTCCTGTTAAATGGAGAATGCTTACACAGAAATACTGGAAGGGGAGCCACAGGTTTTGAAGCTATAACATGCAGCTTGAATAGTTTAGCAGGGAATAGAGAAGTTAGGAGTTGGAATGTTGTGAAAATGTATTTATGTATCCATTATATGAAGTTAAGTGAAATTTCGAGACTGTTAAGTAGGTTGGAGTCTTGCTTGTTTTTTCTCCTGTGTTTCTAGAATGTTTTTTTCTGAACAAGGTCAAGCTGGATCTGAGAGCTTTCAGTAATTACTGTTGTTTTTATCTGTAGCTTGGAGTATCACTTGATGAAACTGTAAATGAGAAAGACTTGGATGACATATTATGGATTTTCGGTTGTGAGTCTTCAGCTGTAAGTAGATGGCAGATCATATGGAATAAATTAATCTGAAACCATTTTAAACTAACAATTTCAAATCTTCCCTTAAAGGAAAAGACAGATGAGGTGAATATGAGATAATAGTGATGCCATTCTCTGGTTATGAGGGTCTCTGGTTCTTTGGGTCAACTTGTTTTCAGGCCATTAGCTGGTTTGTGATGGTTGAGGCAATTCTCTTCCAGGGGAAATTTGTTGCACATCTTTGGCAATTTGCAGCAATACTTCTAAGATGTGCTGACATATCATACTCTTTTTAATATAAAGCTATTAATATACTAGGTATGTGTGCTAATGAAGTTCATGATCTAAGAAACTGTCTAAATTTTGTGGTGAACTGACAGCATAAGCAAGTGCTGATGGTAACTAACTATGAGAAGAAGCATCTCTGAAGATACTTGACCCTGTGTTTCTTTGTGTCAAAGGAACTAGTTGCTGAGGGTATGGGCGAGGACACCAAGGGTATTCTCAGCACCCCATTTAAGAGAACTTCCAAATTTTTGACACATCAAGTTTTTAACAGGTTTGTAAAATTACTGTATATCTGATATTTTAATGAAACCTGAAAGTATCTCTGTTTCATAAGTAGTACTGCAGTAGCTGGAGTTTTCCATCTATATGGAAAGTGTCACTTATTATTCTAAAGCTTTCTATCAGCTTTTATAAACTAAATTTTAAGTGAGCAAACCAAAACTCTTGATCTCATGGGGTTTGCGTTTGTCCATTAGTCTGCTGCATTCTACAAGATAGTATTTGGGGATGTACTTATTAGAACTTCCATATTACATATTTAGTGACAGCATTTGTTGGGTAAGTGATAAAGAAATAAAAGATGAAAATTACTTGATCTTATTTTTTATGTCATTGCCTGTGTTAGAGCATAGATCAGCCAACTTGATTACTTGATCTGATTGCCCTAACACCACATTTTGTATTCTTCAGCTATCACTCCGAAACAAATATTGTCCGGTACATGAAAAGATTGGAAAACAAAGATATTTCCCTTGTTCACAGTATGATTCCTTTGGTAAGTATTTGCGGAAAGTAAGAAAATAGATGTTATATACACATACACATACATTTATGTATGTATAATTATACACTGATACTGTACACTGATATATGTGTTTTTATTTTTAGGGTTCCTGTACAATGAAGCTCAATAGTTCAACTGAACTTACAGTAAGTTGTAAAAAAACGTACCTTATTTGAGATTGACTTGAAATAAACCATCTAGCCAGTCAAGTGGGGTTATAACAGATATTAGAAGTACAGATTCCTTTTAATCTGAAACTCCACTGAGAAAATAGATTTGGAAGTAGCTAGTGGCATAAGCTCCCTTTTCTGGTAGGAAAAAAACATAAGAAGTTTCAGGAAATGCTGTAGGAGTGCATTGAAACTAAAATATTATCTTTGAAGATTCCTTTCTGAATAAAAAAGATGATGAGAATAACTTTTTTAACTGGGCGCCAAATCCCATTGAATTTAAGAGAAATTGCCATACATAATTGCTAGCTCCTTTACAAATTAAATACATTTAATTCACAGGAATACATAAATCTCAGGAATACAAAAAGATTGACAATTCATAGTGCTTTTTCTAATTGCTAATTCTTAGGTTAGCTCTCCTTTTCTCCATCTGATGAACTGGAGCTATCTTCATTTTCCAGTTTTTAGTAGCAGAGGAAGTAGAAATTTGGCTGTGAAATTTTGGAGACACTGAAAATTGTCTGACTGAATATTTTGCTCTGCTCCAGGTGGACTGTTTACTTGGATTGTTCAGTAGGTTTCTTTTGTCTCCTTTTTCTCAGCCCCTTCTGTGTATCTTCCACTTGTTTCTATTGGATAGAGTCCCTTACAATTAAAATGGAAAGCAATAGAGCTGTCTGCAGCTAACAGTGAGTGTTAGCTCATTTACTGCCACCATTCCCTTTACCTTGTGATCAGAGCCCTATTTAAAGTAGGTGTCCTGGAAGAAGAAGAACCTAAAAATTTTTGGCATCAGCAATAATAGAAGCAGAACTTGAGTGTTTTAAAAAATAGTTAATGGAAGTCATCGTATGCTGAGGTCAGCATTTAGCATTTACTTTCTACACAAGTTGTTGGGGTTTTTTTTAGCTATTTTTTTCATTTAGAGTTTTAACAACAATGTAGCTGTCTTCCGATTAATGAGTCCTTAAATTTTATTATAAACAACATTGCCTAAAATCTAGAATACCTTGCCCTTTAGTACTAATTCTTTTGATTCCAGTAGATACAAACACCTACCAAATTTCATTTTATAGCCTTTATTTACTTTTTTTTTCTTTTTTCCTTTTTTAGCCTATCACATGGAAAGAGTTTACCAACATCCACCCCTTTGTGCCTCTGGATCAGGCTGAAGGATATCAGCAGCTTTTCAAGGACCTGGAGAAGGATCTGTGTGAAATTACAGGCTATGATGCAATCTCTTTCCAACCAAACAGGTAGAGAAGTTTTTAGTGAACACCTCCCCCTTTGACATAGCTCAAAAAAAATTCTCTCTAAGAGAAAATTGTTAGACTAAAAGTGGATGAAGTGTCTGGAATTAAATTCGCAAACGAAAGTGTTGCATGCAAGGCTGTGACAGCAGGATTTGGTTTTGTCAAAACTTCAGACTCTTAATTTGTCTGTTTTTTTTTACAAATTTTATGTTTATGGATTCTAATCAATTTTGGTCTTTTAAATTCTTTTAATCACCTTTTTTTTTCCCTTGTGGCCATGTGCCTTTTGGAAGGCTGGCTCTTTCCAAGCAGTTGGCTGCTTGCTTAAAGTGGTGATGTTGCATTTAATTCATACAAGGATATCAGCAACGTTTTGAAACTGGAGTGAGCTGGATCCTGTAGTGTTTCTAAAAGTGATTTTTGATGCATTAGGTAGCACTGGGTTTGACTGGAGAATCCCTGGGATCTGCAGGCTCACTGAAATAATTAAAGCAGAACTGAATGAGCACAGATGAACCAATGAGCGCTGGGTTTGGTTACAAAATGAATAGCAAGGATTTATCAGACTCCTAGAGTCCCACCAAGACAGTTCTTACATATATGTACGGCTATATATATTATGCTTTACAGTCCACTTCAGCATTAGTTTTCCTCTCTGTAGTCAAGAAAGCAGCCTCCTGTTGGGTCAGAATCAATTCAACAACCAACAGGATTGAGCCTGCTGCTGTTAGAATAAAAAACAATGGGATTTTTTTCCATGCACTGTTCAAAAAGATGTGGAAGCTGTTAATCAGTGCTTGTGCACCTACAGTTTAAGCTGTATCTATCTATCTGTTTTAATTTTCTGACTGTAAGAAGGATTAGGGCAGGACAGTTTTGAAGTTTCAGCGCTGTACTGGTACATTCTGGTTTGTACGTTTGCATGACAGGATTTGTGTTCTTCTTGCAGTGGGGCCCAAGGAGAATATGCAGGTTTGGCGGCAATCAAGGCTTATTTGAATGCCAAAGGAGAACGTAACAGGACTGTAAGTGTCCACACTTGTATGGGGAAGCACTTTGGGTGGGGTGTGGAAAAAAGGAGGCATGATGCAGTAACTAGGAGGTAGTGCTAGAACTAGTAGTGATTGTGTACCTAAAACTTGTAATGCTTGGACGTCCGTCTGCTCCCAGAACACTCCTGACACGAGTAGCAGACAAGGTGCTGCTACACCAGATAAACACTAAATAATAGACTCAAAAATCTCCAAGTTCATCCCCTTCTTCTGTATTCAAACTGTCTATCTATGTAATTTGATTGTGATTCACTAGGTTGATGTTTGAGTTAAAAGACTTCGAGAGGTTTTTTTTGTCTTTTTATCTTTTATATGAAACACCTGAAACTTTGACCATAGGAATCTCCTCTCAGCAGTACTGTGTAATCTTAGAAAAATTGAGTTCTTGTAAGCCTTGGAGGTGACAGCAAGCTTACCACAGTACATATCTGGAGAGGGTTTCCAGTATCCGCTTACTTTCCCTTAAGGAGCTTCCTGCCCAAGGGTGGGCCTCATCATGGATTTTCCTCCACTAAATTTACCTCCACAAAAATTTCAATATTTATTTTGTTTTGGAGAAAACTGTCTCTCTGTGGTTTCATCCTGTACTTCCTCGTAGTATTTGAACTTTTTTATGGTTTTATCCAATATCTTTTCATGCCTCAGAGATGATGCACTGTTATACCATATCACCTGTCTACTTAACACATGTTAATGCTGCACTTTTTATTATGTTCTCCCTCAGCTCTGTCTTCCTAGTTACTTCCAGTTATTTTTTTCTCTGTCTCACAAAAGCTTTCTTTAAGGTTTGTTTATCATCACCACTTCCTTGCTCTTTTTCATTTGTTTTTCCTTTTTAACTCTTAACATGCTTTTTTTACCCCCCAATATTAAAAGATCTTTCTGAGTGGCATTATGTTCAAAATTACAAGTGCTGTTACATAATGTTAAGATTTGTTCTCTTACCTGTTATTCTAGATGTATCTGTGTTCATTATCTTTGTTTTTCCTGCCCATCACTTAAGAGTAGTGGCATAGTTCATCTCTACTACGCCATCAGATTTTATTAGCATCTTGAATAATTTTGGATTTTCGATCAGAATACTGCTCACTATTCATCCCTTTTAAAATCAACTCTGAATATGTTGAAATGCAACGTGCCCAGGAAAGAACTTTTAATGTAGAATACAGCATTTTATTATATGGCCTTTCTCCATATTGAAAACTGGCCATTCATCTATTTTCCTTTTACGGAATATTTACCTGTGTGTAGCTTTTTTACTTAACCCATCAAAAACTAGTTAAACTAAGCTTTGGTTTGGGGACCATATCAAAAACCTCTTTGAAATTTAAGATGAATTAGATCTTTTTACACTCACAGACCTAAATGATGGAATGAAGTGCTTATTACAACAATCCTTGTATTTCTGACCTTAGTTTGGAACTTCACTAGATACGTGTTTCTTTTCACATATTGACCATTCCACAGAAGGTAGGTGTTTCATTAGTGTCTCTGCAGAGCAGATGTAAACTACTTTGCTCTGAAAGGAGCTTACTTGACCAGCTGCTTTGCTTTTTTCCCTGTATCCATCAACCAAGTGGGTTTGGTGCCCCCTCGTGGAAAAAAATGCTGGAATTATCGTCACAGAGCTCACAGCATCTGTGTGCTGTGTTGCCTTGATGCCTGACCAGTTATTTCTGTGCCCAGCAGCTGCAGATGCAGCCGAGCAAGACCTTTGCATTTCTGCTGTACACTTAGAATTGCTGCAGACACAGTGTAGACTGCAGTGCATTACACCAGTGGATTGGGATCCCTCTGTGTTTATTCACAGTGTGATTGGAAAGTAAAATACCGATATTTCATTGGAAGCAGAGAGAATAGGCAGGTGCTAAGATAGGCTGATTAGTTCTTTGGCTGCCTTTGGAGTTTTACTTTAACTAACATTTATCTTTGTATCTCTATGGGACGTCAGATAGGGGCCATAATGCAGCTTTTCTTATAAAGTTTTTTATCATCAGCTATTTAATGCAGCTAAAGTTTAATAATTTATTTACTGCAAGAATCAATTGTAAATTCATCTCTGAAAGGGATATAATGCATTTCAATATCCACATGGAATAAGTCTTTTCTTTTTTCTTTTTTTAAGGGAACATATGTTGCCTACATGTAGTGGAAGTCATTGTAAAAATCTGAAAACACCCTGAGCTCTATTTTCCAAATGAACAGCAACAAAAACCTACATTTATTTAAATTTAAAAAATATTTTTTAAAAATCTGTATAGAAAATTTAAGCAACCTTCCTAAAATTCTTAGTCACAGCCTATTTATTTCAAGTTAAGTAAGTTGATAGTCAGTTTTTAATTGCATACAGAAGAATAAGCTTTGGAATTTAGGTGAAAGCATAGTGGGAAACAGGCATTAGAATATTTTTTTCTTTTCAGTCACTGTCTGTATGGAAGCTGATTGAAAAATACATGAAGAGGAAAAAAAATCGTTAAAGTGAATATCTGAAATAAGGTTATAATAAAACAAACGTCAATGTAAATTTAGCAGCAGATTAAATTTGATTTTGCTAATGAGTGTTTTGACATGACTGCTTGTAGTTGTCTTTTTTTTTTATTTTCTTATTCTAAGGAAAAGGGAGTTGCCGCCTTTAGTGGAAGTGGCGCTTTGCCCGTAAACATTCACCCAGGCTCCCTTTAGGAATCTTGGATAATGAACTGCAGCTGAGGACAGCCAGCAGCACCTGAGGTTCCTGTAATTACTTATGCTTTAGACAGTGCTTATTTTTCCTTTCAAGGTTTGCCTTATTCCTAAATCTGCTCATGGTACAAACCCAGCAAGTGCACAAATGGCAGGGATGAAGATTCAGCCAATTGAAGTCGGTAAAAACGGGAGCATTGACCTTGCCCATTTAAAAGCAATGGTGAGTGTTTGAACAGCTTTAATCTATGAACATTCCTTCCCATCTACAGGTAATAGTGTTGGCAGCTGAATCAGATTTTTTCCTGAGAGAAAATAGGGCAAAATGTAGTGAATACCACTGAATGCAAGCTTGAAAAAGATAAATAACTCCTTTTTTCTTTTTTTTTTTGCTAACTCAGACACAAGCCTTGTGACACTTGTAATTTGTGGATCTTTTTTGCAGGAGCAGCTGAGCTGCTGAGTCTTTTTACACAGTAGGCTCTTTTACAGCGGAGCTTTTCCTTCGCATTCAGTGTCCGACGTGAATGAAGCGCGTTCAGGAGCCGCGTGCATTTGTAGCTGCACTTTCCCATGGAGAAGCTCAGGCTCGTTTCCGCTGGGGAAGGTGTTGCTAGGCAACTTTTTTTTTCCTCTTTTTTTTCTTTTTTTTTTGTATTTTTTGAGTAGAACAGCCGCAGGTGAATCTTGTGAATCCCGGGCACACTTCTAAAAATACCTGTTTTAACAGGCTGCTATCAGCATGGTAGAACTAACTGTATTGCCGAAAGTAAGAGGGGTCCCATTACCTTTAATGCAAAATGTTAAACTTTTAGCTTGTTTTAAAGTATCTCAGAAGTGATCGCACCTTTGTCTGTTCCTTCTTCCCCAATTTTAATTCCTGGCTTGTTATAAATGAACATTTTTCCTTGCATAGAGGAGTTTGCTGAAGAAAAGAGCTTGTAGTCTTGTGATGTTGGAGACCCGCTGTGCCTGCTGATAGTCTTGCTTCTTGGCTGCACTCAGTGGGCTTAACAACCTGCTTTTGTAGAGATGCCCCGTTAGGAAGCTTTCTGTGACCTTGTCCTCTCCCCTCTCCCGCCTCCAGGTGGACAAACATAAGGAGAACCTGGCAGCCATCATGGTCACCTACCCCTCCACCAACGGTGTGTTCGAGGAGGAGATCAGAGACGTGTGCGACCTGATCCACAAGCACGGGGGCCAGGTTTACCTGGACGGAGCGAACATGAACGCCCAGGTGTGGAGACCGCTGCCCGGATTCGGTGCGGTGCAGACTGCCCTTTCCCCGAATAAACGAAAGTTCAGACCATGGTGCAGCCTCACGGAGCGTGGGTGAGGGAGGAGAGGTTCCCAAGAACAGCAGCTGGAATTAGAGGGTGAAGTAGCCCTGCAATTACCTGGGCTTTCCCCTAAATCCATTAAAGGATCTGTAAGATCTGTTATATTAAAAAATATCTCTGAAAATGGGAATGGGAATTTAAATCTTAATCCTTCACAAAAATATTCTTTACGTTAAAGCAAAAAGCACTGCTTGCCTCTATTCTTGTTTATGAAACTCCATATTAAAGCAAAATACCTCTCCCCACCTACACCTAGTAGAGCTTAGTTTTCTTAAATGCTGTAGCAGGATGTAAAGCTCTAAATGGCAGCAATATGTAGAGGAGTGGTTTGTCTGTAAAGAGCTTTTTGAGACCGAGTGTGTCCTTTACAGGTGGGTCTGTGTCGTCCTGGGGATTATGGTTCCGATGTCTCTCACTTAAACCTTCACAAAACTTTCTGCATTCCCCATGGAGGAGGAGGACCTGGAATGGGACCAATAGGAGTGTGAGTATCTTTCTTTTTACTAGCTTTTCTGGGGGAAAAAAAAAAAATGAGTCTTGGTTAGCAATTCATTTAAGTATGAACTTAAATGCATGTGAGAGCTGTCCTGTTGTTTGTAGGCTTTTGTTTTCAGTCAGATTGCTGCTGTCCTGCTCCACTGAATCACAAGTTTGCATGTACCCATGTTCCCAAAACCAACTTGTGCTGGGCCCTTACTGTGTTCAGTGCATCTGGACCTGCTGGCTGTGTAGGTGCAGCAACAGCCTGTGGGCTTTGGGAACTGATACTGCATTTATAGTCCTGAACGTGGAAGTGGTGCAGGAAGAGGATGTGAACAGGAGTCTATCCAATTGGGCAATCTTACTCCTTTATAAACCATTTTGATATTTGCATGAGTAGATTGAAATCTTTTGAACCATCCTCTGTTGTCACCAGCTGTGCTTAATACACTTGTTATTAAAGAAGACATGGACTAGAGTCTCTGCTGGACGTCCTTTGGAAGGAGAGTATAGGAATGATAACACAGAAACACATAATTCAATTCAAAAATCAGTATTTTTGTTGCTGTTGTTTTTTGCTTGCTTGATTTTTTTTTTTTTGTTGCTTTTTCTTTGTTTTAGGAAGAAACATTTGGCTCCCTACTTGCCTACTCACCCTGTCATCAGAATGCAGACAGATAAGGATGCCTGTCCTTTGGGTACTGTCAGTGCTGCACCGTGGGGTTCCAGTGCTATATTGCCTATATCCTGGGTGTACATCAAGGTGGGTACACTTTTCTAAGGAGTAGGAGCTGATGGTCTCCTCTTTCTATTTAAGTGACTCTAAAGAACCCTGTCACTGAAATCACATAAACAGTCTCAGAACAACGTTCATATCCTGTTCACACAGATTGTAAAGCATCTGGAGATGCTGATCATGGTGACGGATCCCTTAGATCCTTTGAAGCTCCTTGTTCTGCAGTAGAACAACCTGCTGCCATCCCTGGAGCTGTCACTGCTGCAATTGGCCACAGAAAGGATGGCAAAACAATTGCTGTAAATGTGAATCTTCTGTCTCTTGTCTGTAGCTATTTCTTGAGGCACTGATGCTAAGCCCACAAGACAGAAGGCTGCAGTCAGGATTGCCCCTCCACTGTGTCTGACTGAAGGTTTTCGTGTTTGAAGAGCTGTTTGGGTATTGGTGTTTTCACTGGAACAGATTCCCCTAAAATTTTGGCTGTGTGCTGCCGTAGTGTTACCTGGTCTGTGCAGTATTTAGCTTTACAAAATCTGTTTTAAAAGAGAACAACTTCATTTCCAGGAGTTATTACTGAATTTGGAAAATGACTTAGTTTTGACTTTGAAAGAGTGACAGCTTAATCATAACCTAAGTATTTTTTTTTAGTGATCTACAGTCTGATAATTCTCTAAATATTTAGTGACCTACATGGAGCTATTTAGTCAGAAGAGATGAATTTAGATTCAAATCCTATATCAGAAGGGGATGTTCTGGGGTTCTGCACAATATTTAACTCCAAGGAGAGAGCAGTTGTGGTAGGGGACTTCATGGCAAGGTCATTCAAAGTAGCTTGTGATTATTTTGATGCCTGACCTGGCAAAACAACTTGCTCTGAATTTGAAAGTAGCAAGTATCAGGTGGAACAGCTTTTGTTGTTACAAAATAGCATGTATTCAAAGAATATTCAAACACTAGTAAATTTTAAGAGAACTTATTTCTTCACCATTCAAAGCACCATCTGTTTAGATTTTCCCATCTGAAGTGACTATCTGAAAGGCTGCTCTGCCTTTCTTCTCTGCCAACTTAACTTCTAGGTGTTAGGAAACTGAGACACAGCTGAACTCCAACACTTTATAACATGGGTTACTGGAGAATAAAGTATACTTCAGTGTTCATTTGGCTCTGAATCTTGTTAATGTTCTGTTAATATGCACCCACAGCACCAGCAAGCAGGATTTGGGTTGCTGAAATAATTTGTGCGTATAGTAAAAACAGCCACATGAACTGCTCTTCCCCTTGAAGTAAAGATAGGTGAAGCAGCACATAGAGGGTTGATGAAATTTGTGAGTTCCACTCACATTTTTCTATTCTATTCAAAGCTATTTAGTTTGAGGAAGTGTTTGCTTTTGAGCAAATCTTTTTGTTTAATAAGCAGTCTTATAAGCCATGCTGTAAGCCAAGCTACTGGCATTGCACTGCATTGCTTTTCTGTCCATGTAGTATGGAGAAGGTAAGTATAATTGTTGCATGGTTGTCTTACAACCTAGTCAGAGGAGGTAAGATCTGCCTCCCACCAGATTCGTCCTTTACTAGACCATGCTAGACCAAAGGTAAGGCTTGCTCGTGTTCATATCTAATTCTTTGTGTTATCCCTCTTTCAGACGATGGGAGGAAAGGGTCTCAAGCATGCTTCTGAGATTGCTATTTTAAATGCAAACTACATGGCCAAGAGGTTAGAGAAGCACTACAAAATCCTTTTCAGGGGAGTCAAAGGCAAGTATTGAACACGTCTTGTTTTATTCTGGTAGAGGGGATTTTTGTTATAACTTTTAGGGTAAAAGCTGTAATTTAGTCTCTTGTTCAATGGTGATGCCTGAGTCTCTGCCTTCTCCTGATGCGGCTACTAAAAGAGGGGTAACCCACTGCACTCTTGTGGAGGTATCACGGGGGAACGCAGAGTTGTGGAAGAAGAAGAAGAAAATTCCTGATTTGTAATCACATGCAGTAATGATTTAGGAGAGAATGAGCTGCTGCATCCTCTGTTCTCCTTACAGTCTCATAGCAGATTGATGAAAGAGTGGAAAGCTGCAAGGCTGAGACCTCCAAATACCCCACAACCAAAGGCACAACAGTTGAAATAATGATTTTTTGACATGTATTTTTCATTTCATGCATTTTTTTCTGAAAGATGAAGGATTTCTGTCCTCATTCCCGACTTTATTCTCCTTTGGGAGAAAATTGCCTTTAGCAATGCAAAGTGCTTCAGCTGCACTGTAGTTCCTCACATCTCTGCTATCCTTTTTCATGTGCTCTGGTCTTTCTGTCTTGTTCAGTATTTTTCTTCTGTTCAAAAGACGAAATACTTATGAATACCTATCACAGAATACTGTTTGACTGAGACTGAATGGCAACAAAAAGCTCTAAATTCAATATATATGCTATTCAAACTGTGCATGCCTTAACTTTGAGGGACTACATGTTGGCTGAATCTGCAGCTTATATTGGAAGAGGCTATACGATTTATTCGTGGAAGTAAAAGAAGCTGCAAATTTAGAAAGGTTGTAGTGAACTGAACTAGGTTTTTCAAACTAAGTTTAGATGAATTTGCCTCCAGCGTCTCTATACCAGATTAGAGCTTCTCTTTGGCATAGTGTGAACCTGGTCGTCTGTACAGTGCTAATCTGAGGACCCTGAGAAAAAGGCTGGGACCCGGACAGTGCTGGAGAATTAATGGATCTAGTTATTCTTCAGGGTATTTTGTGAATATTGCAGTCTGCTTTGAGCACTCTTTCCCAGTTATGAGGCCTCTTAACATACTGGGACTCAGAAATAGCTAATCTTCAAATATTGAGTTGTATCCCCTATCTACTAATTTTTCCAAGTTTGAGTTTTTCCCTGAGTGTGTATATATATATGTATTTATTTCTTACTTGTCCTTCTTCCATATTCTCCACCAAACCTATGAGAACAGACTGGAAAACTAGAAGTTGGTATCCACCCATCAGGTAAACATGTTACACCTCTTTTTTGCTTGCAGGTTATGTAGCCCATGAATTCATTTTGGATACAAGACCTTTCAAAAAAACAGCAAATATTGAGGCTGTAGACCTTGCTAAGAGACTTCAGGATTATGGTGAGACAAAGGGTTTTTTGTTTGTTTGTTTGTTCCAAACGGCAGATTAAGCAAGATGTTGTAGATGTAGAGGTAGACCTCTGCTAAGGGGTTCCCAAACCACCCCAGTGCTGCACGTCCCCGTGGTGGCTCCGCAGCTGCGGTGAGGAGTGTCCGTGCGCAGGGTGTGCAGGAGCTGTGGGGCGCGCGGGGCTGTGGGGCACGTGGGGCCTGCTCAGGACACGCCGCCTCACAGGGCCACTCGCCCTGCCCCACGGAGGGGCCACCCAGCCGCTCCACCGCTCCGGGAACCAGCCGGGTTCCTTGGGGGCCCGTGGGCTCCTGCAGAGCGGTGGGAACCTGCGAAGCTGCTGCCGCCCGTCCCTCCGGAGCCGCGGTGCCCTGTGAGCGTTCCCGCGTGAGCTGGGGATCCGAACACGGGGTCTGGCACCAGCCTGCTGGGAGACACACAAAAACCTTGCGAGGGGGCACCCGGGCTCCCTCCGAGATGGGACCTGGGCTCCCGCCTCATGGCAGGCCTGGCTTCCCACCGAGCTCCAGGGACACCCCGGTTTGCTGGCTGTGTCTGGTCGATCCGGGTGCTGCAAACGGGGTTGAACTGTTGAACTGCTTGATTCCAGCTGACCCCGCAACTTACCATGAGTAAAGGTTGTTTTACTGGGAAGTAAAACACTGACCAGTGTTTTAATACCTGGTCAGTGATCATATGCAGAATAGTATACAGAAAATAATGGAAAAGTGTTGATAGCCAAAAAAGCCCACCCCTCAGGGTAGGAGGCTGCTGCAGTCCTGAACAGAATGGGTCACTTTTAAAACATCTTTTTTCCATGCTTATGGGGTCACCTGAATAAATTCCAGTTTCATCCCCTGCAACCTGCCTAAAAGTGGCACGAGGCTGTAATTAGCAGCAGAGCAGAAAGGAAGTCCTGAGAGGAGATCACGTTTTATTTTTATCTCGATTCCCAGTTGTACAAACCCACACCTTGCCAGTCAGCCTGGCACAAGAAGGTAAAATTAAAAACATTTTTATTGAGAAGAGCAGAAGTGGACGGAAGAAATACCTTCTCCCGGGGAAAATGCTTCTTCTTGGGGAGAAGTATTTTGGGCTGAAAAATAATGAAACCAGAAGAGTATATCATACGATCAGCGTGCAGTTCTAAACGCTGTTGTGAATAGACCAATAATTCGTGGTTCAAACTCAAGTATTTGTAACTTAGTTATTAGTAAAATACTCTCACTTGTATTAACTACACTGCCAACCTTGTTTAAATAGCTCTGTTTGTTACAAACAGGACTAAATTGGTGAGTCAGGGCTGGCTAATGTTTAGATAAAACCACAGTCTGTTTTCAGTGACTGGATTTCTCTTTTACCAGGTTTTCATGCTCCCACCATGTCCTGGCCGGTGGCAGGAACGCTCATGATCGAGCCTACGGAGTCGGAAGACAAGGCAGAGCTTGACAGATTTTGTGATGCCATGATCAGCATTCGACAGGAAATTGCTGACATAGAGGAGGGCAGGATGGACCCCCAGGTCAACCCGCTGAAGGTAGGACGAGGACACGTGTCCCTTGCCTTGGACAGCACCTCCCGCTCTCTCCGGTTGCTGCGGGAGTAACTGAGTGCAAAAACCAGCATGAGCATCACCGGGCCGAGTGTCACAAGCTTAAGGGTCCTGAATGATTCCTTCCTGAAATTTTAGGTTCTCTTCTCTGCCACGTCAAAAGTTTAGTCTTTATTGAGACACTGGAGCAGGTTATTTAAGGAAGCACATGGTCTGTGTATCTGTTTCAGGGTCTTTGCAAAGTGATGAAGAGATGCTTATTTATCTGAGAAGTGAGGGTAAACAGCCTTAAACGCCACTGTAAAATAAAAATTGAAAGAATTACTGTAGCAACTGCAGCACAGAAAAGTTATTAGCTCATTTTTTGTGGTAATTGTTCCAATGCTGCATTGTATTTTTAAATACCAGGAGAATTTTTAGTAAAAAGCTGGGCATACAGTCAGATAGCAGGAAGTAGTATCTGCAGTCAAATTTTAAAATATCTTGCTTCCTGTCCTAGGAGTCTTTTTTTCTTTTTTTTTTCTTTCCCTCCCCGTTTTCTTATAGTCTCAAAAGACCCTCTAGGCATTAACCTCAGCTGCGTGTGCAGGGTTTGTTGTGGGTTTGAAGGAGGGATAAACTAACACAGCCAGCTGAACCCGGCAATTTCACATGTCTTAACATCTCCCTACTGTAGATGTCACCACATACGCTGAACTGCATCGCTGCTTCCAAGTGGGATCGCCCTTATTCCAGGGAAGTTGCCGCCTTCCCACTGGTGAGTAAACAGTGGAAACCCGACGACTTAGTGATACGTTTAGGACCTCTTCCTGTCTTATCTGTAGTTTTCTGGACTATTGCAGAAGAGCTAATCTGATGGGAGTAACAGCAATGTCAGAGTGTTCAGAGTATTTAAAACTGAGCTCTACAGCAGCCCTATTAGTTTTGTTTTTCCAGATTAAGAAAAAAATATTGAAAAAAAAAAAAGTCTCTACACAGGAATTGAAAACTTTGATTTCTAAACCTCAGTACTTGAGCACTGATTATTCTTGTTGCAAAGTGATCAGCATTTCCAGTCAGTGCAGAGTCTCCCAAGACCTTTGAACATGAAACATCATCACGTTCAAAGCTTCAAAGAACTGCGAGTGAAGGCCAGGTTGGAACCGGCCCCCAGACATGTCAGATGTCTGCAGAGAACTGTCCAAAATTGGTTCCAGAACCTTAGCAGCTCACTTCTTAGAGCTTGACTATATGTGTAGCCTTTCTCTGTTTAATCCTAATTGTATCCATATACTTTATTGCTGTTTAGTATTTCAAGTTTTAACTCCGCAATGAACTTTGCTCAAGGAGGGAGGAGAGCAAGGTGGCGCGATGTCACCATCTCCTCCACTTTCCCTTGATTTCTGTCTGTTAACCAGTTGTTCAGAGGACACTGCTCTTCAAATCCCACGATAGCCGCTTCTTTCCGTGCCTTTTCTGGCAGGCATGGTTACATTCTTTTCAAATCTAAATATTGTTTTGACTGCCAACCCTATTCTACATCCTTGTTAAATTTGAGGGACTCCGAATAGCTTTGAGGTATGATTTCCCTTTAAAAATCCCCTCAGCATTCTGTGTTCTTAATCTATCATCCCTCACACTTGCACAAATTTTATTGCTGTGGCAGATAGAATAATTAGTCAATTCTCTTCCTGTGTCCAGCCTTTTGTGAAACCTGAAAGCAAGTTCTGGCCCACGATTGCTCGCATCGATGATATCTACGGAGATCAGCACCTGGTGTGTACGTGCCCACCCGTGGAGGCCTACGAGTCTCCCTTTTCCGAGCAGAAGAGAGCGTCTTCCTAACACTGCCTCCAGCCGCTGGATTTCTGGATCCATCAGGATGGCCCAGACCTGATGACAGGGGATTTACACAGTAAAGGGGATATAAGATAGGGGATATATAGTATATATACTGTGTATATTTTGGGTAATCTCCACTTTTTTTTAATTGAATCACTGCTCAGTTAAAATGTAAATACAATCAGTGTATTAGGTGTAATGTGTTGGTTCCTCAGCAGTTGATGTTAAAGTTGCCTTGATTCAGGCTGAAGTTTTAACAATTAACATAGACTTTTCAAAACAGTATGGAAAAATATGTTGCAAAGAAGCAAAATAGATGCAGATGCGTAAGGCAATAGCAATGAACATTAACTGCAGGAATAATCGTTTATATTTTGTACAAACAGATGAAGTAGATTGGTTAATTTACTTCACTGATCACCACCAGCCTTGCTAGTGTTAATATTTCTTACCTGTTTTTTAAACTACCAATGTTAGTATTGCAATAAAAATCGGTCAGTTTTAAGTAAGTGTTGTTGTATTTTTGAATCAGCTTCTGAAATAGATTTATTTAACCAAAGCAGTGTGCAAAAAAGCCTGCTTTGTGTTCTGATTCATCAGAACTGCCACAGTTTTTCTACACAAGGTACAATACAGTCAGAGTTTAGTATTATAGATCTGTGTTTCCATGAACTAGCTGCAATAATCAATCTTACTCCTTTCTATATCACATCATTTTTTTCCTTGTAGTTCCTCTAAAGTTACCAGGCTCTGAACTGTTTGGGTTGTTACCAGACTTACTTAGTATGCTTCTTCTGTAAGGTCTCAAAGTGCTTATTTTGAATAGTGGCACTCACCTTGCTGTGTCTTGACATGTAAGTCTACAGGTTGGTTAAAAACTGTTTTAACTTTCACTCTGGCCCTGCAAACATCTGACAGCAGATCTGCTGCTAAACCTAATGCTATACTTGCTTAGAAAGCGTTCCACATGCAAACCTTCATGTATTTTGTAATCTATTCCCAAAATTTAACCTTAAAAGTGAAGCTTACCTCAGTTCAGGTGACAGCCAACTTGTGTGTTTGGAAGGAGATGGAGAGGTGTTTTGTGCAGATGGACAAACCAGCTCTGCCACATGGAGCAGGATTTTGGTAATTTTGATGCATCAGGAAGGTCCTGTAGAAACATTCAAACTGGGGAAATCTTTGCACATTTCTGTGCTCCCCAGATAGCAATTACTGGCACTCTTTTGAAGCCCTTTTTGAAGCCCAGCCCAGTTTATAGCACTATTTTAAATACTTTACTTTTGTGTCCTACATAGTGAGGGTTTTGCAGTTGTGATTCTTGATCTACCTCATAACTTCTGTGGGATCCAGGGATTCAACAGAGAGGAAGCCACCAGGGACAGGAAAGATTTCGTAAGGGGAAGGCTGGGCCAGAAACCAATTTTGATGCAAGAAGGTGCATCTGGGTCCTAAGATACCTAAATACATAGGTAGGAATAGGAATAGACTCTACATTAAAAAACTATATACTGGAAAATGCCTTCTTCAGTAGCTGTTGGTATGGCAGTAAGCGGGGGGAGTGTATAACACTGTGCTACCCAGGGCAAGCTCCCGTTGAAGGGAGGACGAACGTGCTCAGCCGCCAGCCTGACCCCTCCGCGCTTGCCGGGCTCCCTCGGTGCTGGTTTCACGTCGGTTTCACATCGTGGCCCTTTCACAGGGCTACTCCCAACTCACGGCCTGGCCACTAGTGGTAGACTCTTCGTAAGCTCCAAGAGGCCACCCGGCGTTAATATGAAGCAGAAACACCCGTGTTTTCTAGCAAACAGGCTTCAGTGACTCTTCAGGAAAAATGAAAAGAAATTGCTAGGACTGCTTCTGGGCAAACATTACATGAACTATTCACCTTCACTACTCACCTAAAAATAAATGCTGAAGCGTTCAGAAATAAATACGGAGCAGTAACCTGTGCAAATTTAAGTGGTTCATGAATTTGAGATTGGTGCCCTGGAGATGCTCTATGCAGTATTTTGAGAGACTGCCTTCTTAAAAAGATGCATTAACTCAGCAGTTAATTGGTAAAAGCCATCACGTGAGAAGATAAAAAAGCATCAGAAGGTATGAAATACTTGGTAGCGTTCATCTGTCTGTCAGATAAACAAGCAGAGCTCTCATGGTCTCGCTGGGTGGATGAATGATTGTTACAGTGGTAAAATTACTTGTGTTTTCACCACGAGGTACTGAGCTACCATTCTATTACAAATAGGAGTTAAGAATCTAGCCGCAGCTCTTCGAAATCCATCATGCTTGTCCATCAGGGTCATTCTTCAGAAACCATTCAGTGGGTTTTGCACTCCGAGAGGAGGATGTAAGCGCTGCGGCAGCGTGAACGAGCACATGGAACAGCCCTCGCCTTCCACACGAAGCCTTAGCGTTAACAGCAGCGTCTCACCGCCGTCATCCTGCAGCCTCAAACCGGAGGGTGTTTCAGAAACGTGTTCCCTTCCCCAGGGCTGCAACGCACGTCCACGAGGGCGACGAATGTGAGGGGCAGCGGCCCCATCTCTGCACGGACTGAGTGCTGCCAGCAGAGCCGGCCCCGCCGTGCGACCCACACGAGAGCCCTGTGCTAGACACAGGTACATCCCACGCTCGGGGTTAGATGCTCGTGATTCCTTGGGAGGGAAAACCCTCTCTCCGAGTCGACATCATTATTTTTTCTTGATGCATGAGGTTTGAAAAGTAAAAAGTGCATATGAAGTACACATTCAGTAATCTGCCAACAATGGTCATGAGCTAAGTAAGTTTGGGTAATAGAGGGGAAGAAAAACAAAATTAGCAACTTTTTTCTGAATCATAAAATATTTAATAAGGTATATTTGGGGGGGAAATATATTGTATATAAAATTTCAGATCACAATATGAAGCTATTTGAACCCTCTCCAAGCTAGCACTGCCTTCAATGCTGTGTAGATGTATTGCCACTGATACAAGACCTACTAAAAGCATACAGTTTAACTAATACAGAAGTGGCTTTTTTCATATGAAATATTTTTTACACAACTAGAGTGTCTTGAATACCCTCCTTAAGTGCAAAAAACACAGATCACTTTACACTAATGCAGCAACAATGCATTCATATTGTTCTCATTAGTCATTAGTAGTCAACTTGCATAAGATACAAGAAAAAGCACAATGAAGCTCACAAAAATAGACTAAAAATCAGCCTGTTCTTGCAAAAAAATACAGCATAATGGAAGAAAAAGACAAGAAAGGATTATGCACACCACAGAATTTGCTGTTCTTTAATCCAGCTGGCTTAAGTGCTGTTTCTGTTGGTTTTTTTTTTTTTCTCTTTTTTTTTTTTTTTTTTTTTTGTTTTTTTTTTGTTTGTTTTTTGTGTTTTTTTTTTGGTTTTTTTTTTTTTTTTTTTTTTT